>OY735200.1:57242661-57580161 GCA_963457665.1 Thysanoteuthis rhombus
ATTATTATTATTATTATTATTATTATTATTATTATTATTATTATTATTATTATGACAAATCATCATGATCATGATCATGATCATTATCACCACCACCACCACCACCACCATCATCATCATCATGGTGTGCAACTCTAATCCGCTGCACTGCTGAGGACTCTGAGAGCGTGGAGAGGAAGGCTTGAGACTTGAGGAGACTTGCTTTCACTCAGTCTCCAGCGCATAACACCAGACAACTTGAGTGCTAATGCAAATAATGTTAATAACGATAGCAGCAATGACAATTAGAAGAATGAAATTTTGACCCTCTTCCCAAAACAGACAAACAAAGAAGTATTTATTAGAGACGTTTTACTCTGACAGTTTTAACTTCAAGCAAGATTAGGGCAATAAAAGTATATCATTCAAACGTCACATGTTTGTATAGTTTGAAACGATATACATAGTTTGAATATCGCCAGACATAAGTTACAGGCTTTTATGATATATTTAGTTGAGTAATGACTGAGTTTCAAGTTACTTAATGCACATTGATGAAATAAGTGAGTCAAAATTCACGCATGGAATTTCATGTGAATTATGCCCAAAATGTGCTCCATGACAAAGAAGAAAAAGTAATTTCAAGTTGAAGTAGAAATGTTAAACGGATAAAATTAGTAGTACAGAGATTGAAAAATATCAAATAAAAGAATGCAAG
Source organism: Thysanoteuthis rhombus (assembly GCA_963457665.1). Lineage (NCBI taxonomy): Eukaryota > Metazoa > Mollusca > Cephalopoda > Oegopsida > Thysanoteuthidae > Thysanoteuthis > Thysanoteuthis major. The sequence continues at coordinate 57,243,359 of OY735200.1, forward strand.
ACGAAAATATCATCATTATCAGTCTTTTATTGTCCGTCGTTGGATATAGACCTTCCCCAGGATTCGCCCCACCTCTCTAAACTGGGTGTCGCAAGGCAAGTACTTTCTGAACTGATCCAGTTTGTCTCTCCATCTTATATTCTGTCGGCCCCAGTTTCGTATGTGATCTAGGAATCCATGTTGTGAGTCCTGATGTCCATCAGTTGTCTGCTATTCTTGCAACATGACCAGCCCATTGCCATTTGAGTCCCGTTTTCCCCTATTATATAGTGCTGTTTTGTGATATCCCCATCTAATGTTGACCATGATTCTTTCACGTGCACGTTGCATGGTTCACAGTTCGCAGGTAAGTATCTTGGTTAGGTTCTTGTTTTCAACCCCACAGGTGACAATCGGGAGGATGCATTAGTTATATGCATTTTTTTTTAGGACTCACGGTATTTTCTTGTTCTTGACGGCTGTACTTGCTCTACCGAAGGATTGCCATCCTAGAGTGAACCTTCGCTTGCTTTTTACTTATTTTGAGGATTCCACGGAGATTCGTCGTTTTAGGTGGATGTAGTGGTCTACTTTCCCTAGTTTTGCTTTTTTCGATTTTGATCGTTGTGTGTATATCAAAGCTGAGGTCAAAGGAATCAGATCAGAAGTACAAGATTTAAAAAAAGATAAAATAAACGAACACAAGACGAAAATATTGAGTGAATGTGAAGGGAAAAACAAAATGACATGAAGGTTCGTAGGATAAGATTCATGAGACCGAATATACCCGTGGAAGAGTCGTTTTTCTTAAAATATTTTTACGGTTAGACTCAAATAGTCAACGATTACATGGATACTAATATTGTGAGTTCAAACTATGATGATTATTATTCCACTCGTTCATAGCTTAAGGTTGTTAATTAGATTTAAAACTGTACCTACCTATACAGTGTATATACGAGCTCCATTGTCTTGCGCTAATCCCTAAACGTAGAACAAGTAAGTGGCTGGCTCCATTTAAAATTTATTTTTTTCATGTTGCTTTTTCCTTCGTCTATCTTTAAGTTTCTATTTACAAAACCTCAGTTTATTAAATTGTTAATTCAACGTTTAAGCGAATGATTATATTACACCCTAACTGACATCTGTAATTTCAAAGGACAGAAGCCTCAAATGAAGGAAAAAAAGTTCCATTTTCTTTTTCCCTCGCAGAAAATGACTGTAAATGTTCTGTTATGTCCCGACCACAAAAATGGAATCCTTTCCCCCGTTGGGTTTTGGTAGAGACCAACGAAATGAATTTAACATATCAATTCCCCCTCGGTATGAACAATTTGGTGGAGACTGATGAAAAACCCTCCGGATGCTATGCCCTAAATTGCTCATTTTTTTATCAATGCAAACTTGTAATAGCATTAGCCTGTCCTTTGGGCAAAGCAGCAAAAATCTGAAATCTGACCATTTAGGGGGAAAGTTCAGATTCTTCAAGATTATATTGCTGTTAAAATTTGACCCCAGACTAACACCACGAATTGAGTTTCTAGTTGGCGAAAGAAAAAAAAAATACAATTCCTCTTCAATTTAATCTCTGAGTTTCATCTCATTTTCCTCGATACTACACAATGTTGCTGTTTTATTTATATAAGTGAATTACCGAAATCCATTACGATGGAACGATAAAATTATCTCCAATAATCAATGAAACACAATTTGTGACTCGAGGACATTAAAGTCCCAAAACGAGGAATAGTTTGACCCGTAGGTGTTTTTAATAGCTCACAATAAATTCTAATAGGAGGAAGCCTCACTAAATTTAGACCGAATTATATTCTGAATCAATGGTAACTAATAATCAAGGATTCAGTCATTAAAAAATATTTTTCCGATTAAAAATCTCATTTGGGGACGCATATTACTTGCGTCCAACAGTCATTAAAAATCACGTTTTTTAAAAAAAATTTACGCATATTTTTTTCCTGGATATTTGCATACAAATTTCGACGGACTAGAAACATTAAAAAAATCCTCCATAACTTTTGAACTTTGTCAGAATTACTTCAATTGCGGTTAGAATGTGTGTGTGTATGTGTATGTGTATGTGTGTGTGCGTGTGTGTATGTGTGCGTGTGCGTATGTGTGTGAGAGAGTGAAAGAGAGAGAGAGAGAGAGATTGGTAAATGAAAAAATCTAATTTGAGTTTAATTTGATTTTAAAACTGTTGCATTACAACTGATTCCTACCAAGAACGAATGGCTTCGATGCTATCATGTTGAGAAAGGAAGTTATCTATCCTGGTGGCCAGGATTAGATCTTAGCAAACTCTAAAAAAAAGCAAAACACACATGGATAAAATTATCGTAAAACACAACCTTTTTTTTCCTACCTATTCATATAATTGGTAAATATAATTGTAATTCGTCTGCCTCAAACTGTGGACGATCAATATCAGATTAAAATATATGTATTATAATATTCATTTATTTATTTATTTATTTTTGGACAATTGCTGTTTGCTTTTCTCGAAGAAAATCATCTTCGACAATAAATCCCAGCATTATGTGTGGTCGCAAATGTATACATATTTATATGCACATTTGAATGCCTGTATTCACACATATTTCATTAAGTGTGTTTGTATGAGAAAGCTAATTATTTTCTTTGTGAATTTGTTAGATGACTTCCAACATTGCGGATGGAAAAACTGATTTTTTTAGACGGAGAAAATGATGCGTCGATAGAAATGGAAATTAGCAGATATATGGGTGTGTAGCGTCTCATCTAACTCTAAAGTCAGGTCGTTGATAGCTAGCTCTCACAATTTGTTCCTATCCCGATAGTCACTTATAAAAATTGAAACATGGAACCCAACCAAAGATTGACCTTTTTTAATTGGAAGAAAATTATATTATTAAATGATTTATTGACTAGATTTTGGAAAAAAAAAACATTGCATACTTTTTTTTTTTTTACTGACAATTTAATGAAAAATACATTTACTTTACTTTCCTTCGTTCACGCAGGGAAGCATTTCAAAATCAAGTAATCAAGATACTAGCCCCCCCCCCATTACCATATCTTCTGTTGAGCATGTGTTTGTTTTAAATGCTTCTTTTATCTATAGAGGATAATAAGTGTCATTATGCGATCAAATCTTTGGTAGCGACTGTTTAATCCAAGGGGAGGTATTTCGAATTATATTTTGACATACTTCCGTTTATATGATACTATAGTAATGTTTTATAGGACAACAAAATAATTTTTCTCAGGTCAGGGCTTCAAAGCCATAAACGAAGCTCTCAGTACAGGATGGGAATAAATTGCCAGCATACTCGAGGGAAGGAGGAGACCTAACAACAGACAGAGACGGGATAGTCAAACGTGCCCAAGAATTCAACCCAAAACTCTGCTCCTGACAAGAACTACGAAACATCGAGCAGGATATGCAAGCCATAAGCAATCACTTTGGGGATTTTCCAGAAGTTACACCTTGGGTGGTGAAGCAAACCATCAAACAAACGAAGAATGGAAAGGTCCCAGGACCAGAAAACATCACCATCGATCTACTCAAAAAAGCTTGTGAGATCATCACGAAGAAACTAGCTGTTCTATTCAACTCATTCGAAAACAAAGTGAAGTCACGGACGATTAGAATACGGCAATAATGCTTTAATATAAAAAAAGGAAACTCGAAAGACCTCAACAACTACAGACCTATAAGCTTACTCATCTGCATCTACAAACTTTTCACTAAAATCATCACCAACCGAATCACAAAAATACTGGATGAAAATCAACCTTTGGAGCAAGCTGGCTTTAGAAGAAGCTACTAGACCATGGACCATCTCCATTCGATAAATCTGCTGAAAGAAAAAGTGGCAGAAGAAAATGCCACTGACAAGTAGCATTTATCGACTTCGAGAAGGCGTTCGACTCAGTGGAAATTCCCTTGGTCATGAAGGCCACCACTCTTCAAGGTGTAGACCCTGTATACGTCAGAGCTCTGCAACTTATAAACAATCACAACAACTCCTTTACCAGACTAAATAGAGATTCTGAGCCCTTATAGTTCCAGAAAGGGGTGAGGCAAGCTGTTACGAGCTTACTCAAACTCTTCACAGCCTGCCTCGAGATGATCATCTGGAATGTACACAAGGTAAATAAAGGAATCAAAATAGATGGCGAATATCTGAGCAACGTTAGATTTGCAGATGACATCGCCTTTTTTGCAGAAAATCCACACAACCCCCTACAAATGCGAGGTGCACTGAATGAAGGAAGCAGGAAAATCGGCCTATACATGAACTTCAGCATTACAAATACCATGTGCAACAACGACGTCGGAGATAAGAACACGACTATCAAAATTGAAGATGTAGAACTGAAGAAAGTAGACCACTACATCCACCTAAAACAACAAAGCTCCATGAAATCTCCCAAAGAAGTAGAAATCAAGCAAAGATTCACTCTATGATGGCAAGCCTCCGAAAGAGCAAGCTGAACCTTCAAAAACAAGATGATCCTATGGAGCTGAAACATGGAACCTGACCAAAAGACGGATCTGCAAACTGAGAACCATGCTACGTGCACATGGAGAGCTCACAAGACAGCATGATACAGAAAACAGAAGTCTGAGACATCATAGAATCTACAAGAAAACTCAAATGGCAATGGGCTGGTCATGTTGCAAGAATAGCAGACAAGCAACGAACATCACGACTCACAATGCACAACTGTGACCGACAGAATACTAGATGGAGTGAGGATTGAATTCAGAAAGTACTGGCTCTGCGACTTCCACGATAGAGAGGTGGGGTGAATCCTGAAGAAGATCTATGTCAAACGACGGACGTTAAAAGATGTAAAAAAATCAGCATTCATAAAAATATTTATAAAAAACGTTGTAACTCCAGTCAATAATCAAAACTCTGTTATTAGCTGATAACAATGGTCCAGTAGTATGTAATTATCACAAACATCGATAATTTGAACAAAAGCGTATAAAAACTTCCAGGAGATATTTTTTGTTTACACTCAAAAGTGCAAAGTCTATTTTCATAAGAAAAAAAAAGCAACTACAAACAGATATATTTTTAGTTCTATTGCTTTTCTTATTTTTCGTTTCAGGATCAAATTAAAATCGTTCTGCAGTTTTATATAAAATTTCAACTGATTCAATATCTTCACAGACTTTTCTTAGTAGAAATGTTAAGAACACAGTATATTATTGAACAAACAGAGATCCAAGATATCATAGGAACCATTACAAAACTAAGATGGCAATGGGATGGTCATTTTGCGAGAATATCTACTGAACAAAATTATGCACGACCTAGAACTGCAGAGAATATGCGAAATTGTGACCGGCAAAAAGATTGCTTGACGAACTGAACAAGTTCAGGAAGTACTGGCTACGCAACGTACAGGATTGAGAAGTCAGGCTAATCTTGGGGAAGGGCTATGCCAATGATGATAAAGATGGGAGTTAGCTAATGTGATTGTACATTTATATAAGCCGGATTTCTAAACCTGAAAAATCTTTTGAAAACTAGGGGTCGACTTATATAGCGAGTATAAAACGCCTATAAATTGTGCAGGCCTAAAGCGAAGTTTTGAGTGAAAAATCTTGATATCGACTAATACACCAGCTCGACTTAACTGCGGCAGTTCACAGTAATTTGAAACCCATGCAAGGCCGGGTACGTCTGCTGATTGAAAATGCAATTTCGGATCTTATTTCTTTTGGTGTTTTAGGGTTGAGAACTGGACTTATTCACTATTAAGAACGAGGTAACTAATCTTAATAAGTCACCATGTAATGCAACTGACGAGGTAGCTAATAATAGTTATTCTTTCTCAATCAATTAATCAGTAAATGAAGAAAACGGCACTAAAAAGTGTGAAGTATGTTTGCAAAAATTCAAAGTGGCCAATGAGAGATTACAAATGTATTAAATGAAAAGGGACTTAATGTTAAGATCCATGTTTCAATATATTTCATGCTCGTTTAAATCATTAAAATATTTTACTTCAGCACATTTATGCAAATATTACATTCATTGGATATTTCGTTGTGTATAGTCGATTTTTATGAAATGAAATAGTTAAAACATGCAATGGAGACTTTCTGTATAATCAATTTTTTCACAAGAATAACTTGTTATAAGAGTTTCAACGTTCAAAATTGTAGTGGGCACTGAATAGGTTAGGAGAGTTGAGGGTAAACTTATGAAATCTCCCGGAAGATAGATAAATGGAGATACTCCTTAAAAGAAGTAATTCGTTAGTCAAATGAATTTTGGGAAAACTCCTGCCCAAGTTTGAGCTGACTTTGCCATTCCACTGTAAGAACAAGCACAAGAATAATTCTCACTTGATTTCTTCACTTTTGTACATTTCTGTTATCAAAATATAAGAAATTCAATAATTCAACGATTTTCCCCGCAACAATTTTTTTAGAAGTAGGAGAAGAGTTTGATTCTGCAATAAGCAAGCTTGTAGATTATTTGTTCTGGTTTAGTATTGTTCAAATTGGAAACCCTCAGTATTTTAGTCAATCGAAATTCGGAACGGATTCAGGTTCCTTTTTCAAGCATATTTTGGATTTGGAAGATAGAAACTACAATTTTCAAGCAAAGCCAATTGGTTGTGTATGAATAGATGTGAGCAGACTTGTTTTTTTTTCTCCTCAAACTCCTATTATTTGAGTTTTCGTATGTCACAACAATGACAATAAGTTCACCAAAAAGCAGTGACGTCATGTACACAAAAACTGATGACTAAATCACCCTCTTAACAGATGACTACCTGATTTGCTAAAATTTGCAAATCCCATTTACGGGAAAATATGAATAAAGGACTTGGAAAGGAACACTCAGTTTTGGAATAATATTGTGTGCAGAAATGAATTCTGTTATGTTAACATTTTAGATTCTAATGAAGCAAGGGAATTCGACCCTGGCGCAAGCAAGCTTATTCTCTTTATATTCTCAGTTATTGCTGGATAACTGATATTTAAATTCAATACAAACTAATGATAATATTTTCTTAGTCTGCTGTGCGTTAATTTCTGCATATAATAGGGAAGGTTAAACGTTTGTGAACTTCTTCGACCTAGAGGCTAACAATATCTGTGTTCTCCTCTGCAATTTTTCTCAATAAAAAGCCTCACAGCTGACAGAAAACATGAACAAAATATCTAAAATGAATATAGATAAACGCCGAAAGAAAAAAATAGATCAACAGAAAAACTATACAAAACAAATCTACAAGCAAATGAATATCCCCAGTCTTTAATTTCAGCTGCTACATTGTACTCCATGATGTCTAACTCAAGGCAATTGTCGAATACACATTTTCAGACCCAATGATTATTCCTAATCTTTCATCTTGTTCATCACAGTCTTTGCTACATTGTTGTCATTTAGCTGCTCTTTAAGACACAAGAGTCTGACGGAGTATTAAGTTGATGCTAAAGTTTCCAGCAACATATTTTGTGCAGCATTAGAGAATTATGCACTTTACTCATCTCTACATTACTTATGCAATTAGTCAACGGAAGTACAGCGTTTACATGCCTAGAGTGAGTTTTGAAGGCAGGAAAATAGGCTGTACATGCAGCTACGAAGATTAACATCTTCCACTATTTGCTCAACACCGAAAAATGTATATGTTGGGAAAACATAGCCACTTGCAATGAAAATGGATTTATCATAAAAAGATTCAGGACAGCTTTCAATATATCGACCTATTCAAATCCTTATATGGCAAACACTTCTGACTTTGATGGGATTCAGTATGATTCTTTGTTACAAATTCTTGGAAACTGATCAAAAGTTTTCCGTGCAAGATTACAATGATCTATTGGTTCGTTTGATGACATTTGGAAAAGAAAATAATTTTTTTATGGACGAGGAATTCCATTAGTGATTTAGCTGCATGGGTACGCCTGTCATCATGTTACAAAAACGATGCAGCAAACGACCATGGAGTTAAGATAAGGAGTTCTTCCAAATGCGGTGTAATTTCTAGACCTGTTATCTTCAGGCTATCACTTGTCTCATTCAAACCCTTTGTCTCGCCAGTAGTTCTGACACGTTCAAGATGGTAGGCATTTACAGAAAAGTCCCCCCCCCCAGGAAAAACTCTAATAAATTTTGATGATGGATAAAAATTGTAAAATTAATTTTCTCTGGAGAATGATGTGTTCTATGTAGGAGGTAAAGTAAGAATATGAAATAATGGATAATATCAGACGATTGATTTTTGACTCGTAATGAAGGTTGCAAGATTATTTTTTTTGATAAATTTTCTACTACCGTTTTTATAAATCTTGATTTCAGTTGCTTATCATCGCAAGTGCGCATACCAAAGGGGGTTGTCCCATAAACGGCGTGACGCTTTACTTTCACGCAGATCGTCTTCCTCCGACCCGTCGTAAACACAACAGATCAGGAGTAAAGTTTGTAGAAACACATTCTTTATATTCCCCAGATCTCTCAGTGCTGCGATAGTAATACTAATTGTATTGTTTTTTAGCTCATTTTTTAGCTGATTGGTGATCAGAGTTCCAGATCACATTCCTCCCTTAGCCACCTTCAAGTTCACTTAATTCCTCTCCCATTTTGAATTGTCATCGATTAACCGATGCATCCTCCCGATAGTCTACTATGGAGCTGGAAAATGGAACTTAAGCTAGAGATTGATCTGCAAACTGAGAGCCATACAATTTACACATGAGAGAATCGTACTCAACATCACATGGTGAGACCACAAGACAGCACAGTAAATTAGGGAAAAAACAGGAGTCCGAAACATCATAAAAACCGTCGAGAAACCCAAATGGCAATGGGCTGGTCATGTTGCAAAAATGGCAGACAAATGCTATACATCACAATATGGATCCCCAGAGATCGAATGCAGAACTGAGGTCAGCAGAATATGAAATGGCGAGACGAACTGGGCAGGTTCAGATAATATTGTCTCCACGACACGCAATAAAGTGAGGTCTGACGAATCCTGGGGAAGGTCTATGTCCCACAACGGATGACAGAAGACTCATGATGATGATGATTTTTTTCACCATTATACCTTCGATTACTGAAATTCCTCACCCCATACTAAAGGAAATACCTCCCCTGACAACCAAGTACCCCTTTTTTAGAATTGCTGTACTAAATGAAGGGTTGTCAACCATTTTAGATTTTTTTTTTACTTGACCCAGATGATCATTTCACGGCCATTGTTACTCAACTATCTTTTGCTTAAGTAAAAGAATACACGGAACATACTTCAATCTTGACAAGAAGCTGTTTAGAAAGTTATATTATCAACTATGAGGGGATCGAGAAAGTGACACTTAATCTACAGAGTTACTGTCTGTCAATAAATAGATTGATTGAAAGCAGTATACATAAGTGAGGATTTTCATTGCTACTCTCACAAGATTCACCGGTCAGAAACTGTGGTCATTGTGTTTTTATAGCTCAACTTTCACATCATTTGTGATAACAAGATGTGAATTTTTAAGCTGTCTAGCTGGGATCATAAAATAACCGTGATAGACACGGAATACCAGAGCTCAACTAACGTTGCAACAAGGTTATAGTCTATCACCATCATCATTATCATCATCATCACCACCATCACCAGCGGCAACTTTTTAGTGTGCATCATTAGACATATACCTTAACCAAGATTCACCAGATCTCTATCATGAGTGTCTCAGGGCCAATACTTTCTGAACCAGTCTTGGTCATCACGCCATCGTATATTTTGCCGATCACCGTTTCTCATATCATTTCTGGGGATCCACGTTGTTAGTCATGATGTCCAATTCTTGCACATGACCAACCCACTGCCATTTGGGTTTTCAAATGGATCATATCATGTTTCCAACTCCTATTTCTTTCTAAAACACGAGGTTGTCTTGTTATCTCTCCGTGTAATGTTGAGCATATTCCCCCACCTTGCATATTGCATGGTTCACGGTTTGAGGATCAATCTTTTGATTAATTCCCATGCTTCAGCTCCATGGGTGACTATGATGCATTGGTTGTATGCTCTTCTTTTTAGGACTAATGGAATTTCCTGGTTCTTGAAAGTTGAACTTGCTCTACCAAAAGTTTTCCACGTACATTTCTTCTTCTCTTGAGGATTTCATGGATATTTGTCTTCCTGGATAGATGTAATGGTCTACTTTCATCAGCTCTGCGATTTCGATTTTTGTGTCTTTGTCCTCACTATGTTCGTTGTAACATTTGCTTTCTTCATTCAGTACAGCTTGCCTTATTCAGAGATCAGTAAAAAGGATGATGTCATCAGCAAATCTGTGGTTACTTAGGTTATCGCTGTCCGTTCTGTTTCCTTTTATCTTTGCGGTCTAGGTTTCGGAAGATCATCTCGAGGTTGGCGGTGAAGGGTTTGGGTGAGTTGGAATTACTTTGTCTTACATCTTATTCGAGGGGAATTTCTAATATCATAATACCATTCGATTTCGCCCTCAGGATGGAAAACTCAACTCTGAGACCAGTGATGTGTATGCTATTTCCTGTGTGGAGTCGGAATTGATTGCATGGCTGAGTTGCCTTCCGTACAAAAAACAAAGGAGAACAAAAACGTAAATTGAATGATTATTTATCCATTACTGAATAACTGAAACCGAATTATCAATTATCCCTCGATAGAAAAGAAAAAAAAATTAAGCGAGGGTAACCAAGGGGACACGAGACGTAATTTGAAAATACATTATTAGGAATAACCTCTTCAAATGAACGAAATTAATTCCTTGAAAAAAAAAAAATCTATTTATTTTGGGCACAAGTCCACAGTTGTGGAGCACACTGTGAAAATTATTGGGCTACAGTAGACAACCTTCCCCGTCTCTCTAAATACATACAATTTATATATATATATATATATATATATATATATATATATATATATATATATATATATATATATATATATATATATATATAATTGTTGTATCATCCACAGACAGCTATTTTGCTGTATTACAAATCTTTAGTACTGTGGCTATAGACTATGCATTATACCATTCAGTACCACGAAGTAAGATCGAAACCTTAGCTTCAGACCCAGAGGCTGGTATCCTCTCTCTTCTCCACGGAACTGGACGGTCAGTAAGGTTGAATTAAAGCGATATATTTATTTACGCATATATATATTCCCCATCCACCATAGTGCTCTATTCTATGTTGGAACAGCATTGCATAACCTTGCAATGAACGAGTTACCTCACTTAAAGAGGGGAGCGTTATATATATATATATATATATATATATATATATATATATATATATATATATATAATTTCAAGTCTTGGGTTATAGATATTTGCTTCTCCTGAGTTTCTGTGTATAAAGAATTTAATCATATATAAAAAAAATTATATAAAAAGAATATTATATATATATATATATATATATATATATATATATATATTGAAATCGATTTTCCCAGCTGTTTCAGGTCAGATATATTTGAAACTTGGAAGAAATGTATCCGTTAATAAGATGCATCTCACCTAGAAAAAATAATTTTATTGAAGGTTACGTTATCGGGCAATAATGGCGTTTAAACTGTATAAAATTGATTTACACAAGGTTTTTATAGTCAGATTTACTTGCAACTTGATAGAACAATGTCCCATGATAAAATGATTCTCACCTAAAATTATTTCTAATTCAGGGTCACATGATCTAGCAATAATGACGTTTGAACTAGTGTGCATTTCATTGAACTTTCGGTTCTTGTTTTTGAGCTTACGCATGTATTATTTGTACCCAATTCATACTACAAGACAAGCTACGTGACCAGCCATCAGCTTTTTTTGTGTAGATATGACATAATTAGATGGCTTGTTCATATATTTTATGTGTGTGATCTCTGATTTGAGCGCTGACAGACCCACGCACAGGCACATACACATATTCACACGTACACAGACAAATGTCTATACACGTGTCTGCGTATTCTTTCAAGACCACATTTTGTGTTTTCCGAATTCTAAATATGAGACAAAGACAGGAGAAACTTCAAAGGTATCCAGCTATTTAGTATCGACAAAAATGCTCTGCACGTGTCAATGGTACCTTAGTCCACCTCAAAGTATTCCCATTAGTACCTAAAACTTATCCAAGTGTCCATTCCATTTTCGAAACAGTCTGCTAAGTCCCCTTTCTGGATCGCTATCAGCTGTTTCGTCGCGTTCTTCTTAATCATATCTACGGACTGAAATCTCCTGTTCAACAGTATTTTGATTTGCAAGTCGCAGGGGAGCCAAATCTGCACTTCAGGGAGCTAACAAACCGAGGTGAAACGGTTTTGCTAAAACGTCAAAGGTCACACAAAACACGTCTCTCTGAGTAACCCACGAGAAGAGTGTTTCTTCATGCATGAGCAGTAAGATAACTCTTGATTGCTTGCTTCTCGAGATATTCGAAATAGTTGTTTTTATAAGATATACCTCGTATAAACATACACACACTCATACAGTAGTACTTTAGTATGTGTTTCGACACGTACGTATTCACATGTATGTTCAGGGAAAAGAGTTTAATTTATCAGCTCAAGTTACATACTGTTGCTTAATGAAATAATTTTATTGCGTCTGTTTTAGTTTTAATCAGCAGGTGTTGTCTTGATAACATGCGTAGTTACAGCTCAAAAGTAGGTATCTTCTTGTCCCTGCATTGGCTATTCGCTCTCACCTGAATATAAGATTTTTTTTCTTTTTCACCTCGTAATAACACGTACGCATGGCAAGTCAAATGTCCTTCTAACAGTGTGAAAAACAGGGAAATCACTTAACAGATATTTTTTGTCTAATTTATTGGTTTTGGGCAACATAACCCAATTGAACTGACTACTCAGTGAATTTGAATGCTATACAAGAAAGTTCTATTGATCGATTTCCAATCCAAGTGATCGGCCCAGAGGATTATTGGTAATGATATTGGTAGTCCTGATATTCGCTGAGTGTTAATGACCATCCGTAGCCAGAAACTTGCAATTTATTGTAAAAGTATGGTCCCCGATGATCGACTCCCAGGCAGTACATCCCCATTACATTGAGGGGCTCACATAGGACTATTTCTGGTTGACTCATCGTAAATTACAAGTTTTGGTCGTTTACCATATCAGGTCAGTGTACAGATTTCTTCATTTTTATGAAGACCATGCGTCACGTTTTACCCTTTTAGGCCGGGAAATAGATAATTGATATTGTCCAATTGCTTTCTATTTTATTTTGTCTTATCTGTGCCCTCTCTCTCCGCCGAAAAATTATATATATATATATATATATATATATATATATATATATATATATATATATATATATATATATAGTATATGTGGTACAAATCAGGCTAGCAGTATAACATAATATAATAATATATCAATAATATAAAGCCACTTCTGATGAGTCCCAAAGAGGGCAGAAACATGAGCTAGTTTGTGTAGCGAATCCACAACCTACTATATATATATATATATATATATATATATATATATATATATATATATATATATATATATATATATAAGAGAGAGAGACACAGGCAGAGAGAGTAGGAGAAGTAATTGATGAATAGACAGATAGGAAGATAGAATGCAAATTAAACATTATGTTCATCATGTTGTTACGTCGTTGTTATTCAGCCACACTTTCAGATACAGGAATTTGATTGAAGCAAAAGTTCCCTGCGAATATACTACAAAATCACAGAGAAATCTTGTAGGTAAAGAGGGAAAGATGAATGTATAGATATAAACAAAAAGATAGGTATAAAGTGAGGCATAAACAGGGTAAGAATTGGAAAAGAATAATTGAGAAAAGTACCAGATTGTTTTAATAAGGAGAGCCTTTCAAAACTTGAATCAAGTTTTTGAAGTTATAAAAAATGGCGACCAAGGTAGGAAACGGTAGGATCAGAGCCCGAAGAGAGATGAACGAATCGGACTACCCTCACAAAAAAAAGATACGGCAAGAAAAAACAAAAACAAAAACAAAACAGAAAAAGCAATACAAAACAGAGACAAATGAAACGGAGTGACAAAACTAATTTCCTGTTCAATCAATATATTGGTCATCTATTTGCGTCTTCTTCCTTTGTCTGATCCTCGATGGACACCGCTTAAAAGACGCCTTCCAATCCTTGGTCCACCACCAACTATTGCTGCTTGCTTGTTCATTAAGAGTGGAGAATCACCAACCGACTAGACCAAGAAAAAAAAAAACGAAATACAGAAACAAAAGTCAAGAAAACGCTTATGGATAGGAAACTATGGGCGCAAAGAATGTTAAATATATGCGACGCCATCCGTAGAGTTTCTACTATTCGGTAGTATCGGAACGTCAAGCGAGGGAAAGAAGAACGTCGAGTGTCATCATTTTCTTTGTTATATCAACAGGACTCAAACTGCAGTTGACCTGAATAACAATGAAAGAAAATAGCTTTTAATGACTAACTTATGGGAGACCTGAAGATGCACAAAGTAATTGCTTTGATTGATGATTTTTTTTCTTTTGCTACGCTGTTTTCTTTTATTCCTCTCAATCATTTTTCGTCGTGGGTTTTCATAAAAACAGAATTTGCTCCCCAGCCCATAAAAAGTTACTAAGTCAAAAGAAATGTGGATCACCGCCACGGAACTCAAACAAACACATTGAATATGACAAGGTATGGTCCTAAATGATACCTCCTTCTAGTGCTATAATCTAAGGGAATTTAGTGTGATGATAATATATTTATGAAGAAAATGATGATGACAATAACTGTAGCCACGATTACCAACTATTCGTCTACTATTTGTTGGGTTAGCTCAGTGAATAAAGCCCGAAGCCGAAGGTTAACAAAGTAGAAGCTCTATCACAAGTACTACATAATCATTGCTTAATATTTACTCCATTCATTATACGTACCAACTAATCAAGATTTTAAAAGACGCGATAGTTGCTTCACAATAGTCATCTACCGAGCTTTGCTCAGTGTTTGCAAAGTTCACAAAGTCACAAGGACGGGGCATCCATTGAGGATTGAAATCATTACTCAGCAGAAATGATCGGTGAGACCTGATCGCCGATCATGACTTCATAATGTGGTTGCTTCACAATATTTCCATCCATTTCTGATTTTTCAAACGAAACCAATTTTGTCACACGGCTATATTCATAAGGCAATAACCAAGGAACAAGCTTGCTCACTTACCACTATAATAATATACTTTCCTGATTCATTAAACTAAAGCTTCCGTATCAGTAAAGATATTTTCTCATACCATGCAAAATATCATCGGTTTTTTTCTAATGATTTCCATTTCTTTGACAAAAGTGAATTTTATAAACTGTTAATCGTACAACCTAGTTCTTTTAGTTCATTGTCCTACTAATAAAACCAGTATATGATAGTAACAATCAACCAAAACTTTTAACATGGGTTACTCCGGTCTCTGAGTGATTCTGCCTGGCTGAATGGCTGGCTATATATGTATGTGTCACGAGTACGGAGCGCGCTGATGAGGCTAGAGAGCTGAAAATTCCGATTACTCCTTATCATGTTTATAAAAAGTTTTAGTGGGGTTCGATTTACAATATGAGTTTTATGCTAAATTGGTTACTTAGTTTGTGTACGACAGCATTAACGATTTCTTTTCAATACCGACTTTTTTAAAATTCCTGTCCAATAGAAGGCTCGACAAGTAACTTATTCAAGTATCTCTACTTTTCCTTTTTTTTGGGGGGGGGGGGGGGTTGATTCACTCAAACACGGTATGCAGCCAAAAGACGTTGGTCAAGTACTGGTTTCTATTGAGTGACTCACCAAACCTGTTTTATATTAAGTTTAGCGGCTTTACATGAAGGAGCATAACTTAATTTCGAGAAACTACGAAAGAAATAATTATCATGACAAGTTTTTTCTTTAAGACAGGAAAATTGTTTTCCTATTTATCGTTTACTTAATTGGTAACCCGAGGGTGATTTCCAACTAGAAAATTCGAATAAGGCTTTCAGAATTTTTTCTATACAACATAAGATGGTTTGTACAAAAATGGATTTGATTAGAAGTTTTTTTTCAGATTCATGGTCCCTGTGGCATATGTGGCAAACACGAAAGATGCTTTTATTTTATTTTTTCATATTATAATATAATTAGTTTTTTTGAAAACAGTCAATACCCAATAAACAAAAGTTTTAATTTCCCAAGAAGTAGACAATGAATTTCTCTTAGGTTTGTAGCGTATGTAGAAATTCCACGTTGGATCTTTGCACTTTGTAATTTGCTCTTGCACACACACGCACATACACACAGACACACAGACACACACACAGACACACACACACACACACACACATACACACACACACGCAAACAAAATATTTTCACATCCAGTGGTTAAGCAACAGGTCAGCCTTACTCCAAACAGGCCGGCAAATTTATATATCTAGGTCACATCTGTAGGGAGAAGGACACTCCCATCAAACCTACGACCAAGGTATGCTGCTCCTATTGGTTCCACCTCACTGGACCATGGGATACAAACCCCTGCTTTAAAGGTTGGGATCGACCCTTGGCAAGTCGCACCTCACCTTAAAACTCCATTGCTCAGGCTGGGATGTGATATGTTGAATTAAATGCAAGTGCGTAATTCTGTTTTTGCCACTTGAGGCATCGTCAGGAAGATGATTAGATACTTTTGGGTCCTTATTCAAAATGCTTTTGGGAGGTACGTATTTCCCATTGATTTTCCTGTAAAAGGCTCAGCCTTATTCTACTTAATACTTTATTTTTCGCTTGTTTATTATCATTTTGTTCACAGTGTCTTAAGTTCTTAATTTTGTTATTTCTTTTTCATTTTTGATTTTAGTTTTTTTTTTTTTTAGATATTTACTCAATTAAAACTTTGGTGTGAGGATATTTTTAGTGGTTTTAAATATTTTAAAGATTAATCAGTATGTTGGTAAAGTCTCTTTTCTATCATTTTTTTTCTTCAGTTGTTTGTTTATTCAATCCCCGGTAAGGGAAGTAAGTTTGTAATCTCTGCATCTACGGCTGGTTGTCATAAATAATGATGGCTGTATAAGATTGCCTGTCGATAATGCTTCAAATCTTTCTTGTTGGTGATCGAAGAGGACGGGGTTGGTCTTGGAAGATACATCATATTGTTGATAGTTAATCTATTAGTAAAAAGGCCCGCCCTTACACAGAATTAGTTATTTGTAACCAATCCCCCACAAATCCTTTGCGTTTTTTTCTAAGATGATTATAGAAAATTATAGTAATTGAAACGCACCTATATTTGGTGAAGTGAGATCCTCAAAAGAGGAGGAAATCAAGGGAATAATCATTCTGGGATGGCAACCCTTCGGCAGAGCAAACTCAACAGGCGATCCCAATAATCCTAAAGAGAAGAACATACAACCAATGCATCCTCCCAATAGTCACTTATGGAGTTGAAACAGGGAGCCTCACTAAGAGACAGACCTACAAACTGAGAAGCATGCAACGTGCACATGAGAGAATCCTACTCAACCTTACATGGAGAGATCACAAGACAGCACAGTATACCAGGATGATGTCCGAGACATCGTAGAATCTATTAAAAACTCAAATGGCAATGGGCAGGCCATGTTGCATGAAAGACAACCGATGGACATCACGACTCACAACACGGATCCCCAGAGATCACATAAGAAACTGAGGCCGACAGAACACAAGACGGAGAGATGAACTAGACAAATTCAGAAAGTACTGGCTCTGCGACGCCCATGATAGAGAATTGTGGTGAATCTTAGGGAAGGTCTATGTCCAACAACGGACATTTAAAGACTGATGATGATGGCTTATTAGGCATCTAGGAGAATCGATTTGAATAGAGGCTGCGTATCTTTTGCTATCTCTAGTCTTACTAATTATGGGTGAAGTTTAATTCTGTAACTCTATCATAGAATTTACAAGTCACCTATTTAGCATTTATGTAAGTTGCTGATATGTTAATTAGTTGCTGAAGGAAGAAAGCAAATAATCATACCAGGTTGGCAAGCTTTCGGTAGAGCAAGCTCGACATTCAAGAAAACACAAAACCCACGAGTCCTAAGAAGAAGGGTATACAACCAATATATCCTGCCGATAGTCCCGTACCTTTTTAGATACTAAAGATATCGGACTTTCATGGTAATGAAATCGCCAGACCTCAGAGATAGTTAGACGATTGTATTAGCATGAAACTAGACTTAACATGGAGCGATGAATTTTCTTTGTAAACCGATTTGCTTACGTATGCTTTGTGTACGGAAATCTCCAATGTTTAATAATCAAATTCTTTCCACCATCACCAGATTTATTTGTGTAAAATGAGGTAAGGAATAGGTGGTGAAATTTGGGGGTGGATCCAGGAATCCTTCCTTGATTGAGAGATATTTTTTCGTTTTTTTTTCAATTGCATTCATGAATACGCTCATGACTGTCCACACGATATCCCAAAAGTTATCAAATTTCAATGAGATTTCGTAGAAGGACGAACCATTGGCTACAAGAGGAATTTTGGAGCCGATCAACGCACAATTACCCCCCATAGTCCTGGTTATATGTCTCAACCACATAACATTTCATGTTTGTCTGCACGATATCTCCAAAAGTTCTCAATGAACTTCGATGATATTTTTCTGAGGAGTGGACAAAGGGCAACGGAAGAACTGATTAATTGTTTGGATGGATCAGAGCATAATTACTCTCCTTTACAATTGCATTGGCAGTGGTATGCGCTCTCTGAGTGCTTTTTAGTTCATTAATGAATTCATTTGTAACTGTAATCTCAATGATAAAATATCATTGTCTTAAACCTTCAATAACATTACTGAACATTGAATTCCCTCGATAGTGCCTTCCTCTCCTCAAGAAACCCCTCACCTACCACTATGTCTCTATACATCTCCTGTTGTTTCCTGAGTGTGTTGCACGTACGAACTCCCTCTGTGTTGCTCGCCTCCGCCCCTCGACGTGTCTAGCCCCCTTCCTCCACATAACTTTCGATTTGGGAAACTTTTGGTAATCCATCGGTATCTGTACACCACTTATTGCGCTTAGTCTCTTCATTTCGGTGAACTCCACATCCATTCCGTTTGTGTGAGTTGAATCTGCCAAGGCTACAAGCCGTTACTATTGAACTCCAGAAACGCTTCTCAATGCTTTCAAGCTGAAGGATCCACCATCTACTCAGATTGTAGTTACTCCATCAAAAAGTTGAATGCAGCAGGTTTTCATCACTTAACAATGAACCATCGATATAATTACGTCGACCACGGAACGTAACTTAACACACAAAAGGCAAAACTGGTGTGGGTATTAACGAAATGGGCTTTCGAGCGATGAGAAGCACGCAGATAGGAAAGAAATACCGAAGTTTCTTATGACTGAATATTATTTGAAGCAAGTATGTTTCAATATCATCGGACGTCGTTTAACGTTATTCATTACCATTACATAATTTTTTTGTTTTTTTCCATTCAAACAGAATCATGATCAAAAGAAAGGACAAAAGTGTAGGAAAACCTTTATATCTCGATTATGTGTATGACAAGAGCTCTCACTTTTGAATATTGAAAGTGTTACGCATACCATATCTACGTAGATTGGTGTGGACCATTAATGGGTCCATGGGTAATAACACACGTGACAGTAGAAGAAACGTGTTCTTGGGGAATTTAAAAAGTCTTTTGCACTTGAATAAGAACACTAAGTATAACTATGTAAATATGCTTATATATTTTCACACAAAATCCATCACACAAATGCGCTCTTATGATTGTATAAAACTGCAAAAACAGATTATTTCGTGCTCCGAGAAAGTAACTTCAGCTATATATTCAAAGATACCTATATTCTCCAAGGTGTCCGTACCAAATAGTTCTAGCAGCGCAAAATTAGTCTTCGAGCTACAAGTTCCAAAACCCCAGCATTTCGCTGGCCACCATCCCTCCAGGATACTCGTCTGGGAGTAAAACTAATTGAGCAGTGGCCTGGAAAGTACGGGTAATCCCTGAAGCGTTTCTATTGTTTTTCATTTTTCGATTTTGGATCCGCATTCTCACAACCTTACAAATGTAGAAACTGCGCATAAATTTATCCTAATTTGTTTCTATCTTTTCGAACGTAATTCAGTTTAGTTTGCGCCAAAATACGGTTCGACATTGGCCCAAAATACAAAAATATCGCCCTTAGAAGAAAGAAAAAAAATACAACCATTTGATTTCAATCTGAGATTAGAGTTCAATCGGAAAGAGTCAGTCAAATCTCCTTTGGGTAAGCATGGGCTTTGGAGACTTAAACTCTAGAAAGATCTCTGGATATTCGATCAAAGCGAGAGAAGTAACTAAACACTGATTATACATAAATATAAACATTTACTCTGATTAGCTTAGTCTAGCACAGCGTAAAAATAGATAGGCATCCAGTGGGGATCGAAATCGTTACACAAACAATGATCAAGTAAGGATAACCTGTTAATTATTCCTTTAAAGAAGACAACTCTACGTGATAATTATTTAGTAGTCGATGTACTATAATACCCCATTCATGATTTTATAGTTTTATCTCATTAATAAAAAGAAATCATTTTCACAACTCTATTTGATCGTCATTTGAAACCTACAATTATTAAGCCATAAAAAAGGATTCACCGAGTGTAAATGGATGCTCATTTCGCCCTTTTTCTTTTCCAAAAGTCAATTTGGACTCCTGGATTAGACTTCTAATTTGTGTTCTTTGTGAAATAACTCTAGACTGATGCCGTTTGCCTAGCAACGTGTTATCTGTCAGTGCTATAGATAGTCTGGCTTCACTTCTATTTCTCCCAAAACCAACTGATTCGAAAAATTTTGTCCAGGCTTTCAGGGAAATAAATGACTGGATGTTACACCAAGTTTATTCAGATAGACACCTCGAACAAAACTTTGAATAGATTAATTTTTCAGTCTGTGTTCCTTAATGCTCATAAATTCTGTTCTGAAAGAACAAACTGTCATGGCACAATGATTCGAGCAAAGGCCTGAAAAGTGGTTTGAGATTACTATGAACTCGCTCTACAAACGTCTCTGAATTTTCTTCCCAAATGATGGATTTATTTTGTAAAATCAATAAAATTTGGACAAGTATTTGGATGTCATTGAAAACCAATAAATGTTCCTGCCTTTTGGATTGCGTTATACATTTCTAAACATTGGTATATTAGGATTAATCCACATTCAAGTGTTGTGGGGGGTATGTTCAAACACTCATAAAATTACCTGACCTTTCTTTTCACCCATCTCCCTCATAAAACTCTTATTTAATTACCTGCCTTCTTCCCCCCACTTTCCTGACGTGTCTCTGACGAATCATATATCATATCAGTAGTAGCCATCAGTCGAGCCATCTGCCCTGGACTACATCTAGACAGGTATATATATATATATATATATATATATATATATATATATATATATAAAGGGAACTTGATTTTGGATGTTCTCAAAAATGACGAAGTATGCCTACTAACTCTTAAAACACCTTAGTTCAGGCCGTGCATCTTTAAAATCCAACCAACCTAAATACTGACGTCAAAATATCGTAACTTGGTTCACTTCAAACAGATGAAGTTAAAGGTCAATTCTGAATAAAAATGATGTAACATTCACTCTATTTGAACTGGACAAAACATTTTATTGAATATTTAGAATCTGGGCTATTACAAATGGACCAGGAAACTCATTACATTAATAAAATAGCATTCTTAGCAAAAAGGATTATTTGTTGTTAGTAACATCACAACTAATGACTGTCATATTTAATGAAATGATGAACCAAATTAAATGAGATTTTCACAATTTCATAACAATGATCCACGAATATTGATGTAAAAATGTTTGCACGTAAGTTTTCTGTAGCTTGAAAAGTGTTTATTTTACTTATGCATCGAGAATTTTATTAGCGTACGCTTAATTTCTGGCTACCGTGGAAGATACTCAAATTGGTTAAAATCCAGAATCTATGTTTGTGTCTTACTTTAATTCGAGTTTTAAATGTTTTTTTACATTCTCGACTAGATTGAAATGCATGCACTTTTATTTTTAGTAAGAAACATGATACGATGCAGTCTTTCTCAAAGTGTCAAGAACTGTAAAAATTATGACAGATTTCGGACTAATAATACTTGGCGCGTAAAAAGGATCGTAAAATGATCCCAAATTAAGAGCATAACATGGAAGTTGTAGAGATTTATTCGACGTCAGCTGATCCTATTTTGATAGAGGGTCAAATGGAATCATGAAGAATACAAAGATTTCTGAGCGCCATTTTCTCTAAGATCTCGAAACGGTATACTAACCAATCAGAGATTGAAATTCTCGTAGACTTTTGTAGAAATATTTTCTAAATTAAAGTTTGTTGTACTTAACAGCTTTTAGTTCAATGGCTCGCGCATAGAATGGCATCTTTGTTATAGAATAAAGTAATATTCAGATAAAGGGGAGAAGGTTTTGACTTACTATCATAGGATGAATATGTCCATTAATCATTACAACAGTAAATAAATAATTGAACTGGCTCTTGGATAACTCTGCAAACCCTTTTAGTTTAAATCAATAGGATTAATCGGCTTGATTTATTGATTTTCCCAATTTTTGTGTCCATGGAGAGACGACTCCGCTAGTATAGACCTTATCAGTTATTATTTTGTTTACTTTCTGTATCAAACATTGGCATTACAACAACAGCGTCTGCTATTGGTCATGTGTATCTGTGTGAGTGTAACTTGCTATCAAATAGAACATTTTTCTTCATAACTCAATCACTAGGTGTAAATAACAGCATCAAATATCGATTTTAAAAATCTGATACAGGACAAAAACTGACATGTACGCTGTGCCAAACCGAATGTACGACGTTCAATTTTAATTAAGTTTGTGTTAAGCGGCCGGACAATTTCCGTGTAATGAATTTTTTTTTCTCTTGAGAACAAATTTATTTATTTTTTTACGAAAAGGATTTAGAAAACGAATTCAGATAATTATCTTTTCCCCCAAATATACAGATTAATATTATGTTCAATGGTTAAAACAATGGGTTGGTCGTGCAAAATTACTTATTTCAATTTGTACATCATTATTTACAACTCTGCAAAAACTACAGGATATTCCCCGAAATTCACAAACCTATACCAGCTGAAAGACAGAGTCTTTTTTTTCGAAGCGAAATCTGACGTTGGAAATGAATAATGACGACTTTAAGTTTAAATGATAGAAATTTCGACTACAGAGGGAAACGGAAAAAAGCGATTATGTTAATAAAATCCCAACATTAAAAACCATAATATTCTCCATTCCTTTTACTCATTCATCATTCGTCATTCATTTTTAGTGACTTAATCTTCATAATTCTTTTTCGCCTCTATCGTTCGTCCAATAGCCTATTTTTTTTAATCTATTAATTCCCAGGATACAGGTTTGATATTAGTGGGTTTTCGTATTAAGCTAAGTTTCATGAATATTATGATGAGTCCGATACTCATCCACCATTTTCTGAAATCTTCTGCTCTTCCATTTGTCTTCCCTCCCTTCAATATACTTTATACAATTAAGACGAATCTGTGCACATAAACTAATCTCTCTCTTCCATAAAAATTATAAAATGATGTAAATTTAAGCAGAGTCAGGGAAGAAAAAAGGGAAACAAAGTTAAAGAACTAGAATTATTTAGAAAATTGAGGAAAAAAAAGGATTGACACTTAGGGCATAACTAAATATAGAATTAGACAAAACTGAATTAAAGAAACGCAAAAGAATTGGGTTGGTTTGAGTAAACAACCACTTTGAAACGGTGACTGGAATATCTCCAAGAATGTGTCAAACAACCATATGGATAAAAGCACCCCATTTTTCTTTCAATTAGAAGCGGTTGCAGACAGCTACTCTACAATTATAAGATGAAAATGGAAGAAGAAAAAAAATCTCTATGCTTCCAATGCAAGAATATTGAAAAGGTGAATCGAGCTTTCGAAATGTGATAGAAAACTGGGTGATATTGACTGAGCCCGAATCTTGGACATGACCGACATACTGAACAGTTTAAGCGCATGTCTGAGCTGATTGTTTGGTATTCCAGCGGCACGGTTGGATGATCAGAGTAGCCGAAAGTGGCAGTACGAAGATATTGTTGTCGACCTAACAATGTAGTTATGGGCAAAAAGAGAAAATAAAAAAAAATGATACAGAAAAAAAAAATATCATCTGTTATGAAATTGACTGCAACAAATGGCTTATGTATATTGGGCGCCTGCCGGCAAGCAATAATCAATAGGTAAGTCTTGCAAACAATTGCGAGTTCTACCTTTAACGGATATCTCACTATTATGTTCCAGTGCTAAACTAGGCACTGATGAATGAGTAAATGGGTGCTACTGTGGAGTGATTATCAGCAAAATAGTTATGTTCAATGGCTGGTATAGACCCTGAGAAGGGGAAAATGATTAGAATATGAAGCTAGATGAAAAATAAACAAACTTGAATACAGGTGTGATCAGAATATGAGTTGAGGTAAAAAATAACTCTCTGGAAAGAGTTATCAGAATATGAGGTCAGGTACCCCCCCCCCACCAAAAAGAATTTACTCATGATGTCTTAAGATGGTCTCAAGAACCGAACGGTGTTCTATTTTGTTGTCATATCACTGACCACAAAATAAGGGTCTAGTTCTGCATTATGGTTCTTTCGTAAAATTACCCCCTGAAACATGATGCAACAGTTGAAAAATCTCCTGGATTCATTCTATTCTTCACTTTTGACAGTGTAATGCAGATGAAAAAAAATCTGCCTACTATGTGTCGGTTTTTCCTGGGTTACAGTAACATACACACATAAAAATATCATTATACTAGAAAACCGTAAGTTTAGGTCTCATGAAATTTGATACATTTAAAATTATGCCAGAGGTAGTATTGTGGGTGTTTAACTTATTCTGTATTATGAGAATTTTCTGCGAAGGAAAGTCTCATACTACGGAAAACTTGCTTGTAATCAAGCAAGGCTAGTCGACTTCACATGTACACGAAAAATCGCCTGATAAAAATTAGAACTAAGTGAAAAACACCGCAATATCGACCTCTCAAGCAAAGCCACCAACGAACTAATAGGCCGACCTTAAAAATCAGTAGAAATAATTAAAAGGTAAGCCACCCCTGCATCTGGTCATCATGTTTGAAGATCCAAAGTTAACATAAAGTTCAGTGTTTGCACCAACTCGTACTTGAAAAAGAACCAAGGTGCCTACATAAGTTGAATATATTCCACATATTGCCTGATACAAACCCCAGAGTATTTTTTCTGATAATATCGACTTGAAACGAAAATTCCCCTCAGAATGAGTTTTAAAGCTGAGAAAATACTAAAAAGTCCCAACTGGTCAATCTTTCTTCGTGAATTTGGTCTTTCTACGCCTCCTGTCCAGCCAGGTGACTTAGAAGAATCTTTTTTTATGACCTCTTTTGCCCATATCTTCATGAAAGAACAATTTTCCCCGAGCTAGATGCAAAATAGTTGTTGACAGCCACTGATGTGATAGAATCAAATCAACAAGTTTTCATTGGCTGACGCAATTGAACAAGTCGGAAACACGTGATCTAAGGCTTCAAAAAGACAATACGGCGTGTTCTTATCATATTACGGTTGTTTGAACTCTTGTTTTTTTTCAACACGCATATGTGAGGCACATACATTTTGGAGATAAAATGCTAAGTTTATCAAACTTAATCAATTATCCATTATAGTAGAACAAGAAAATGTATCTCATTCCCATTTATCTCATAGATATTTGATAAGCTTAGTCTCTTACAATCTCTCTAGCAATGATATGCGAGTATGGCTCCAAAACCATCGATCTAAGTCAGGTTCCCCGGTGTAAATCTCAGATAGAACAAGGAGGTAGTGGTATTGAAACTTTAATTGCTCCAGACTATTAATCTTTTACACATCTACGAAACTTTTGCCCTCTCTTCATAAAACCTTAATAGAAATCGGACAGCACTGTTATTGGAAATTGGGAGTCAAGAGACTTGTTGAGGTCAGTTATGCAAGAGTGTGGAGGTCACCAATATGGTTATTTGTTCGTCGAAGTAACAAATGAGGTTAAGCTTGAAATACGGGTTGCATAATTAGTGTAAAAGACGGAAACAGAAATATGATAACCATAATAGATTTATTTTCGCTATTCATAAATAAATTATGAACGGAATCAAGATAATGTTTTTGATTATGTTGTTATAACATCAATCCCATTGTTCGTGAGTGTTAACATTAGTCAAGACGATGCGTGTAAGAGTTGTATGTTGACAAACTCTAGATACGGCCGTTCGGAAGCTTGAAAGAAACAACTTTTACGTTGCACTGATATAATTGAGGATTGTTTGCAGAAGAAAACTGGCCTTGTTGAATTAGGATCTTGATTTTATCTTAGCTGACAGCATCTATGAATATCTCAGCCAAAAGAAAGCTTGTTGGTCTGAGAATAACTTAAAAAAATGTACATATATATGTGTCGTGTCCTGATTTGCCAGCGCGATGATGCGTTTAAATGACTCCGTTTTCCGGAAAACACTGTAATAGCACACCTTTCATCAGTTTACTGTCTCGACTTCAAGTGATAGAAAGCACCGGCTGTTTGGCGACAAAAAGGTAATAAGTGGTGCTAGTTGCTTGTGGACGGATCAAAATTAGTGCCAGATTTCTGATGTCAATTCAAGATAAGCAAACAGTTAACCCCAATCCATTATTCAGGCGTCAAGTAGAATCAACATCAAGAACAACATGGATCAGTGCTTGAATCAATCTAGTGACGTTTCCAAGACTCGTCTCCGCCACCCACAATCGGGAGATGGAATTCTTTGATTTTGAACAATGTGTAAAGAAAAAAAGAAGTATATCCTTGTCCACTGTATGGTCTCTCATGGATATAAAGAACAACTTACTTTTACAGACGATGTAAGATTGAAAACAGTCTGCTTTAGGAAGATAGATAGCCTGTTGAAAATTCGTATTCACACGTCAATAGTATCGGCTATTAACGTAACATATCTTATGATATAAATATAATTGCAAAAAAATGGGTCATCATTGTTTTCTTTCCCAGTATTACTTGACCCTTCCCCGCAAATAATCATCCTTCATAGAAAGACTTAAAATTGTATCTAGACCGAATTCTTTGCGGTATTTTCGAAATTTTATCTTGTAAGAATGAACAACATTTGATTTTTGAATTCCGAAAAAAAAGCATTTGAAGATAAACTCTCTACAAAAAAGAATTACAGATGAAAACAAACAAACATTTCCGACTTTATTTTTCAGTTTTGGAGACAAACCCTCTTTGGCATATTATTTATGCTGCAAAACCAGGAAATGGGCATAGAACAAGCCCAGCCAGATTTATCGGTGTCTTCTTTAATCATTGCGAAATATTTGATGTATTTTATCATGTTTTTTTTTTCTTTGTAGTTTTTGCCCTAAAATAAGAGCAGGTTCAATCCTTGGCATTTGATCCGTACGGAATGAGATTTCCCAGATAAGGTTTAGAAAAAAAACAACAGTTTCCCTAAAATCTAATGCTCCTAAAGTAATCATTTTTTTTCTTGAATTTTCAGACATTCTTTATGGCAAGAAAATGAGTAAGAACACTGAAATATCTTTGGAAGATAATCTAAAAGTGGACTCAAATGATAAATACACATACACATATACGTATGTAAGAAAGAAACAAATGCGACTTTGAGTTCTAACAAGAGAGAGAGAGAGAGAGAGAGAGAGACAGAGGCAGACAGAAAGAAAGGAAGAGGGATAGAGAGAGAGCGTAATTGACATGGGGCGCATGTTGAATGTATTTCCAAATTCAATAGAAAAAAAGACAGGAGATTGTGTGATGGGAAATTTCATATTTATTACTGTGTGTTAACACACACACGTATATATATATATATATATATATATATATATATATATATATATATATATATATATATATATATATAAACTATATATATTATACTGCAGAAGCCGCTTAACGTGATCACTCTTCGGGCAGGGTCTGTTCGATAACAAGAACCAAATAATAAGATAAAGAAGAGGATATGAAGTTGGAACTGGAAATGTACATTCATTGTTATGAATTTATATTGTCATGAACTTTCCATTATCAAGAAATCATTCAAAATTAGTTAGAATGTTTATTGCATTAACCTCTGCCAACGAAGCATATATATATATATATATATATATATATATATATATATATATATATATATATATAATCACTCATGTCTCTCCGTTTGTCGACACAATATTTCTAAAAGGTCTCATGGAATTTTGATGAAATTTCGTGGAGGGATTGGCCATGGAGCGGATGCATGGATTTTTCTTTCTATTAAAGAATATGTTCTCTCTTTCACCTATATTTGTGAACTGCTTCGTGTGTCAACTCAATATCTCCAAAATTCTTCGCAAAAATAATTCCAATGACATTTTGTGTAAAAATTAATTCAAGTTTGGAGCAGAGCCAGGAAATTATTTTCGATCAATTCATATATTATGAAAGGGTAAAAAAATGTGAAATCGAAATGTAATTACCTCCCTTTGTCGTAGCAATATGTGAATGGATTATCATTCAGTTTCAAGTTGAGTATGGTGTTGGTAGAGGTTATGGCTATCGGAATACTTTCAGATACAATATTTGGGACTAACTTATCTTGATCTTAATAACATTCTGATTATATTATCTGTGATTTAAATTAACGGGTCCCTCTGCATATATAAATACATGTGTATGTGTGTGCATGTGTATCTCATAAGCAGTTGCTAATGAAATGCCAGAGGGTATATACTTAAGACATTGATAAGTCCTCTGCCTCATGATGGAAATAGCATTTATTTTTTTACAACATTTTCCTGCATAATCACCTTTTAATTTCAATACATTTACTTCAGTGGAGAGAATAAATCAAAGTCAGGTTAATTTTGGTAAGCATTTTCAACTTGCTGTGTAACTTGACCCCATAATGAACGTAGGATACGTAGCCACGATCTCTGGTAACCCCTAAAGGTCAATCCAGGCTCAGGTCAATTTTGGCATTCTCAAATCTAACGGAAACGGCTGTATCCTACAGGATGCAAATCTGGTGACCTCTACAGAGGTCAGGTTAATCCTGAAGTTGAATTTTGACTCTTTCAGATTCACCAGGGACGACTGTATCCTATAGGCTCCAAAGTAACTTGACTATAGGATAGATGGCGTTGACCTCTAAAGGCTAATTGGGTCCGGTCAATTCAGACATTTTCAATTCTAAGGGAGACGGCTGCACCCTACCAGCTGCAAATTTGCGTATACTTTGCACTATCGACAGTTGTTTAGCTCAATGATAAGAACAACACTACATTGAAGAGGTCACTCTATCGGTCACAGGTTCGATTCCTGCAGCAGCCCCATATTCTTTTATTGTTTATTCTACTTACGTTGTCCAGGCGAAGTGATAAATTAACCGTTTAATAACAAGAAATCATTTCAAATAAGAATTTCCATGTAACAACGCAATTTATAAGCATTTTAATGTATATATATATATACACACACACACACAAGCACATATATACATATATAAATACATATATATATATATATATATATATATATGCACACATATATGCATATACATATATAATATTAGTGTGAGACATAAATCTTAAAAATGTTTTTTGAAAGCTAGTATAGGGAGCAAAAACTGTTTGATACAAAAACTGTTTGAGCCAAAAACTTGAGGCAAAAATGATAGCATTCATGGTTTTCCCCCATTGTTGTATCGTACTGGTTTTATGGTTATCTGAAATCTTGAGACAAGATATCCTAGTGATAGCATAACATATTGTCGCGCTGTTCACTCTTCTACAGATGTTGCATCCAATATCCTTTGAGGATCTTAAAAATACATCGAATGAATTGTACGATTTTGTCCAAAATTTTGCTTTTTGAATTGGGATATTTCAGATCGAGGAAACATACGTGAAATGAAAGACTCTGCTTTTTTGCAAGACGACTAAAATGCCTCTTGTTACTTATGTGACAAAAAGAATGTCCCAAGACGAGAAAAAGATGTTTGACGATTGATTCAGATTTCAAGTTTTAACGACAAATACAAATAGTAAGTCTGCCACCTTGAATTTCTTTTTTAATGTATGATATATATATATGTTTTGTTTGATGAGTAATGAAATGCTTGCTTACTCTCCATTGGAATCAATAGTAAAGCTTAGATGAAAGCAAGATTCGCAAAGGTTATTTTTTTGAGTCTGGCAAGGCTTCTCTACTTGCAGGAATAGGTAAGGCTTGCAATAATTTGTGATCACAGACAATTCATTTTCTATTATTTTCAATGCATTCACAGATTCAGTGACAATTCTTGCTCATACAATTTCAGATCAATATTTACAATCCTCTTAATTACGATCATAAATATGAAGTTTTAGTAAAAATAATCTCGTGTGGAGCAAGAGGTGTTGCGATAAAGAGAATGGGTGACGAAGAGAAAAGTGGAAACAAGATTCAAATGAAGTAAAGTTATGATTTTTGTCTTGTTCTCTTCTGTTGCTTGAAATATCTGTCACTACGTATGTAATTATTAGAATGAATAGATTTTTTGATGTTTAATAAATCCTACTGTTATTTATATAAGCATCTAGTGTGTATATGTGTGTCAGTGGGGCTGTTTCTAGGCCGATAAATTAGGTGCTACTCTTATCGCAGCCAGCGGTCGGTTTCCAAGCTCGAGTAAAAGCCAAAATTTCGAATACCGATTCTCAAGGCAGGCAAAAACGCCCGCACGTGGAGCGATATCTGTTTATAACCCCGTACCTCAGCGGAGTGCCAATATTTGGAATTACTCAGTATTGCTATCAAAATAGTTATCTTCGTAATCTGTACTAACCATCGCCAGCAACCACCCAAACTCCAGCGTAACAGCATAAGCTCTTTTCCTTAGTGGATTTGCTATCAGGCGCTGCCAGGACTGAAATAGACCTCTGAGTTGTAACTAAGGATTCTTTTAGATTTTGGAAAAGGTCTCTCTTTCCTCCAGGCATCCAAGAAAGGACAGTCCTTCTAACAGGCATATCACAGAATGAATCACTTTTTCCTAGACAAAGATAGCAATGTAACGGCTTACGGTAGAAGTAGAAATGTGGATGATATCAGCATGAAATTTTAATCGCTTAAGAAAACTGAATTATTAGAAAGGGATTGATGCAAACGTTTCTCTTAATTTTTCAAAATTTTACTTATTTTTCATTTTATTTTTCGATCTATTTGATTAAGACCTTCGATATTAGATAGATAGATAAATAGACAGATAGGTACACATGCTGAAGTAAGAAGTCTGAGTAAGATATTTACGAACTAAGAAAAGAACTAAAAAGATCAGACTTGTAAAAAAAGTTTCCCTTCACTTTTTACCACTCAAAGGAGAGGCACCCTTTAGTATTGACTCCTTGGAGGGAAGAAAAAGCACTCTCCCTTCATTTTTGACTTCTTGAAGCGGCAACAAGTTTCCTTTCACTCTTGACCTATTAGAAAGGATGGAAAAAGTTTCCCTCAACTTTTGACCCTTTGAGGATTGGAAAGCTCCCCCTTCATAAAACGTGGGGAAAATCTCCCTTCACTTAGATCTCATAAAGAATTATGTATAAATATGTGTATATGGATGTATGTCTATTGAACGGAAAAAAGATTCCTCTTTAGCATCATACTTACATAGTAAATTCACCGTTCTTAAATCATTTTTTTCTCGAAAAACTTGTTACTTTAAAGCCTTTCCCTCAATTCATTGACTATGCATGCTTAATTTGGTTGGTCTGCACCTATTTTTTATGGTTTCTTTAGCATGACAGAGGAACATTTACATAGACGAATGGATGGTGTGACATCCCTAAGTTATACAAGATAGATAGATTGTTTTTAGAAATCAGATCATTATCATCAGGTTGAGTGCGAACGAAGACCGACACTATTATCATGCAGTTGAAAGATCACTTGGATTTATGGCATCCTAAAGTAGTGCATGTTATTGGTATTTCAATTTAACACCTGTAGCTACTTAGGTAACATACAGATGAAACAAAACCAAACTTTTACTATTATGTATATGATTATCTGAGGGGAAATTATTCTGATGGAATATTAACAAATTCAAGAACGTATCTATATAAAAAATGATTACCCTTGTACTTGTTTTTATTTTAAATAGCATTTATATACAGAGTGTTATCTTATATGCACATACACTACTAAACTGTTCATATAATTAATTTTCATTTTTTAATAATCATATATGTTATTTAAGTACAATGCATACATATACATATACACACACACACACACATATATATATATATATATATGTATATATATATATATGTATATATATATGTATGTATATATATATGTATATATATATATATATGTATATATATATGTATGTGTGTGTATATATATATATATATATATATATATATATATATATATATATAAATATATATATATATATCAGTGTATGCATATATAATCTTTCTTTCAGCCAATGACTTTGATATGCAACATCTGCCTATTCTTTAAATCCAAAGTTATGACAGCACAAGTTCGTCCATCCAACAAATTACTTCTGCCCGTCAAATGATTATACGGTGATCTAAGTTTGAATAGGAAGACTTTCTCGAAACACAGCTTGACTGACGAATTCTCGTCAATTTGTATTCAATTTTCATTCCAAGTATAGCAGACAACTGGTTGTAGTAGTAGCAAGCAATAACAATGAGGGCGACGAAGCGGCAAGTTTTTGATTGACGGAGAAAATCTGATGTCTCAGATTCAGTGGTATTTTGTTCCATACAGATTTGAACTTTACAAACTCAAACTTTGCAATTTTGTCTCTTTGTGTTTCTTGAGCCGTGTTTCTAATTCGTATGGATTTTTATTACCCACCTTGAAGCTGTTTTTGGGGGAAAATTACGCTTCATTTCTCGGAAGAATTTTATTTTCATACGCAGAAGAAATACAGAATTCAGTGTCATCACTTCGCACAAAGAAGCTACTTTTATAAACGAATACGTTACAACATCCATATACTCTACCGGAGCATCACAGTAAATTGTGGAGGTAACGAAAAAATAAAACAATAATACAAAGGTCAGGAATTTAGACAATTGTTACTACAGTGTCATCACTTAGCATAAAGAAGCTACTTCTATGAACGAATACGTCAAAACATCCATTTACTCTACCGGAGCATCACAGTAAATTGTGGAGGAAGCAAAAAAGTAAAACGATCATAGTAGTTATCTCTATTTTTGTTCGGACTATCCCCATCTTGGTTGTTTTCCGTTGTACTCTACGGCCTTCATCAGGTATCATCTGGTAGGTGTGGGGGAAGTGACGAACCGAACCCTTTATTTAACCGACGGGGGTATATAGACTGCACTCCCCTCTTAGCAGTAGTAGTATTTTCGAATTATTATTGTCTCACACTGGGATTGAACCTAGAACCATTAGATTACTTGCAGTAATTCTGTCCAATTCTCTAGCCTTTATGAAAGCCGTAGAGTACAACGGCCGAAACGTTGTATGGATTACAACCAAGATGAGGATAGTCCGAACATAAATAGAGATTATTATAATACCTCATCCCCAAAATTCAGAGATACACTTGATAATCGTAGTTGTATTTTAGTGCCGACTAGAATCTGGTATACATAGACATACTTTGCTGCCCATTGACTTTACCACTACTCCACCGCCCTTTTGTTGGCTTTAGTTAGTTCAGGTAATGAAAAAGTAAATATTTCTGGTAGAGGGATGAAAACTTGATGATTAAATAGTGAACTTTGCAATATTTTGTCTGAAATGTTTTAGAAAGTTTCAGCACACAATTAGTGTTCAGTGCATTGAAAATCTGTGGGAATAGATTAACAAAGGTCAGACTTTTACACAATCGTTACTGAGAGACTACAGCTATTATATGTATGATGCAAATGTATTACCAACGGTTTTAGTAAATAAATGCATTGAATTCAGGAAGAAATAGATTGTCTGTAGTCAGGAATAGAGAAAATCGTTAGTGGCTGGACAGGGCTATTATATGTGTAATATAAATTTATTACTAATCAGTTTACAAGAGAAACATATTGAAAATCAAAAAGAAACGTATTGTCAGTATAGGAATTAAAGCAAGCTAATTTTTTTTTAGATAACGATTGTTATTCTCCAGCTTTGGTTTATGAGTGTATAACTAATCGTCTAATTAGTTATTTGTTCAGACAATCGTTGAAGTAACCCAACAAGTAAAGAAGAAAAAGAAAACATATAAACAATAAAAAAACAAAAAAACTAAACAAACTTAGAATAAAATGAGCTAGTGGATTGTTTATCACATTCTCTACAATCTCATCGGTTTGCTGAAAGGTAGCATTAGTAAAGTTAATGGAAATAAAAAGATAACTTTAGATCAGCACTTACAAAAATTATTTTGATTAAGTGTTCCACCAGGAAATGCGTTTCTTTGAAATTTTGATGAATTTCCAAGTCATGTGTCTCGTAATGTCTTCCTGTTCAGATTTGGAATGAGCACAAATCCTAAATTGAAGTTTGAGCGTTTGCAAACCATCTTACTTGAAATGCATAACTTGATTTCAGCTGAATACCTCTTAAAAATAAATAATTGAATTTAGTAAAGGCAGACGGATATGACATAACGTATTGGTTTTCATTCAAGGCAGTGGTCGCTCGTGACTTTTCGTTGGGGATGCTGCCCCTGAGAATTTTTTAGATTTGTTTCAATTTTTTGTTACACACACACACACACACACACACACGCACACACACACGCAAATAGTAGTATGGTAAAAATATTTTCAATAAATATCGATTCAACAGTTACCGATGAAATGTTTTAGTCCAGTATGATCCAATTCGTTTTCTAAAAAATAAAATTCATTCCTCTTCTTTTATTTTGAGAGAAAAGGTCAATAACTTTCTCCCGGATGTTTGGATGACTGTTGAAGAACTTTTTCTTCGTTGAAATCCTTGCAAGTGCATTCCGCCTTTCCTGGTTCATAGTGCTTCTGAGAAAAGTTTTCATTCGTTTCAATGTTGAAAAGCAGCGTTCGGGTTCTGACGTCGTCATTGGAATTGTCAAGAGGATTTTTGTCAGTTTTGTAATTTCAATTTCACTAAGGAAACCCTGTGAATTATTCTCTAAGATAAATTTCAACGTCAATTAACCTGCAGTATCCATGCACATCAGATCTATTGTATAATATTTTAGGTTCAGTTTCAAGTTTTCTTTGTCAATCATGGGATATACTTCTGTGGTCAACCATACCTCTTTTGGAAGGCTACTATTTGTCTGACGTGAACACATACATAGTCATGTACTTTCTTTGATTCAGCTATGAGCGTCTTTGAAGAATTCTCAGAGTAGTTTCCTGTTTTTTTTTACTTCTGAAATAGCAGTTTTGAAATGTGTTACGTATTGATGAACTTCAGGTCTCGAGACTGCATTTAATGGTAAATTACTTCAACGTGAAGCATAATCTGATGAAAAAGCTGTAACTAAGAAGTGCAAAATACCTTGGTTCAGTGATTTGACGTTGACTGGTTTTCAATCTGGTAGCTTTTTAAAATTTTAAAATTTTCATGAACTTTGTTCACGTCCCATATGTTAAAGTTCGACCTTGTAAAGGGTTGGTATGAGATACCGACGTTCATATAATTGTTAAGAATGGATACATGTGGTGATCAAAAGAAAAATTTTGGTATTGACGAAAATGTTAGAGAAAAATATTCTTGGGACCCCTGTAATACTTGTATTTTCCATTATCAGATTCAGTTGGTGCAAATAACAGTGAATGAGATGTGAATTATTATCAACTGTCTTTTTTGGCCTGGACGTCCCGTTTTTTGCCTTTAATGACATTTGCATCATCAAATGTCTGGGTTATCAAATGTTGTGTATTTCTTTGAAGGATTATGACTAATTGCTCTAGATTACATTTTGATAAGCCATCTGCTATTTGATTTTCTGGAATAAAGAGCCCCATCCAACAACAATGCTCGAATATTCATTCATTCAGAACGTACCGTAGAACACTTACCATTTGAATGTGTTCTGAAACATCTGTTGTGTCATCAACCACAACTGCTACAAATAAAGTTTCTCCAATCTCTTTCTTTATTTCATTCTGGTATATTTGCAGCAGGTAGTCGAGTATCTCATTCGGAATAGTTTTAGAAATACTTTTAAAGACTGCAATGGTTTCTAAATGGTATTTTTAATGCAAGTCTTATTTAGATGTAAAATTTGTTATTTCCCTCTACCTGGATTTAGTGAATTATACTTTTCATCATGTCCACTTGAAGGAATTTCAAAGGTCCCTCAAAATCTTATGCAGTCTATAACCTTGAATGAAATTTCACGGTTCTCGGAAACCTTTGTCTTATGATCATTGATCAAAAGTCTATAGGCCTCAATAAGGTTTCTACGCTTCTTAAAAGCGACAGTGAAACCATATTATTGATATGGTTCTTTTATGTTTCATGTTCTTCATTTTTTTCTTCCCTTTTATCTATATTTCTAAAACTTTCTTTTGTCCATCTCACACCACCTCCAAACAACAAACACGAAAAACAAAATAATGCATAGTTTCACTTCATAACCACACAGTCAATCTTTCCTTTGATGACATTCTGAATCAAAGCTACGATTATACTTTTTAATGTTATTCATTCCTGGCTGAGATGTATTAATATCAGGTGATGAATGGCCTCTTGTCCAGATAACAGCCTTCTCATGAAGAGATAACTGAAAATCTAAGTGGTTGAATTTCACTTACTGTCACAGAACTTGATTCTTGGAGAAGCAAGGAGGTCAGGATTGTTAATTTAAGTTTTTTTGTACAATATGAGGTACTGGAAAATTCCTGTTAACTTGATATTGAATGAGAATGAGGATATAATGACTGCTATTCAAAATGAAAAATATTCCGATGGAAATCCATAGAAAAAAAAAAAGAAGAAAATAATGAGGATTAAAGAAATTCTTACTCTAAAATTTGGTAATAGCTCGGTCAGGAATAAATGAAATACTACCTAGAAAAAAAAATGTTGCTAAAAAGACGTTTCGAAAGAAAAATTGGGTTGTTCGCAGAGACGATTTCTTCAAAACTCGTTCAGCTGAGAACATAGATGAGCAGATCCTGGAAAAAATGAGGTCCGAATTCACTTAGAACTTCAGACTTTGAGGTGCAACTGTAACCAAAAGTGAGTGCCCCTACATTCATTTGGAACAGAGCTAAAATAAATGAGATCATGACACTACGATGACCAATGTGGAGGCACTAGAGGCACAAAACGGACTAGAATTGGTGATTTTGGGCCAAATTTTGTTTACCCCCTGGCCATCGAACTTTTGGAGATGATAAATAAAACATTATAAGTATTCACTGGTGAATCAAATGTTGCTTTGTGACTCACATTAAATTGGATGAAGTAAATTAATTTGTTATTGAATCAATTGAATTTATTATCTACTCTTAAAAAAAAATAGGTTGCTGGCCCAAAACATGCAGGAATAACCAATTTAAGAAAAATAAAAGCAATTATTTTATTATTTCATTTCTATTAATATTTGGACCATCCTTATCTTGATTGTTTTTCATACAACGTTTCGACCGTTGTACTCTACTGCCTTCATCAGGTATCATCTGGTAGGTGTGAGGAAGTAACGAATTGAACCCTTCATTTAACCGATGGGGGTATATCGACCGCACTCCCCTCTTAGCATTAGTAGTATTATTATTGTCTCACACTGGGATTGAACCTGGAACCATCGGAAATAATAATAATACCTCATCTCAAAAATTCAGATATATACCAATTATTTCAAATCTATTTTATCAAAATGAAATATTGAAATCATCATTATGAATTTTGTTTAGATTTCTTTAATACTACTATTTAACAGCATTTTAATTTTTCAGTTAGGACGAAGTTTGGACGAAGTTAGGACGAAGGTAAAAACCATAACAGGAGTAATACCAAAAAATTCAATAATGATGATTGTGTATAATACATTGCAATGCTGGAGTGCCCTCCAGTCAATATAAGGATTTATCAAAACATATTACTGCAACAATTTAGGAAAAGGCCAGATTTATCTTACGTGTCTATTTCCACTTTCCTTCTCTCTCTAAGCAGATACTAAAGAGCACTGATCAGAACCTCTTTCTCTCTCTGTCTTTCTGTTTTATCACAGCTTTCCACACTGATAACCAGTCGGCAATACGCGAGCGACAGCACCTCAACTCACTTGACAACTTGCTTATATGTATCTAGTCGCATGACCAAGCAAACTTCCGACTTACGAAATGTTGAGTACGCGGTTTTAAAGCGATTTTTGTTGCTTCGTTTCTAGAAATGGGAGGATTATTTAAGGATTATCTAAAGATTATTTAAGGATCACTGATAATAATGTTAAATATCTTGTACGATTATAAATGAATCAATATTATACATATATTTTATTGGTTGAAAACGAATAAGGATGGCTGCAGTTCCATGATGCCTACTGACGAGCCGCCACTGCATAGAGGCGAAACTGTCTTAGCTTTTTCGGTTGGCAACTGCACGGCTTTTCCAGAGGATGTTCTGTGAGTTCATAAGATGCAAAGTCAGATAAATATATTTTATTTTTTTATCTTTTTTTACTACTACTACTACTACTACTACTACTACTACTACTACTACTACTACTACTACTATCATTATTATTAAAATAGAAAGTGCATTTCATCATTATAATAATAGTACTACTAATAATGAAGAACATTTTTATCACTTTAATAATAAATGTTTTTAGTATAATAATCATGATAATAATAATAATAAAGATATTTATGATCATAATAATATTTATAATAATAATATTTATAGTAATAATATATATAATAATGATATCTATTAATGCCATAAAAATGATATTTTTCATCATAATATTTCGTCTCTTAGAGAAATAAAGAGAAGAAAAAGTGACGTTCGTTATTAGTAAATGGAAAAAATAACCCAAAGATATTGTAAATGTAAAAAATATATAATACATATTAATAATATTTATCAAGAATGGTGATTCACTTAGAATTATGCAAAAAGACATTGATTTCACCATTCAAATTGTATTAGCACAGACCAGAAGCTATCGTTTGGAATAGAGAATGTGACATTATTCAGACCTTTGGAATAGAAACGGGTCGTTTTATCCAGGCCAGAGGACCAGATCAAGTTATGGTAGACAAGAAAATTAGTCAAATCGTGGATATAGCCATTTTTGTAGAACACTGGATGAAAGTAACTGAGTTAGCGGATATATAGTGGGACCTTACCTCAGAGCTAGAGAAATTGAGGACCATTAGGATGACGACTAATGACTAATGGAGCGCTGGGATCAACAGCAGGAGTCTCACGGAGGACTGGAACAGTTATAAATCAGAGAGAAAATTGAGACGGTGTAGACAAATGGTCACCAGCCGCCGAACAGCAGACCGACCCTAGGCCACAAAGCATGTGCTATCAAGCTGCAGGAAAAGGTCATTACTTGGCGATATTTCATTTCCTTGGATCTCAATATCAAACCCATTGGATAAACCCTTTTAGAAATGATATTGAGTGCATTAGCCAATTATGATTGATTTATAGTTGACTTATCACCTATATTCCATACGTGATCACCTTGTTCTCTTTTAGCCGGCGAGCAAGAATATTGTCAATATAAAACTAGTACGCCGTACAAAAAAAAAAGTCCCAGGAAAAACGGATTGTCATTTAACCCATACATTAAAGTTTGTATTGAGAGCCTTTAGGTGGTAGCCACGTGTGATTCCAATATAAATTGTAAAACGGGAGACACCCACAACGTATTTTGCTGAACAAATTAATCTATCCATTGTTTCGTATTTACCAGGTCTAAAAAAAGCTTAGAAAAATAACCAAGTAACCTAAAAGCATACACACACACACACACACACACATATATATATATATATATATATATGAATGTATATATATATATATATATATATATATATATATATATATATATATATATATATATATATATCTTTTGTGATCGTGTACACTTTTAAGTTGCTTGATTCAATAAACATGGTTAAGCAACGAGATATTTTTCTTGTTCGGAAAGATAAAAATTCTTACGAGGAAAATTAAGTTTAAATCTAAAAGCAAAAGGGGAAAGAAATCTATTCACAACGAATAAAAGTATTTGTTTCCTCCTTCCTGGTTGAAGTCGATTTTTTTTGGACAAATGTCAAACAAAATTACGTTGCAAAGAAATCAGCAGAGGTTATCACAGATTTTTTCCCCTCTTCGGCTTCTTGTTATGTTTTCAAAAGAAAAAGCCTGATAGCGATAAAAGTAAAATAAAAAATGAATCTTCTTTTCTATTTTCCAAACTATGTCCTCGACACACACACACTAATGTAAAATTCCTACATCCTCCTTTCCTAGGAAATCATTATTGAAAATTCTAGCATTCGAAATTCATTACGGCTCAAACATAACCTCTGGTGGTGAATGTGCAACAATTTCCACTACAAAGGCTGGCCATTCACTAAACTATGCTTAGTCTAGCATAAACATGCAGTAGTGACGATGTTGCTTAATATCAGGTTAGGGTAGGCTCCCGCAGGTTGTCCATTTTTCTTTTGATATCCTGAAATCTGAAAATGTTTTAGTAATGCTTTGATAGCTTAGATATGTTTTAAGGGTATACGGAAGAAAAAGAAACATAATTTCAAGAGGAAAATGTTTTCTTTAATATTTTTGCTATGATAATGTGAAATAGAGGTTAGAGATCAATTTATGTTGTGAGATTAGGAGGTGTAAAATATATTCTGCACCTATTGAAGGAAGTAGGTATTGGTGCCGAAAGTTTGACAAGCAAAACCACTTGCACTCTTTTAGAGATTGGTGCTCTGCAACATTTGCATAAACAAACTTGCAACTCTTCAATGAACAAATAAATTTGCCCCGTGTTGTAATCAAAGGGGAAGCTTAGATTTTAAAGTTAAGCGTCATTTTTCCCCTGTTACATTGACTCTAAATAAAATTTCTCGACATTTATCTGTTCATATACTGTAGCAAAAGAGAAATCTTCAAAACTCATGTGGTATATATTACTGTAGGTCTGCAAGTGATTGAATCAATAGCATACCTGCCTCTAGATCCAGAGGTCGCTATTAAAAACCTAATAATGTTTCGAATGCTGATTGTTAAGACAGGCGTATATCCTCAAGGTGCTTGGCGCAACATTATCTTCAAGCCATCTCTCAGGACATTATGGTACCTGTTTTACTGTGTGATGAATCTATTTATCTATCCGGAACTGGTTTTATTTTCAAGTAATTTCTAAAAAAGAAAATTTTCTCATTCAACGTTATTTTATTTATTCGTCGTAGTTCAATGGTTTGCAAGCTGGTCTTGCAGATCATTAATCATCATCATCAGTCTTTAAACGTCTGTCGTTGGATACAGACTTTCCCCAGGATATGATACACTTCTCTATCATGGGTGTTGTGGAGCCAGTACTTTCTGAATTTGTCCAGCTCGTCCCTCCATCAGATATTCTGCCGGCCTCAGTTGTGCAGGTGATCCCTGGGGATCCATGTCGTGAGTCGCGATGTCCATCGGTAGTCCATCATTCTCGCAACAAGGCCAGCCCACTACCATTTGAGTTTTTTAAAAATGTATTCTATGATTCCCTGACTCTTGTCTTTCCCCTGATGTTCTGTGCTCTCCATATGTGACCCAACATAATTCTTTCATGTGCACGTTGCATGGTTCTCAATTTGCATATCCGTCTCTTGGTTGGGTTACACGTAAGTGACTATTGGGAGGATGCATTGGTTATACACCCTTTTTTTTTTATTAATGGGATCTTTTTTGAAGTTTGAGCTTGCTCTGCCAAAGGCTTACCATCCTAGAGTGATTCTTCGCTCGATTTCTTATTCTTTTGAGGGTCTCATGGAGATTCGTTGTCCTAGGTAGATGTAATGATCTATTTTCTCTAGTTCTGTGTCCTCCATTTTGATCTTAGTGCTTTTATCTCCGATGTGGTTGTCGTACATGATCTCCGTATTGCTGAAGTTCGTGTGTACTGTTGAATAATGAGTTAGATCCTCACTGAGCACCCCATGTTGGTGGTCTTGTGCCAAAAGTAAGCTTGTTATTCGACATTCATGTTATTTTGTTATTTACTATTAAAAGCAGCCATTTAGATAGAATAATTTTCCTCACAAATTAATCAACCCGTCGAGATATTCCCGCCCATAATATAAAGTGATGACCGCATCGTGTATCACCGTATTTTCACAACTTCTACAGAACGAAGAAATAACTAATTTTCTTGACGCCGATCAAATATTTAGTCATGTCTGCTTTCCAAAGTGTAAAAAATAGAAAAAAAAATTCATATTCGTTTGACGGTTCAGGCGCCATGTTGATATCAAGGAAAAGGTCTCATTGCTCAAATGTTCAAATTTGAGATATTTATCCTTAATGTTCTTCGGCAGCCCAGTAGTCAGTGTTCGATAGGCGTTTACGAGCACACGCACAAGAGCTTATAAGCATAGGCATATATCAAGATTTGCAAAAAGAAAACGCACACACTTGCTTGCACAAGCAAGCATGTATTAAGATATGCGAAGAAGTCCCATTAACAAACGTCAAGAAAAGTGAGCAGACACAGACATCAAGTCGTATGGAGAAATAAAAGTATGTGCACATACATGCACTTGCAGGCGCACACACAAGCGTATACAAAACCACATACACAAATACGTTAGTCTCTTTCATTTTTTTTGTATATTTAGCTATAAAGAAAACTGGTCAGCTCTTAGGATTACATCGGATCTACAATCAAGGGTCTTGAGAACTGCATTAGCAGGAGCAAACGAACATTATTTATGACAGCTGAAAGTTGCAGCGGAAATGGCAGGACGTCAAAAAGAGGAAAACAAAACTCTAAAACGAGAATGGAGACACAAATAACCGTCAAGAGAAACAAAACAAATGGCCGTGGTTGCGATGAGGGAAGGTGAAGAGAAAACTGAATCTGTG
Source organism: Thysanoteuthis rhombus (assembly GCA_963457665.1). Classification (NCBI taxonomy): domain Eukaryota; kingdom Metazoa; phylum Mollusca; class Cephalopoda; order Oegopsida; family Thysanoteuthidae; genus Thysanoteuthis; species Thysanoteuthis major. Next base: position 57,286,600 of record OY735200.1, read on the forward strand.
AATGGAGTCCCAGAACAATTCTATAAAAACTAACTATAGTAAGACTAATATGAATAGATCATAGCAAAATAATGTATGTAGGCTCCCAGGAAAGAGGTGAGATAGTCATTCATATAATAATCGAATGCAGCAAGTTGGTTCAGAAGGAGTTAAAGTATGCATGACTGAGTAGGAAATGTTTTCTACAGGGAGTTGTGCAAACGACTGGCGTCTGACGATGCATAGCAATGGTATATATACAATCTAGAATCAAAACTGTCAAAAAACTTAAAGAATCTCGAAAACTTTGGAATTTAAACGGATCATCTAATGCAGATCAGAAAACTAAACTTAGTCATCGTAAATGAGGAGAGGAATATTATCAGATAGTTAATTCTGCTACTCCACCATATGATCAAGTAAAATTGAAAGAAAGTGAAAAGATAGAAAAATATCTGGACCTTGCCTGGGAACTGAAATAACCGTGGGACATCGGCATTATTTGTACCTATCATTATCGGTGATCTCAAACAGTATCGAAGAGCCTTGCAAACAGGTCTGAATAGGATCTACGCTGAAAAATCAAAATATTCATACAACAGCATTACTGAAATCTATTTGAATACAGTGCTAGGGGTGTTGAGGAGACTTGATGTCGCTTTAACATCTGTGGAAAACTACCGTATATTCCTGGTGTAGAGAGGAATTAAGCACAAATAGTAAAAGAATATTGACGAATGAAACGAAATAGCCCCCAACCCTAAAAAAATAGGCACAGCCGAGAGTGGACAGTGATTCAATTGAATCAGACTGTATTGACAAATGAAATAAACACACCAGAATCTTTCCCGTGAAAAAAGACTTTGAGACTGTGAAATCCAGCCCAGCGGCCAAGACTGAATTTGTTATAAACAAAAGTAAATTTTTTGAATAGTAGATGGAGACGAGTCCAGAAAAAGAGGTAAGGTAGAGCGTTCGTTTCTCGAGAGACGATTCCCATAGAAGTATATACGGCCAGTGACAGAGTACAGGTTCACTAAGAATGTCAACTTAGCGATTCTTACAAGTATCATATCTAGTCAAGACCAGGACTTTTTATCTTTAAAGTTTTTTTTTAATGACCACCCCCTGATGAAATTACATTGAAAGGATATCTCCACACAGCTTTCAGTGAACTCAATCAGCTTCTGAGGGTATTTGGAAATTCGTCGTGATGAGTTCTCCACGCCCTTTGATCATATTCGGGAAAGAAACTGTTACATTATTCGAGCTAACAGAATCTCACTGAAAGAAAGTGAGAGAAACAGCGAAATGTAAACCCACCAAGACTTCGATTGAGAGTTATGAAAACTATGGAACTTTCCTCCATGATCAAGGGAATGGTTCTAAAAACGTCTGAAACTATTGAAATAACGAGAGGAATTGAGAGGATTTCGATTGCAGCATTTTTTTGCAGTGGGTGAGCACCCTGAAGAGAGTATTGATTTTGTTCCAATTTTCAGTTTTGGCATTGGAATAGGCGTGATGAAGAAAGATGGCTTAAATATCTATCCTGAAACTTATATCTTTTTGCATTATCGACATTATCGGAAACGGTAGTAACAAAAAATGAAAATAGAACCCATATCGTTGACGCTAATGATGTGATTTTTGTCATTCTATCAAAAACATTGGTAGCAAAAATCAAGCTTCAATAATCTCAGCTAATCATGATAATTGCCGCAACAATGATATTGATGTTTTTTTACCGAAACTTTTACGGATTGATAAATCGATAACAAACCATCTTATTTGACCCGGGTGATTTGATACGATATTAAAAAAAGGATTGCAAAACTTGCAGGGTTTTTGAAGCAATATTGAATCCATAATTCTAGCCATATTCCAATTGAATAGATACGGCCATGACAAATACATGCGCCCATCACACACACAAAAAGTATTACCGTGAAAATACGTTTGAAATCATATTAAAAAAAAAGAGTTCACGTACTTGAGGAAGATTAGCAACAAGCAGAACGAAAGATGTATTTTTTATAAGGCACCATTATATATGCTTAGAAATAAAAGAATATCAAGTTCGAAATTCATTGTGTTTTTAAATGTTTGTCAAACGATAAGTGTTTCTTGATTGGCAAGATAATTCTTTTTCATGTATTTTTTTATACCAAGCTTTTAAAAATGTATCTAAATCTTAACTCTATATTGTAAAGATCTCACTGTTGTCAAATTGTCACGTTATCGTTAAAATTTATCAACTTATTACATCCAGTTTCTCAATATGACAGTATATCAGAAAGTGCTACCCAAAACACGGAGAATTTGATCATGAAAGAAAAATCTCCCAATAACAATTAATCCCCACCGTCTCATTCGAAATATTTCTATTGGACACGCACACAGCAATCTATAATTTTTCGTCTGTTGATCTTTTGTGGATTTAAATCCCCATTTCTTCCTCCTGGCGAATGATGAACTGATTGTAGTTTCGCAGGGGTACCCTCTCATCACGATCTGACATTTTCTTGGGTCTATCACCTCTATTCTTGGCCCCGCATCTATCTCGATCACGAAAAAAAATTTCACGATTGTCTGAATTCGATTCATATCCTCAGCTATTGAATGTTGTGAAAGATCCTGATTCTGAAGTTCAACAATCCTACCATGTTCGTAATCGGACAACTTTGTCCTCTTTCTCATAATATGTTTTTAACAACAACGGAAATTGATGAATTGAAATTTTAATCTTTAATTTCGCGTCTTTAATGTTAATAAATTTAAAGTTTTGCTGAAATGGAAATTTTCAATTATTAAAATTGCTTTCAAATTCATGATCACAGATCAATTTTTGTTTGCTGACAAACCTTAAAATCACAAACAGCAATTACTTTGTTCCAGATGATAATATTCGAAATTTCCACTTGAGTTTAAAGTTTTGTGGTGTACTGCATGTATGTTGAACAGAAAGTAAGCGCTCAATTTAGCAGTATGGATTCATTTTAAATAGAACACTCCTGTAAAACCATAGCAAATATTTTTTCTTAAAAACAGAGCCAGTTGTTTCATATAATAGACATATATCCCGATCACGAGGTATTTTTCTTTATGTATGTAACAGTAACCAAGCAAAAACAGCACACTGTACGCAGAATCTTTTATCACACACCTAAAAATCTCCAAAAGTTTCAGTTGAATTTCAGTGAAAGGTTTTGGGAGGGTGATCAATGGGCTAACAGTGAAGTGTTTACATTTTGGGACAGATCAAGGAATTCCTCACAGTCACCCTCCCTGCGTCGAATCTATATATACAGTTATATGTACACGGCACAATATCTTAATGAGACTTCACTAGAGAGTAGGCAATGGGATATGAAAGCGTTGCTTATATTTGGGGGCAGATCAAGGAATTATTCACAGTCACCCCCTGCATCGTAGCTATGTACAGAGCACATCTCGAAATATTTTCAATTAGTTTTTGTTGCACGTTGGGCCATAGGCTAAGGAAGACGTATACATTTTGGGGCAGAACCAGCAATTTTTTGCAGTCACCTCCCCTGCATCGTAGCTATAAATCTAAACATTGAAAAGCATAGACAAAATCACGCATTTTGTTTACATATCTATCTATCTATCTATCTTAGTGATAGTTTCGTCACTGAAGATGACAGCATTCATGGTGTAATATTTGGTTTACACAATAAACATAATTATTGACACTGCAACGACCAAACACGCTTGAACATATGAATCAAGCGATATTTTATGCAATAAAGTAGAATCAATGTATATAAGACCTTTGGAAAAAAAGAACAGAGAAAGAAAGAAAGAATGAACGTGTAGCAAAAGGGGAAGAAAGGGAGATAGTCATAACGTGGCGATGTGAATAGGTCGAGGCATGCTCGTGATTTTTTACACAATATTCATAGAATACGACCTTTTCAGTGTCATTGAATAAGTAGTTTCAGTATATTTTTCTAGGGTTTATAATCTTATATATTTAAGCTTGGAATTGTTCACCCATCTATTTTCACCTATATCTATGTCTATTCATATCGATGTTTATTCATATCCATCTATCTTCGTATATGTCTATTCATATATTCAGGTCTTTTGATATCCATCTAACTTCCTATCCAGATATCTATCTATCTATCTATCTATCTCTTAAATGATATAAACTGCTTTGTCATTGTAGACACTAACGTTTATAGAGTCATATATCAAAGCAAGGAGGGTAATTAAAGTTTAACGAGACGCATGGAACTAAGGATTTACAAATCATACCACATTTTTTCCTCCGATTTACAAACGTCTTCATTTCATCGAACACACGATGATTTCTGAAAGTTCCTTTAACGCTCTCCTAATTATTTGTTTGCAAATCCTGTCTAAAAATGTTAATCTGATCAATTCGAAGCAAGAAAGCAGTATCGAATTCCGAATCCAACAATGTTTGAGTCATTGAAACAACAGTAAATAGTTACTGCTTGGTCTCCTGAAATAAATGTTGATTTGATCAAAGTTGTTGCTCTGTGGTGGAAGGAAGAAAACTATTTTTTCTTGCCTTTTCTTTCCATCTTATCAAACTGAGATGGAAATTTTTTCCATTCATTTGCATTTTGGTTAGTGGTGATGGGTAGATATTCATTTGCAAGAGATCGCGATTGAAAAGTAACACACCTTATTCTCAAATCTTTCACTTCAACATTGTCAAATTACTATATATATATATATATATATATATATATATATATATATATATATATATATATATATATATATATATATATAATGAAAGAAGGATTAGCTACACAAACACGTTCATGTTTCTGTCCTGTTTGGGCTTCTTCAATTCATCTGAAGAAGCCAAAACGTATTTGTGTCACGAATCCTTAGTTCAGTATATCTCAAGCTCTACCCTAAATCATCTTATGGCTTAATCTTGAATATATCGAGCATATTATGAAATGAACCCATCATACGTCAGATATTGTATTATATGATATTATGTTACATTCCTGAACTGTAGAGTGCGCACACACACACACAATCGCACACACAGACACAAACACAGACACAGACACAGACACACACACACACACACACACACTCACATATATATATATATATATATATGAATAAGTGGGATAATATTTTGTCTACTGCTCGTGAACAGTAGCATAAAAGTTGTTTACGAGCGTCAAATTCCTCAAACCCAAAAGTTCGAGAAATTTAATCATAAAAATATTTGGTCAAACTAACACATAGCTTCCATTGTCTCTTTCTTTTTATCCTACTTAGAGATATAGAGAAAAAGAAGAAGATCACTCAATCAATACTGCTCACAAAGGTAGTTGCAGCAATCCATACTACATTTCGTTCATGCATGCTTTTCAGGTTCTCAGAAATCTTTGATACTATCTTGTCTGGAATTAATGATATCATGCGTTGGGGTTCCATCCATACATTGAAAAAATATTCGGTATTTTTTTCTTCCAAAGACTGACATATTTCCAAATAATAAATTGTCGTCCTCCCCCAAGAGAGAAAGTTTTGTCACTTGTTTATTTGCTTTGCAGGTAACGTTAAAAATCAAATGTTTTCTTCTTGCAGCACCATAAAAGTATATTACTATCATTCTCTCCTTCTCCCTGACTCCATGCAAAAAGTGTGAAGATTGGAAATACGAATCCAAAGAGGGCCCCCCCCCCTACCAAAAAGAAAAAAAATTCAAAAGATTGGAAAATAGGAGAAGGCGAAACGAAAATACTAAGAAAGTTTAAACAAAACGAAATAATGTTGGCAGCCACTCCCTACAAAAGAAAAGAAAAAAGAAAAAAAAAAAAGACTGCAGCACCCGACCTTTATTGTATTAAAAGTTCCTTGAAAATCTCTTTCTTTTTCTTCCCTACATCAGGGTTTTCTTAATTTTTATCCAGATATTTCATTAAATTACAGAGGAGAAAAAAATAAAACAAAACAAAAACAAAAACAAAGAAAAATCGACAAACAGTCTGAACAGAACTGATTCTCTATACAGGTCAATCTGTCTTATTCCTTCCTTTTTCTCTGTTTCATCAGTGTTGGACTTTGTTTCTATCTTCTTTGAATTAGTAAATTTTCTCTTGTTTGAGAAAAACCGTCTTTTCTTCTCATCCAGATAGAAAACCCTTTTCCCCAACTTTGATTCTTATCTGTTTGTACGTGTATCTCATGTACATATCAAACAATGATACATGTAGCTGTGCTGGAGACAGAATAAATATCTTTGCTCTCTCTTAAACCAAACTTCTTTGAATTTTGATACTTCTCAGTCTTGTCTGTGCGGCAATCTGAAAGGTTGAGATGATCACGTAACCAATACGAATATCTTTCTGACGGAAAAAAAATAAAAACAAAAAAAGACAACAAAAAACGTCAAAATTATTAGCCAAAGCTATCCGACCATTGAATTTTTTTCTAGGCTTCTTCACACTGGGTTTGTTTTGCTGGCTATCTACTCTGCTAATGGTCCTATTATCACTGGTAAGTCAGATGTACTTGACCTCCAATATTCGAAAGATCTCAGCACATTTCCTACGCCTATGTATAGGCAACTGCACATGCAGGAATCTCACTCTATATATCATCACACTAATATAATAAATATATTAGTATGGATTTGTGGTTAATCCGACAATATGAGAGATTAGATGGAAATATCAGACTATTTTGGGGGATCTATCAACAATACTACCCCGATTTGCCACAAAATCACTGTATAAAACACCTGGTTCCTTGTAGCACCTTATTAAACTCAGTATTAGCGAAACACTGAAACAAAGAATCATTTGTCTTAAAAAGTCCTCCCATATTATCATTTTACTTTCTCACACACACATATATATTTCTGTGCACACGCACACATCTACAAACATCTCTGCTTTCAGACAAACATACACAGACATATACATGCTCATCACCTCTGAAAACTAGTGCCTCGTATAAAGTATTAAAAAAATCAAATGTTTCATTCTCTCAAATGGTTACATATATCATCATCTGTCTTTTAACTTCCCCAGGATCCGGCACATTTCTCTATCATGGGCATCACAGAGCCAGTATTTTCTGAATTCGTCTAGTTAATCTCTTCAGCTTGTATTTTGACGGCCTTGGTTTCGCATGTGATCTCTGGGGAGCCATGTTGTAAGCCATGATGTCCATCGGTTGTCTTTCATTCTTGCAGCATGGCCTGCTAATTGTCATTTAAGTTTCCTATTAGATTCTATGATGTCTCAGATTCCCGTTTCCTTCCTGATATACTGTGCTGTCTTGTGATTCTCCATGTAAGGTTGAGCATGATTCTCTCATGTGCACGTTGCATACTTTTCAGCTTGCAGGTCTGTCTCTTGGTTAGGTTCCATGTTTCAGTTCCATAAGTGACTATTGGGAGAACGCATTGGCTGTATACTCTTCTTTTTAGGATTATTGGGATTGTTTGGTTTTTGAAGGTTGAACTTGCTCTGTCAAAGGCTTGTCATCCTTGGGTCATTCTTCGCTTGATTTCTTCTTCTTTTGTGGGTTTCATAGAGATTCATTGTCCTTGGTAGATGTTGTCTACTTTCCCCTTTTGCATTTTCGATTATGACAGTTATCTTTTTATTCTCGATGTGATTGTTGTAGTGATACATCAAATTCTTATGGTCGGAAGGGAAGATGAGACAATAATCGCAGTCACGTAACAGTCACTTTATGTGTACCAGAAAATGCTGATTTTTTCCTTACATATCTGCATCATTCTTCATATCTACTTCCTCCAATTCAATTAGCGCTATAAGATGACAGTATACTCTGTCAGCAACCATTAACGATTTAAAATATTTTGACACTTGATCAATGTTTCGAGTATATCAATTAAGCAATTATATGTTATAAACAAATGGGTTATCAATTCCTCACGTCGTCTCTATCAATTTTGCAGATCAAGTAAAAATAACATCACATTCTAAACCAAATATTAAATTTCTTCTTCCGTCTCATACGTACATGGCATAGTCAACGTTACACCGTTACATTTGCATTATCGATTTTTCCCTTTTCAAGACTTTCTTAGTAAACTTAAGCAACAACCGTCTCCACGAATTTCATTATGAATCAATTGATCTCGCTGAGAAAACAAAAAATAAATGAATAAAGAACCATCTCCATTTTGTATGAATGATATCTGTATTTTAGTATCGGCGGTGTCCCTTAAGCGTCAACATGTCGAATAATGGAATAAACACCCCTAGGAAGATATGCCTTTCCTGGAACTTCCTGTGACAATATCTGCATGTATAGAAGATGAATGAGCAACACCATGTTACTGGATACCAAGCATATCACACAGATGCCGGGCAAAACAAGTGCTGAATAAAAAAATGGTTTCTACTCTACTGAATACTACCGTTTGAAACCTACGACATTGTTTTCTCGACCCCAGGGCTTTTCATTGGTATTCATATTTCCAGATATAAACCTATTTTACCAACATTGAAAAGTCAACTCTATAGTATAGTTGACTCCAAATGATTTACGTTATCGACGGCTTAAGCAGCATGATGATCTAATTTGAAATTGTACTTAAAAATCATCTTAACTTTTTTTGGTAGACATCATTGTTTTGGGAGACTCCAAAAACTTCCAATATTAGCGATTCTATTGACCTAAAATGCGATTACAGTTGTAAATCCCTCACTTTTACCATTATTTTATATGTAAAAAAAAAAAAAACGACACTTCGTGTATGACAACCTAATAATAGTATTTTTTATGTTGAGAATATTTAAACTGAGAGGACAAAAATATTTATATTGCTCAATGGAAGTAAATATTTTTGAACTCTTAATTCAACACGCTCGTTTTTACTAATTACCTGATACGCACCTATTAACCACACATTCATCGATGATAGATTTATAACATTTGTTTGATAATTTCTAGACTCCGAAAGGGACATTCTTCCTAAAGGGTACACCGATTCTCCAAATGACTTTTCACATTCAGAGTGATGAATTACATATTGAATAATTTTGCTATAAACATGAAAGTAATATCTGATCCCAGCAACTTGTCAACTTTGGCATTTCTTTCTTTCTTTCTTTCTTTCTTTCTTTCTTTCTTTCTTTCTTTCTTTCTTTCTTCTTCTTCTTCTTCATCTTCTTCTTCTTCTTCTTCTTCTTCTTCTTCTTCTTCTTCTTCTTCTATGATGAGAGGACAAAACTTCACATTTGCCCAAAGAATAACTTTAGAAGCCACCCGTACATGTTTATATGTTTATTCCATCTTTGTATAAAATAAGGCCAGTCAGTGCAGCAATTGCTTCGACCTTGAATATCACGGGTGTGCAAAGGTTCCAAGCGATCTTTTAAATGACAACTAGGAACTGAATACACAGTTGAAAACGGATCTTCTCTGTAGACCTCTTCACATGCCTAATAATTCGAGGGAATTACAACCTCCGTTGTCTTAGGAATAAAATAATATTATAGATAAACAATCCATTCGAGGCGCCATGGTTTCATCTCACCAATTGTCAATATCTGCGACAATTCGACTTGGCCATTGAGACCAAGCACAATTGATGGAGTCACCTCGGCAATGAATCAAACTCCGGTCACTTGTGCGACAGGCGTAGATACTTAGCACTATACAAACGAAAATTTGGTGGCCTAATCTCCGAATACTTTAAAGCAGTGTTTAGCAGTGTAAAGTGTCCCTATCGGATAACAACACGGGAAATGGACACAGCAAACCGAGTTCAAGTTCCGGCTAGAGTAGTTTGTGTTCATTACGCAGATATTCCTTGAGAAAGTCATAAATTCACCCCATCCTATAAGTCAGATCAAGGATTCCTCCTGGCTGCTGATAATATGTGACCCAGTACAATCTACCTCAAGTCACTTGAAGATGTGTGATCATCATCATTATCATCCTTCTAACACTTGTTGTTGGACATAGACCTTCTCTAAGATTCGCTGTAGCTCTCTATCGTGAGCATCACGAAACCAATACTTTCTAAACTTATCAATTATGTTCTGCTGTTTTCTTTTTCAGTTGATTTACTGCAAGGAGGTGGTCAGTGGTTGAGTAGCTTCTCCTTAAGCCAAATTGTCTCCATGGTTAGTTTTCATATAGTGTTTTGGTGACTAGGTTGGTAATCACATCGGAGAAAGCTTGAAGATGCAGTTGAGTAGGCTTATTGGCCTGTATTTGTTGAGATATTTTAGGTTCTTTTTTTTTTATATAAAAGCATTATGATTGCAATGTTCCAATCATCGAGGACGTTGTTTTGTTCGAGTCGTAAGTTGAAAAGGATGGCTATCTTCCTAAAAATTACTTACCCCATTTTCTTCGAGAAATACAACAAAAGATTCAGTATGCTACTCCGACTATTTGCTAGATCATGATTTTATTTTATTTTTGGAACTGCTGTTTGGGTGCCGGTTGTAGCAGGATAGAAAACTCGAATGGCAATGGGCTGGGCATGTTGCAAGAATGTCAGACAACCGATGGACATCATGGTTCACAACATGGATCCACTGAGATCATATGCGAAATTGTGGCCGACAGAAAGTAAGATTGTATGACGAGCTAGGCAATATCAGAATGTACCAGCACTGCAACACCAATAATAGGGAAATCTGGCAAATCCTGGGGAATGTCTATGTCCAACGACGGACGCTAAAAGGTAACCGCTGATGAATTAGCGAGCCATTCTGTCAAAATATCCAGGAAAATACGGAGAAAAATCCGAGGAAGCTGTTTATTATAATCATGGATGGCCCTATCAGTTGGTTATAGTTATCAAAATCAGTAAATCACAATGTGGCTTCCTCTATATATCCTCCGCTTAAAGTTCAGTCGGTCACTGTTATATGAAAAACCCTGTGCCACATTGATCCTTTACATGAATTTTTACTTCTCTTCTTTGTAGAATATCTGAGAGAAATAACTATCTCTTTTCTTGCATTACAATGATCTGTCATCTTCAATATTAGCGTTGTAGAGATAACGTCATAGTTCGATAAGGAGACTCTAATCAGATGTAAAGTCTTTGATCGATATATTTGTCCTAGTACCCAATCAAGCTTACAAGCGTATTTCTAACACAATGTACAGGCTTCATTTACATGTGTATGCGTGCGTACATGTGTGTTGTTGTGGCTGGCGTTTCATGCAATTTCAAATCAAGAGTTTTAATTATTCCTCTGTATCGATTTCGAACTGAGCCTATAGTTTTCAAGTCCAGTTATTTAAATGTTAGGCTCAAAGGGAAATGAGAAGAGGATTTAAAATGGAACTGATGGATTTAAGTTGTGGGTTACGTTGATATGGTCTTGGTGTTTGTCTCATGGAAGTATCGCTGGCTGGTTTCCAAGATGGTCACACTTTAGATATAGCTGGTAACAGACACTCCCCAGTTAGCGACTTAGTTAAATCCCTGACTTCAATTAAAACAGCATTAAGTAAGAACAATTGTACCTCTGGTACGCAAAAATAGCTCCAAACGCCAAAAATGGTCAAAATACGCTCAAAAGACACAAAAATGGTCAAAAACACGTTAAATGATCAAAATATTCAAGCGTGGATATTTAGTGATTTTTCGCAGCGCACTGCCAGGACAAGACAAATCTAATCCATTTTGAAGATTCATTGCAAATATTCTACTAAGTTGCTAGATATATAGAAGCCAAAACTAATATGTCCAGTCATAAAAATGTAAATTTTGAGACTTAACATCTTAAAAGTCTTACTCGCTGGACTATTTTTTTCAGCCCACTTCTTCCCCGGTCGACAACGAATAGGAACTCTATGACAACAAGTTTTGAAATTCAATTCCACAATGTACAAATTCTGAGATTACAACTTATAAAATGGAAAAAAAATTACTTTGAATTCCCAAATCCAGCTGGGCTCTTTTTTTCCCTTATAAACAAAACTGTAATGTCTATTCAGAAAATCACTTAATTTGCTAATCCAAAACAATATTTCTCGAAAGTTTTTTTTAACCCTTGCTGTCAAAAAATGTCGATAATGACCGATATATAAGTAATTTTACAATTTCATTGTATAATATCAGAAACAGTATATTGCTCAGCATGTTTTTTATGATTAATACTACCTGTACTAAACTAAAAGTAAAACCAAGAAAAAAATACAAAAAAGTTAGAAACAGTCCATTCAATCACATTAATATCCTCGTCACCATCATCATCATCAATGTCATCGTTGTCATCGTTGTTGTTGTTGTCGTTGCTGTACAAAAGAAAAATATTGAAAAGACACATGACCTATTGAGTACACAATCCTGCTAAAGTGAACTGACTATAGAAGGTATACATCAACGGACTAGGGAGCATTTCCAAGAAAGGACGGGAATAGTATTTTACGCAAAGCAAAAAAAAAACAAACCCCAAAACATTCGTGTGCATGGTCTTTTCCCATACTTTCTGTGCCCACAGCTGTTGGAATAGAAAAGACGATTCGAAATAAGGAAGCTGGGGAAACTTTGTCTCTTTTACGACTTCCCTTTCTTCCTCCATTGAACGTCGAACACAAAGCGACAGCTCTCAACCGCCGAACTGCAACTTATGCTTTCTACAAGCGTCGCTATGACAGAAGATTATTGGTCACTGCAAAACCAGTGGATATCATCATCTTCAACGTTCTCTGTCGTCATAAATCCACTGCTGGCCTTCCACGTCTCTCTCCATGACGAGCATGATCGTGCTAATCTCTACTATGTCCTACTGGCAAACGTTTCTATCTTGTCTCTCCATCTTTTTTCTGGTCCTTTTTCTACTGCGTTGATTGTCCCACGGCCACCAATCGCTTAGCCTTTTGCCTCATCAGTTTTCTCTTCTTTTCGCTATGCGCCCTGCTTATATGCATTTTCGTTGCTTGTGAACTTGTACGATATTTTAAACCCTGGTAAACTCTCTCTCAGATCCATTTTCTATCGCTAGGAGCTAGTCCCAACATTGTTCTTTCCATTGCTCTCGGTTTGTTTTCTAGCAGTTTCGTAACTTTCCTGATTTCACACCCGTACATCACAACTGGTACTATGTATCGGTGTTATATTTTACTTTTTAAGCATATTGGCAATTTGTTTTTCTGTATGTCTCTATACCAAATGCTTTCGAGCCAATCGTTATAAGTCGTCCTATTCCATTTCTGTGCTCCTTCTCTAACGTTATCGCCTTGCTTAGGTTAATGCATTCTTCAACCTTTTTAAAGGCTTCCTTCACAATTTTTTCTAGACTTTATTTCCTTGTCCAATTGTGTGAATAATTGCGCTAGTCTGTTGTGATAGACTTCTCCTGCATCTTATAAAAGATCAATCATTATGCTCACCGCCAGGGGCTTTTACGCTTTTCATATTTTCAGCGCAAAGAATACTTTGTTCGTTGTTATGTCTGCAACATCACTGTTCTCTGGTAACTAGATGAGGTGTAAGTTGAATATTTATACCATCAGGTTGCAGTATTGACTTGGACATAAGAATTGAGTGTTTCTCAAGATTTTGAGGACCTTATGAGAAGTAAATAGAATATTGGATCACTGTGTGCCTCAATTTCGAATAACATGTAATTTATTTCAGAGTACAACTATCGTGATATTGAATCGTTACTCTTTTTACACCATTTTTCTTTTGGTTTCCTGTTATTTGATTTTTATCAAGGCCATTTGAGATCGGTTCGTGTTTAGAAGCAAAAGAAAAAAAAATGATACCACCTGTGTGCGGAAAAAAGGCTTTATCCACACCGTTAATCGAAGGTTCATTTCTTTGCATATAGAATCAATTTAACTTGCAGATGCTTGCCTGTTATGGCAGATATCAGCTAGTTAACAGGTAAATTGCCGTAAAAAAGGGTAACCTATAGACAAGCAGCGTAAAACAGCAATTTACGTTTAAACAGTGTAAAATATTTCCGATATATCTTGTAAGCAAACAGGGTTATTTGTTTCCTTTTGATCAGTTTTTTATATTCTGAAATGATAATACAACCGACCTTCCATTTCCTATCATGCAATAATATGAATCTTATTATTTTTTTCAAAATAATTTTTGGCACAGTATACGAATGTGGTTTCGATTGTAAAGTTTCACACCCTCGCCCAATCGATGTTTAAAACGGCTTAAAATTGAAAAAAAAAAAACCCAACATCTTTACAATATTTGCTTCTCTTTTTCTTTCATTCATCCCCTTATTTACTTGTATTTGTACACTGTGAGTGCTGAAAGTAGAGGAACTTGACAATTTACAATTAAGACTGCTCTCCTAACGTTGTGCTTTATTTTGAAATATACGTACAGAAATATAAGTTTAATACAACTTCATAGAATACATGTGCAGGTTATTTAAAAACTGTTGAAAAGTTACAATGTTTTCGAGTCGAAATGTTCAAATATACAGTTTTCCATTCTCGGCGGGGTAAATAACTGTAAATAAGAGAGCTATATAGATGGAAATCAGTCACTGTTTTGATTTGATTTAATAACAATTTTTTCACGATATGCGCAATCAGTACCGATCCTACTCTCATCCTATCATTTTTTTTTTCAAATACGAAGACTGATTACCAATTTCAAAAATCTATTTAAAATTTCAAAATCGTATGTTTGAAATACAAAGACTGTTTACATATTTTAAAAATCTTTGATTTGAAGAGGGGAAGAGTAAAAATCCGACGTTCTTAGAGAAAGAAGTACCTAAATCGATTCGCTAAAACCCTGACGGGGTACCAGTAGTACCAACAGAAAATGTCACGGGTTTATGTTTTGTGGCTTTTGCGGTTGGTGAGTACATCCAGACATACGGGTGAATAATAATAATAATAATAATAATAATAATAATTATAATGATAATAATAATAATAATGATAATAATAATAATGATGATGATGATGATGATAATAATAATAATAATAATAATAATAATAATAATAATAATAATAATAATAATAATAATAATAATAATAATAAGAAGAAGAAGAAGAAGAAGAAGAAGAAGAAGAAGAAGAAGAAGAAGAAGAAGAAAAACTTTATAACAATGAGGAAATTGTCCCCTAAAAGGTTTGGTGAACGTCCTGATATAAAAACGATTTTCGTCTAACTGAGACGAAGCTGTTTATCATGATTATAGATAATGTTATCATGCGGTTATTTCAACCAAAACCAGTCGATTGCAAAGACTTTATTTACAGCGCCATTCACTGCTCCATAGAGATTCACTTATCAGTTTTTTCCAGTCTATTCAGGATTGAATAGAAGCACGTGTATACTACAAAGCACATTTATCCCAGTGTCGATACTGAGTCCATACAAACAGTTACGCTTTTATATGACCACCTTTTGCCTTGATTATGGCTTTCCGATGAGAGTTAACAGACACACGCCAAAGTTGTACTGTTTTCTGTCTATATTGAACCAGGATTTGATAAGAGCTTGCTCCAGTAGGGAGTATTTGAAACATCTCTCGTTAAAACGGACTAGGTAATGAGAACCATGGGATTGATGTCTGAGTTTGGGGGAATCATATGTTTTGTCAATGAATCCACTAAAATGGTCTCTGATTCACGCTCGATGATATTTGATGTGAGAGCAAGTGTATCATCTTGGGTGTAATGTGCTTCAAAGGTAGCAATGATCCAAAGTAACAGCTTTTCTTCAAGTGCTGGATGATAAACTTGGCTGTTATCCTTCACGCCAATGAAAAACTGAGGAGACCTATCTTATGAAATTGCAGCCTCAGGAGTCTTCTGGTGACAGAAATGGACTTTGCTGACTCCAGGTGGGTCTTTTGCATTAGCTGCATAAACCCTATCATTTTGTGAATTCGTCACGACCTGCAAAGTGAAATTTTTCTCATTAAATTAGAGGAAAGCTTTCTCAGCGGCCCTTAGAATTTCCTTCAACATTTTCTCCCTTTTGTCGATTAGTTTTTGCTCGAAGGCTGCTGATATGAAATGTCGATGTTGCCTTTAATATACAAGCCGTCCTTGATCTGCCTTCACGATCCCTCTGAATGATTTTTCCAACATTTGTAGCTCCTCCGTAGTTTTCCTCATACTCCTGATAGGATTTCTCCTCTCTTCCTCTTTCACTATTTCAGCCGTGGACCGAGCAATTTGACTCACGAATTGGCTTGTTTAAAATTGAACCAATCTTATCAAATTGTTTCATGGTGTTATGAAAGATTGTTTGGCAAACATTCAGCCTTTTTATCACTTGATTGTTGTTCTGTCGAACCTCCGTCAAGTCAACGATTCGGTTACGCACACACTTCAACGATCTGATTCATATACTTTTAGGATGGACAATTGAAACTGTAAACATAGAGAGAACAGTTGTTTGAGATGCTCTTTCCAAAATTGCAAACAGCCAGGTCAAATGTTTATACGATACTATCAAATGATGGTTACATCTTTATGACGCATCCTGTAAAACAAACACGATAAAAGTATTCGTCAGTATATTCTTCACCAAATTAAGAAAAAAGGAAACATCTGTTACATTTTTTCAATTGAACACCTTTACTGAAGCGATGGGCAATGCAGTATATTTGCAAGTCTGTAATAGTAAATTCAATTATCAATAGATGCCCAATTCACCAGAGATGATAATTCCATCATATATATATATATATATATATATATATATATATATATATATATATATATACATATATATATGTGTGTGTGTGTGTGTGTGTGTATTACCTTTTTGCTACTTCTCTTTGTCTCTGTATCTATTTAAATGGAGACAAGGTAATGAGGATTTCTAGGCATTTCAAAATAGACTTAGGAAGTTGTAAATAGGTAAAACGATATATTCTGCTTGTTTTGGTATAAGAACACTTTTAAATAACAATCTCTGAGGATCGAACTCGTAGACAGAATTTCTCAAGCCCATATCTTGAATAATATATATATATATATATATATATATATATATATATATATATATATATATATATATATAAAACGAGCATAATGCAAGTTGAACAGCGTGTGCGTCCCAATTATGTTAGACAAAATGCAAACTACATCTCCCGTTGTCATTGAAAGAGATGTACTGATATTAACTTTTGACATACTTCAAGTCATAGGTAAAAACAGTGTCTGCTATTATTTTTTTCTGTATGTGGTATGATTGAAAAAATCCATTCTGTACTTGAGTGGGTGAATAAAAAAAATTTTTCATTGATTGAAGAAATATCTGAAAATCTGAATGTACAGAAGTCTCGATATAAGCATTTACATTAATGAATATTATAAGTTGTAAACTCACAAGTTTGTTGATTATCATTACTATGACTGTATATGCAAAGATTTATGTATGAGACGGCACAATGATTTTAAATTGCGTTATATCATATTGAAACACCGATGAAAATTGTCTCCCGTGTGTATTTACAATAGCTGGGGTACCAGTTTTGCCCGAGGACCCAAAATATAACAACATAAGAAAGCAATTTATACTTTACAGAGATTTCCCAAATTAAAATAAGAGCAGGGGAGCTCATCGTCCGACAGGCCTGCATATTCCATCCAAAAACCTTTAAAAAATCAATTTCCCGGGTATACTGATATGTATGTGTTCATTTTTGGGGCTGGTATTTCACACATCAGAGCAAACCATCGAATTGATACAATGTCAAGGTTTTATTATCGTGTTTGTGTTAGGGTTAGGCATTGGGCAGCGTTTTTCTTCAAAGAAATATATATTTCATTATCGGGTTAGGATCATATTTCTTAAAACAATACTATCAAGCTGGCACCAAGAGAAAGAGAGATTCATATCGACGGATTTCCTACGATGAACAGATTTTAAAATAGACCCCGCTTGGAAGAAATTATCTCACAACTGACAAATTTTCGGAAGGTTTTAAGGGCAAATAGATTGGAAGCAAATAAATTGATAGGGAAAAGTTTTTGATTTCCTCCGTCGGTCCGCCAATTCAATTTTCCGGCACTCTAACCACAAAACCATGATTTATTTATAGAAATAGATGAATGTTCAAAAAGAAACTTACAAATTGAGGCGGGAAAAAGTAATTATGATCCCAAATTGACTTTCAGGATTCAACAAAGGTCATCACCGTCATACTTGAATCCAGTATGTTGCCGAATAAAAAATTCCAAATTGACCTTTTGGAGTCACTAGAAGTCAGCACCACCTATCATATGTTCATCCTTGGTCAAGTTACCCTTTGTACCCAAATTTGCAGCATGTAAGATGCAACTGCTTGAGGATCTATAGAACTTAGAGTTAGTCTGAAACAATGAAATAAACATTCGTCATCTTTAGAATATATATATACATATATATATATATATATATATATATATATATATATATATATATATATATATATATATATATTGTATTCAAGTAATAACCCTTCGTTAATGAATGTTTGGTTAAATACGACAGACAAGGAACATTTTTTCAATCTTTTTGTTAGTCTTCCTTGTTTATGCTCAAGAGAACGCATGTCAGACGGCAATACATACAAATATTGTCAAAATCACAGATTACACCTAGCAGTCTGGTTGCGCAGGCCTCAGGGCTTTCCTAAATTTCTTTGTTACATAGCAGGAGGTGCAACTACATGGTTATTATCCGTGGGATGCCACTCTTGATTAGTTTACAGCATGTAAGATGCAACCGTTTTGGGGTCTACGAAACATAAAGTATGATTTCTTGATGGAAAAAAATACAATCGACGGATAACGCCCAAAATAAATCAGGAACATTTCTGTCTACTAAAGATGATGTTTAGATTCTGGTTAAACTCCATGTGTATAGAATCGACGCGTTCAAACGTTAAGGAATTCAAATATATTCTAGCAATCTGGTAAAATTTAAGGTTATCCAGCGTCTTCTGTATCACGCCGAATAGTTCAATCATCTTTTGAAATCCTTTAACTTGGAAATGAAGTACCCCATCTTGTATAGATATTTCAATTCTTAGAGGAAGCCATTTTGCATCTAAAGTTTCGCGAAATTTTGGGTAACACCTACATAAAATCTACCTCTCTCTATATATATTCACCTCAACACATTAACGAATGTGTTTATGTATACATGAGTATGTATTTGCTCGTATGCCTAAGCATCCTTTGCATATCCTACGCAACTGTTTGGATGAGTTGAAGAGTGTAATATTAATGAGAGACGTGCTTATTTAAAGAACCATGTCGTATTTCCCGCAAGATACCTGCTGCATCATCGACTGCTGAGATGCTGATTGGTTGTCGCAAGGCTGCAGCGCTTGCCACGTTTGATCACCCCTCTTCAAGATGTCCGCCTTTGTTGTTGAAGAGAAAAAGATTTTCGCATGATGAAAGCGAGGATTTTTTTTCTACGAAGAGCGACCACTCCGGTGCCTGCTGCTCAAGATCTGATCAAATGGATCCATCACGCGCAACTCCTGTCATGAAGAGACCTGTGCCAGATGGCCTAAGTGCGTATCATTTAGAATAGGCGAGTGAGTAAAAAAATAAAGATAATATCGTCTATTTAAACGGTTTCCACGATCTAATCCAAGATGGCTGAGAAATAATATAGATATGTAGAAATGGAGAATATTGCCTTTTTTTTTTTACATTTAAAAAAAAAAATTACTTCTCTGTTTGCTCTAAGGCTTCTGTGTGTATGTAATGATTTTGCGTTTTAATCTAATAATTTCATTGTATTTATCGCCCTTTTCAAATCACATTATCTTTTATATGTATTGTTCTGCACCCTGCTATCCAAAAGTAGACCGTTCTTATAAAAAAAAAGTTTCCATAAGCTAAAATGACGTAACGCGATGAAACAGATAACATCAGTTCATATGGGAACATTTTTCAACGTTTTCAGACCCCAAAATCGTAGCGATAATATGCTAAGCTGTGTCATTCGAAGTTGGTGTGGTGGGACCGACAGAAGACTGGGTTGTAGGAGATACAGAAAGAGGATGTTGTTGCCTCTGTTATGGCTTGCTGCAAAACAAACGCTGTTTACACTTCTATCCTTTTTTGTAAAAGCGGAGAAGTGGTGTGAAGCGGGCTTTCAAGAAGCAGGACACATACACACAAACATACATTCATATATACAGTGACAAAGCACGAGTAAATCTGCAACATTATTTTACTCATACTTGACAATTAATGAAGATATAATCAACATACCCCCAAACCTAAAAGAACCATTTATATTGAATGCATAACTTCATGTAAGTATGCTTCAATCTAAATGATCATTTGCTGATATTTGTGAATATGGGTTTGTACATGTATTTGTCTGACCCCACTGTTTTTTGATGACGCTTAAGATTTGTATGACACATCTGATTTTGAATGTCGCCTGGTATTTCCAAAAAAAATTACTCCAACCGATGAGTGTTGTAACTTTTTCTTGAATTGTTTACGTTGTCGAGCTAACAGTTTCTTTCGAAGACATCATCACTCAGGCAAATGAGAAAACGTTGGAAATTATTTTATCTAACGTGCAATTGTGAAAGAGGCAGCTGGCGGTGTAATGTATTTCTTATCGAGGTTTGATGTCGTAGTGTCGCAGCTACTCCAAATTCTGGTAAATATTTTAAATTATTAAAGCCTCATATATATATATATATATATATATATATATATATATATATATATATATATATATATATATATATATATATATATATAATTTTCTTTCCCTAAAATAAATCCTTTTACTTTCATAGGATATATATATATATATATATATATATATATATATATATATATATATATATATATATATATATATATATATATATATATATATATATATGTGTGCATATATATATGCATCTGTAATTTATCTGTGTACGTATGCATTCTCATCTATTTTTGGAAATGATTCTGAACCTCCTTCAAATTTTGCAGTTTATTTTAAGACATCTCACAGTCTCAGCTGGACTTTATCGTACAGAGTAGACTAGAGCACTTCGGCTTCCCAATCGATATCTCCTTAAAAGAACCAACCAAGTGGGTGAACGACTCTGTATCCAGCCAAATTGCCTCTCTCCTCGGGACACCTGATCCAGGTTGGACACATAAAGAGCCTACATGCATTCAATACCACGGATTTTGGAAATGTGTGAATTGGATTAAATTGTCACTATTCGGCATATTTTCTACCCTGTAAGACAGAACTAAATGCAGAAGATTCTTTTAATGATGCGAGAATGATAGTATGCCAAAGGCTAACTGAGTTTGGAACGCTTCCAGCCTTGTTAAAAAGTTATATTAATTTGGGAACTGTTTTTCAAGATGAAGAAAATGATCTGAAATGAAAAGAAAACAAATTGAATCAACTCTTAATTAAATATTGGGAACTAGGAAAATAAGGAGAAAAAGTTGAATACTCAGTGAAATAGATATTAAATCATTTCGACAAAATAGCCTTGTGCCATATTTGGCATAGACTTCATAAATCTGATTTTTTTTCAAATTGAGTTATACGTAAGAAAAACATATTTCGTCTCTACGTTTTTATTGGTTAATTAATTTTCAGTTTTATGCTTTGAAAAGGAGCCTTTTTTTCTCTGATTATTTCCCTCACTTTTTATATTTCTTATTTTTCTTCTGAAGTTATCAATATATTTTCTTATCCTGCCAGACAATATACATTTATTTTCTGAAATCGATTATTTTAAAAAAAAATTAGAATTAGCTTTGATTTCATTGTTTACCGTTTGTTTCAATGATTCAGTTTTTTATTGCAAGCTTCTGAATTTTTTCTCGTTGGAAAAAGAAAATGAAGACGTCTACGACTCACCATAAGCCATCAAAGGAAAGGTTAAATCAAACAATTTTTACCTGATTATGTTGGTTTTCCCTCCAGTAAATGGCAAAAATTACCAAAATGACTCAGCAACGTTTTTATCAAGATATTTTGAACTTCTTTTACCGTTAAATTAACTCCATTATTTTTTTTTTATAGGTGACCAAGGAATAACTTGAAATTTATGCATTTGCATATCCTTATCGTAGGTATTTGTCTGTTGTCATATGGGGTCGAGTGACAGCAAGTTTTAGCACATCCTATCACCCTTTGCAGTCGACACAGAGAAAGTTAAATAATTCCCTTATTACTTGCAGACATTATACGCACACGTGGGAGCACACACAACACACACACACACACAAATGTATTTTCAAATATGATGATGATGATGCTGATGTGTGTGTGTGTGTGTGTGTGTGTGTGTGTGTGAAAGATAGAGAGAGAGAGAGAGAGAAAGAGAACGAGTGTCTGTATATATATATGTATGCAGGTGTAATCATATCATTAGATTTCAGGTATTTTCTAAGTTTAGCTACGCTAATAGCAATCAAAAAGCGTATCGGGTGTGGTATTTAAAGTAACCCTAAGTAATAATCTACTTCTATGATGAGCAGTATGATTTTTTCTGTTTCTCTGTCCGTAACAATGAACTATTTCGCTTGTAGATAACAATTGTGTCGATAGAAATAACTACTACCCACTTTTTAAAACTGATGCACTCTTTCACCGAAAAGAGTTCAGCAGAAGTTTTTCATGGGGAATTAACTAGAAAATAATTGTAATAGTCACATAGTTGCTTTTACAGCTTACGAATCTAAATTCGGACATTCAGAATTTGTGCGACCTAATTATATTCGGTATCCCTAAAGTCATTATAGCAAATTTTTTCCAAGACATTATAAAAAATCAAATTATTGGTAGCAACTACCATTTGCACCGCAACTGATGTCAAATCTAATGACGCATATATTATGGGGGTTGCAAAAAACAAAAACAAAAATAAAAAACAAAAACAGACCAAAACTATGCAAACACTTCTATTTTCGTTTATATAAATTCAATAACATGTGTTTCCACTTTACTGAATGAGTGGAACGGCGTAGTGGTGTGAGGAACGAATTAATGAGTGATTACATGCACAGAGAAAATAATTGCATTTTTCTCTAATGGATACAAGATTCAGTTTTAATTATAAATGATTTGGTATGCTTCGAACATTAATTTGACATACATTCATGTAGATACCACAATATCAATGTAAGCCTATATACAAACCTGTTATATATATATATATATATATATATATATATATATATATATATATATATACAATGCTCTTCCATAGGAATAGAGCACTTTGGTGGATGGGGAATTCAAGTTAAATAAAGATATCGCTTAAATTCATGTCCATGGATGACACAATATATCGCTTAAATTCATATCTGTGGATGACACAATATATATATATATATATATGTATATATTTACTGATGAAAATGACAATTGGAAGGCGAAAAAAAATTATCAAAAGATAGGTGTTACACCTCGATCTTTTTTTAATAAATTTGTGGGCATGTTTTAATGCATTTCAACGGGAGTGAGCCATCTTTTTCAGAAAAATAATTTCAGTGGTTCACAGAAGATTTCACTGTTTGCATCTTTTTAGGCTGAGAAAAGAAAAGGAGATACTTACGTGTTGTTTGGTTGTTTAGTAGGAGAGGGAAAGGAGTCGTTCGTATCTACTACGCACCACCTCTCCTTCCTATAATAAAAAATACTCTCCTATTTTTCTGGAGAAATGACCATTTCAGCTGTCATCCTCTCACTGCCTTTCTTATCTAAGACAAGCCAAACACCCATAGACACAGGAAATAATCATCTTCTGATCCTGCTTCTCACAGACCCGTCTCATTTCAAACCAAATGTAACCCTCACTTACACAGTTACAAAGATCTCCCCTCCTGCTCCCACTATGAATGACATTTCCATCATAGATCAACTCTAAAAGTAATAAGAACAGTTTGTACACGAAATCAGTGCAAACAGACTTGCAATATCAATGCTTTCCAGAGTCAAGGCAGCGATCAAAAACAAATACTTCCCTTGTGAATACCAACTTTCCAATTCAGGTTAATACAGATCTCTTATATAGTCACTTTTTGCACAAAATAAAAGAAGGAAATATTCTGAAAGTTTAAAAATCTTATTTCCATGATTTGTGGAAGTAGTTTCTTCACTTTTCTAAAACACTGAACAACGTTGGTCAAAGGTGAATTTACACTTTAGTACTTTATTCGATTATATAATCAAAGTTTTTGTTCTTGTGTCGTGTCATTGTACTCAGCGTGTAAAACTGACTTAGAAACTCAGTGTTTTTACTGTATGCATCATGTCAAAATAGAACATACCAAGTTTTGCAGACATCATTCTTGCCTAAGCTCTCATGCGAAATGCAATCTAATTTTCCAAGCCTTTATTTGCTTAAAGTGAACGGTGCTAGCTATACTACGACGCTATTTTGCAGATTTTACTGAGAGTGTAGGAATGAATGTCAATTACAACAAAGTAGGATGATTTCGAAATGGCTGTGAATTGGTCAATTGTCTTCAGTTATCGTTCGTGCGCTGGACTCTAATGATGACACTGTCTGTAGAATTATTGTAAAGCAAAGCGAGAACGGTACCATCCAAAATATGGCCGACCAAGGAAGGTTAATGGATGATTTCACCAGAGGATGAAAACTATCATAAAGTGTGACTGCTCCAAAACAGATTTCAAAGTCCTGATTATGTGCAATGGTAAGAGACGTCCGATTACATTAATCGTTTTGGATTAAATATACATGTCTTTCACACTAACACACATACACACACACACACACACACACACACACACATGCACTTTTGTGGCTGTTTTCTTCAACATATTGCTAAAATATTTTCTTTAAAGTTTTAATTTTGTTTTAATTTGGAGTAAATAGCATGAATGGCGAATAACATTAATCAAATTTGTGTCAGTAAGTTACTTCAATTAAATCATGATGGATCTGACTGTTAACTAAAAAATTAAATATTGTTTTTTTTTTAGCTTCTCTAAATGAAGTTGTGTTCATGTAAATTTGATTTGGAAAAAATTTGTTAATCTAATGATTAACTACTTGGATTTTTAAAAAGTGTTACTTTTTTTAAAACTCAAAATATAGTGAAAAATACATTTGTTCCCAGCGGGTATCTATTCATATATCAACACAACTCAAACTATTTTTCAATTGCATGTGAATCTATTACTTTATATCAAAGTAATATATATATATACATACATATATATATATATATATATATATATATATATATATATATATATATATAGATAGATAGATAGATAGATATAGATATAGATATAGATATATATATGTATATATATATATATATCACATTTGATCATAAAATTGCTTCGAAATAACCTAATAAATATCGGTTAACAAATATTTTCTAACGATGTAATTTTTTCAAGATGGTCCAAAGAAACACCTTTTGAAACACAATGTAAAAAAGCAACAAAAAAGTATGATTGAAACATGGAGACAGGTAAAAGCACTGACTTCGAGAAGAAAGGACTTTCCAGATGTAAGGCCTGGTGAATAACTTTTTTTCAAAGGAAAGTGTGATCTGAAGTAAGAGATCCTCTGATGATGTCCTGCAAATATTTCATAAAGAATGTCCTGTTCTGATGTGATAACCTTGACCATCAAATCAGTAAAATGGAAGCCCTACTATAACATCATGTAACGATTGAAAATCATCCTGAAGATGCAGGGCTGAAAAAACTGCCCGCTGTCATTTTTGCTGTTACGGTAACAGAGAGAGAGAGAGAGAGAGAGAGAGAGAGAGAGAGAGAGAGAGAGAGAGAGAGAGAGAGAGAGAGAGAGATAATAAAAACGGCTACTTTTTATCTCAAAAGTCTAGGTCGATAAACTCTTCGACCGCTATAGTAAACAGTACAAAATCGGAAACAGCTTCGAACGAAACATGAATTTGCACCCCACACAGTAAGAACTTGTATTTTCATAGATATCACCAAAATCACATTGGCCTCGGAAGATTCAATGACCAAGGAGGAGAACACAGTCTGCAATCATTCTGCCATCCCTTTCTTCCCCGATTCTCTACACCATCTCGATAAACAGTAACAATGAAAAAGATGGCGTTAGAAAAACAGTTTCAATAATAGCGACTGGTATTACTTAATTATTGCGGTTGTTTTTGCACCTATAATTTTGCGATTTGTCTAGATTCGAGACCATTTGCAATGAAATTCCAGTTTGTTATTATCTCATTTCTCTGAAGAAACTATTATGCACAAGCTTGCCGTAAAAAAATGTTGTTTGAGTTTTGTAATAGACCACTCATATCATGATCAAGGCAACAGTTTTGAAGTTCTGTGTTATGAAGACATAGAGGCAGACAGGACCACAAAAAAGGTTTTTAAATTAGTTTTTTTCTTCATCAAGACCGTACAAAAAAGTGAAGGACAAAATGCGTGTTATGGTTTTTAAATTAGCAGCATCAATAGAAGTGAAAGTGGTGAATGCAATTTACACTGAGTTGTGGAATGAATTGTTGTAAAAGTAGGCGTTTGTTGCGTAGTACAATAGTAGCACTTATTTTTTTCATTATCAAGTTGTTTTTCATATTTTAACTTTCTTTTGCCTCGTAATAAAGATAATTTTGCTTATGATGATGATGTCGATGCTGATGATGATGTTGTAGTTGTTGTTGTTGTTAATGATGATGATGATGATGATGGTGATGAGCATCATAGATCTTATTATAACACGGCTTATCTTATGGCCGTTGCTGTCGTCTGCTGTTGTAAATATTCCTGGTTAGTCATTAAGCTGTGATGAATTGATTTGAGCTGAAGGAGTGGATTAATTTATGATTCCCGTTCCTTGTTAAGAAATGAAGGCGTACAGTGATTTATTTCTCTGAGAAGTGAAAGCCCGCTGTCGATTCAAGAGATTCTATCTCATTAATCTCCACTGTTAACTAACATCAGAAAGATTTCTGCTTCATAATTATTTTCCTGTCAGGTAAAGGCTACTGAATAAACAGTCTCATGTAAACTTTTTCTTATGATAAAATATTTGTGGTAAGAGTTAAGTAACTTCAGTACAGCTGTCCCCTTTCAACCTTTTACATAACTTAGGTTGGGGTGCCGTGTTTGCCTGTTTTCTTTCTATTTTTCACATTGGATTGGTTGGAAGTTGATATGCTCTTGGAATGGAGGTGGTGTGCAACAATGACTACTTGTAGTCTGAGAAGGAAGGAAGGAAGGAAGTAGAACGTGGATAAATTTAATCAAGATATCATATCACCTTTTCCCCGTGACAGACGCACTAACCAATTTTCACTGTGTATTATCATAGTTACGTTCTTTTTTACACAAATATACAATATCATAAATACACACGTTCTACGAGGCAGGGTTGCTTATGCGAGACACTGTAAATGTGTGTGTTTGCTCTCGGATTAGTAATCATCTCAAAACATATTACAAGCTGAAACCAAAACCGAAAATGAACCTTATTGAAATGGCAGAGTCTAGAAAATTGACGAAAGTATCTTTCGGAGTATTTTTATGAGTTTTATCGATAAGAATCTTGACGACTGTAATCGTAACAAAACCAGTTTGCTTCATATAATCTATCTGCCTTCAAATTATCTTCTGATTTTGTTGTTCTAACATCTCTAAAAAAAATCCTAAATAAATCAATGGCAATTACTACTTCACTTTATACCATTTCGGTTTACGAAAGTTTTTTTTATGAGAACTCTCTACTTTTGGATAGTGGGTAGAAATTCTAATACTTTTTAAAATCCTTCTGATATATATATATATATATATATATATATATATATATATATATATATATATTTATATACCCATACCTTCTAACTATTCAATATTAGAGCCCTGAGGACAGCACACAAATCCACTGAGAGCGTTCGATTTTTGCAGAATCAATTTACCACGTAAGTTTCAACTTTCTGTCAGAAAATGAACTGATATTACTACCATGTTCATCACATTTTATCTTAATAGTTAAATGTGTCCGCACTGATATCATTGATATCAAATAGAGACAGATTGAAGAAGTGTGTTTTATGATGGATTTATCAAATCTTTGTACTTTACCAAAAATGACAAAAGCTAAAAAATTTGTATAGAAACGCTGGCTTTATTTCAATATTAGAATTTCAATTGCTGGCAGTAAATTTTCTATCTTTTGCTCGCACGAATATCAGGGCATTTTATGTTTCTTTTAATGTATTTTTTTCAAATTTTTCAAAATTAATCTCATTGATTTATTTAGATTGAAGAAACAAGAAATGTTCAGTCATCAAAATTTTTCGGTCAACAAAATTAAATAATCTATCTAAAACAATTAATATTGATCTGTCAAAAGGTTTCTCTTCCGTCCATTTTGGTTCCATTTTCTTTAAAATGTTTTACAGTATTTTTTTCTTTCTCTCACTTCACTGTGTTATCGCCTTTCCCTTTTTCTTTCTTTTTTTAAATTTTTTTAAATTTCTATCAAACTGATATGTGTCCGATCTGCGATGGTCGGTCTTTCGTCCCGTTTTTGAAGTTATCTTTGGTCGTAAGTTTGAATTCTTCTTTGTCAGTCTTCGTTTGATGAAATTCATGAAGATCACTGGATTGGTGAAGACTTAAGTTTTGATTGAAGTTTCAATTTCGCATGCATAATTAACAATAAAAAGAATCACTGAACGTCTCTTTTAGAACGTGTGGTTCTTCTTCAATACTCGAAAAATGCGTTGGCGTATAATTTGATTCAAACATTGACTTAATTTCCTCTATTTTCTCTCTTACTCTTTTCATTATCTCTAAATTCAAATGACTACATCTTATTTTCTTTCGTTTTTTTTTCGTGTTTTATTGCCTCTATTGGCTATTAAATGTCCAAGTTGCCATTTCGCCTATACCATTTCTTGATAATTTCTTCGTTTTTTTTCGTTTCGGTTGATGTAGTCTTCGTGACCTTTTGACCTTGATTGACCTTGTCAAGGTGTAATGGGTTAGGGGGAATAGGTTGATGGAAAGGTGGAAAGAATTGGTGGATTAATTAGTCAAATTAATCACCACAATTCTAAGGTATAACTTATTCTTCTAGAGAATGTATTCGGTAAGATATGAGTATCTATATTTCCCCTACCTCGCTATCTTGTTTGTCGAATGTTTCCCATGTATACGATAGAAAGTTGCAATTTTCACACAGAATACACCGGCTGACAGTTGGGAAACTCACTTATTTAGAATCTTCGTACTTAAATCTCCTTAAGCTACTTATCTAACCTTGTTTACCCAAAGACATAAATAAAGTGGACTCAGCGCTTGGACTAACAGAATAAAGCATTGGAATCTATATATCAGTGTGATTTTTAATATGAAGAACCAGAAGAGTTTTGCATGAGCAGATTTTATGGGCAAATGCTAATATTTTCCAATAATTTGTTCAATCAAGTATATAACAAATTAAAGGAAAGGAAAAACATTCATCTTCAACACACTCACACACACATATACACACACACACACACACACACATATATATATATATATATATATATATATATATATATATATATGTATACTTCATAAGACTCATACACACACACACACACATATATATATATATATATATATATATATATATATATATATATATATGATCCATAAGATGCACACACTCTCTCTCTCTCACACACATTCACACAAGAACACACACACATATACATATTCCATATTACCTATCTAAGGTGAAATTTTTTTTGGTTTTGATAAAGAATAATTATTTATATTGCTCAAAGATTTTTGATCAATCAAGATATTATAATAAAGATGTTTTGGTGCAGTGTGAAAAATTCCATACGAAGTTTTCAGTCAATTCGAAGCCAAGAAGTAAGGCTCGGTCATTTCATGTAAAAATGGAATAAATAGCATGAAGCAAGAATGAACACAACGAGGATACCAATCATAAGTGGAAATAATAATTAATGGCTGTTTACCTTTTAAATCTTTGTATGATATAATTGATAACCACCTCAACAACTTCCATATGTAATGTTCAGTCTTATTCTATTTGTGTGTTGTGTGAACGAAGTTTTTTAGTTCCTACTTTTTCGCTTGTTTTTCTATTTGTTCAATTTCCGTTTTTGTTTATTCTGCCCTTGGCTTTCATCTACTCGCACGGTGTCTTTTTTACTACTACTACTACTACTACTACTAATAATAATAATAATAATGATGATGATGATGATGATGATGATAATAACTGAGTAAACGAATGGGATTCAACCATGCAGAAAAGTGGTATTAGCACAAACCGGAGGCAGCCCTGGAGATTGGAAACCACAAATTACTCCGGGACTTTGACATCCAAACCGACCACCTCATCCAGGCAAGAAAACCAGACTTGGTAATCGTAGACAAGAAGAGGAAGACCTGCCAAATAATAGACGTGGCTGTACCTGCAGACCATAGAGTAAAGAGGATAGAAAGTGAAAAACTGGAAAAATACTAAGATTTAGCAAGAGAACTGAAGAAGATATGGAACATGAAAGCCAGGGTAGTGCCAGTCATAGTAGGCGCACTGGGAACTGTCCCAAAGACACTGAGGGTGAGACTGAAGGAGATCAGGATAAGGGGAAGGATTGAGACTGTATAGACCACAGCACTGCTAGGAACTGCGCAGATACTGAGGAGAGTGTTAGAAATATAAAGACTGCAACGTTGAATGTGGAGGAGACGTTGGCTGAAGACCTGAGGAGACTTATTGTCACTCAGCCTTCAGCAATGACCATCGGGCAACCGGTGTGAAACTGTAAACCGTAGAATTACTTTGACCTATGATCACTAGGGGAGAAGGGCTGGAGACTTGAGGGGACTTGCTGTCACTCAAACTCTAGCGGATACCACCAGGCAACTGCTGTGAGATTGCAAATAACAATAATAATAATAATAATAATGATAATGATAATAATAATAATAATAATAATAATAATAATAATAATAATAATAATAATAATAATAATAATAATAATAATAATAATAATGATAATAAAAAAAATAATAATAATAAATAGATAAATAAATAAATAAATAAATATGAAGGAATTCCGAATAAAATAGCATTAATTTAGTTGTGAGGGGAATATTTCTGGCGACCCCAAATAATGCGATGAAACCATAGATAGAAGTCAAGATGGATGTAATACTCGAGAAATGCATATCTAGACTACGTAGAATTAGAGACGAGACCACCAACTACTGGTGAATGTAGAAAGACAGCTCGTGAAAAGTCAATAAATAGGTATAACTGGGTGGGAGGGCGACCAAGTAGGAGCTGTGCATATGACTACGATTTGACCACACAAATAAAAGGCACATGAAAAAACCATAATCAGTGTTGGAATACGAAAAGCACCATATCTTATGTGACTCTGATATTCAAACGGATTACCCAATGTAGGTCAGAATACTGGATTTATTTATCGTGAACAATAATAAGGAAACTGTCAGATCGCAGATGGTGATCTGAGACATGAATGCAGAGAAAACAGTTGGCATGTATCAATTTTTCTTGTCGTGGTTCGGTAACTAATTCTGTATAGGAATATCCAAAGCAGAGAAAATTAAAATCTACCTTCGTCACCCACGCCGTGTGTCAGAGGGAACAGTGGGAGGCGAATGGGAGAGAAAAGGAAGGAAGGTAGAAAGTAAGGAAAGGGGAAGACGGAGAGAAAGAAAAGGGGGAGAAAGAAAAAGGAGAGAGAAAAAAGGGATTTAAGCAGACAGGAAGAAAATGAGATCAGTATGGAGAGAGAGAGAGAGAGAGAGAGAGAGAGAGAGAGAGAGAGAGAGAGAGAAAAGAAGGTTGGAAGGAGAAGGAACGGAAGGGCGTATCCAATGATTTTCAGATCAGGCCAACAAAGTAGGTGTGTGCATCAAGAAAGGGTGGAGATATCGAACATACTAATTTATACAAAAAATCTAATACAATTCAGAAGAGAAAAAAAAATCATCAGAAACGGCGATGTCGGTGGGGGTCGTTGCAAATTCACAAACATCCAAAATACGATAGTAACTCATACAACACAGCATAAAAGAATACGCTTTCAATATCGTTTTTTTTTTCGTTTGTAGCTGAAACTTTTTTAGCAAAGTCAAGAACAAATTTTGAAAAAACAATATTTTAACTTTTTAAATATGTTTTAGAATATAGTATTGGATATAACTCAAAAGTTGTACGTGTATTGCTAAATACTTAGATAATCATAAATTAGATACAATTATAGATGTATTTAATGAAGTGAGAGGTAGGTCCGGACATATAACAATGATGTAGAGGGTTTACTTGTGAATAGATCTACCACAAATCTTGGTCAGTTCTCTTGAAGCGTATTGTCAACACCTCCAGAGAATTTCATAGAAAATTGTCCAGAAATTTTTGAGATATAGTGCAGAGAGTCATGGGCGTATGCATGAATGTAATTGAAAAAACAAGAGAAATTATCTTTCAATCAAGAGAAAAAAAACCGTTGATCCGTTGCAAAATTTCATCATATCTTTCTAACCCAATTTCCTACCCTTCCACAAAATGTATTGAAAAAACTCATTGGCCCAGGGTGTAGGAGTCAAGGAATGTAAATATACTTGATTTGCAATTTACATCGAGTATTCCTTGTGAAAATCGAAAAAATATTCAAAATATTCAGCGCTTAACTATACTCAAAAGGTTGAGGTCAAGGAATTCAATGCATATCTTATTACTGCCTTCCAGTAATTGTTTTGTTCGTACAGTGTTCCAAGGCATATAAAAGGTATTAGTTTAATATTCATCCTTTGCTAATAAGTGCCCTATCTTTTGCATACTCAAAGGCACACACAATCGTTTTTTTTTTATTTCTTCCTTCCTGCTTTGAAAAATGTTGGGGGTCCATTATTCTAGATTGACCCTCTTGGGCGTGTTGACAACGTAACTCGACGCTGCAGATCATCATAATTGTTGACAAAATCAACTAATATAATGAAAATAATATGTTGAGTGTTATAGCGTAAGTTAAAGATATTTTAAATTATCGGATGTAAATTATATTATTGTTTTTGTTAGATTCTCAAAAGAATGACAAATCAACGCTCGGTTCGAGGTGGCTCAGAGGATAGAGGGCTCAAAAACCGGACTGTCTGGTGTGAAGACTAGCTTGGTACAATTTTTCAACACAATTTAGAGCACATAAAATTTAGAGTGCCATATTCAATAGAAGAATGTAAACATACATTAAAAAGTGAAAAATAGTATTTTATAAGAGATAAACATTACGTAATCAATTATGTAAACAACAAGCCACGGTGAGCATTGATATAGATTTGAATTGAAAAGAGCATTAGAATAACCCGAGATAGCGGAGGGCTGTGAAAATCAAGGGAAAAGAGGTGGCAGGACTTCTCACAAAAACTGACGTGCATCTTATATGGCCCTCCGTCTTATATGTCATATCTTCTAGATTAGGACAATTAGGAGTCGTTAATGCAAAGAGCAACCATTGATTTTTGCCCTCGGTTACGGAGTCACATTTTAACAGCCTTTTCGTGCAGTGCTTCTCAGGGATCGCCCGTCGCCATAGATGTCTCATCGCCCCCCTCTGTCTCTACTCTTATCTTTTACGGCTCCCACGTCTTTTTCTTCGTAGGCCGTCTTTTTGGCAAAAAATTTGAATCACGCCAAAGCAAATTTTTTCAATTCCTATTTTCATATATTATTTACTTTTCCTCTCTTTTTGTATGTGTATGCTTTGGTGACTTAAATATTTTGCTTTTCAATACCTTTTTGATTCCGATCGCTGGCCCTTTGTATTCATTTTCCCTTTCTTAGTCAGTGACTGCAGTTTAAAATCCAAGGGACGCAACTCCCAATCAGAGATACATCCGTACACCTGTTGCTCACCAATTTTCAATATTCAAAAAGAAAAACAAATACCCTTTAAGCCTGTTCTTCTGCCCCCCCTTCTTTCACTACAATCTAACGTTTTTTCTACTTTTCACTCTTAATAAAGCCTACGTAACTAAGGTGTTGGCAATTCAAATTTTGCCCCTATTTTGGGGGGCTTTCCCACATTTTGCCAGGGGTTCGCAAAGCCTTCATCATCTTGACTCGAAGATTCTTAATCCTGCTCCAGTCATTTTGGCTGGGGTCTCTCCATCACAGATGTTGAAGCATTGAAGGCCTCTCCGTCGAGGCGTCATACTCCCAGCCTTGCCCTTCTTCCTGCTTTTAATTTCAGGATCAACAGATTCGAATTTCCTCATTAGCATCTGTACTAGGACGAGGACTAACATCATCAGTCTGGTCCTAAACATCAAAAGGAGGGGGCTGGCACAACCCGTCAGAGTCAGTATTGATTAGTAACCAGCTCATCTTTATTTGAGGATTTATTTTTAATGTCTGATATATCGAAAATGTCGTCTACTTCTCTTTCTCAGTCCGGCTGTTCCTACCAGTTGCACGGGTGTGATTATTTCTATAATTTCCATGTTTTTTCCCCATTTTGATGTTGGTTTATTGCAAAAGTCTGTGATGCTTTGTGCATGTTTTTTCCCCAATGGGGACATCCCTTACTGTCAAAGGAAGTATTGATTATCCAATGTGGTCTCAGAGTTTCGATCAACATTCAATCATCTTGTCCTTTTCTGCAAGCTCTTTTGACAGTCCTGACATTTTCCGTACAGTCACTTCTAATTGAGTCATTTTCTCAGTTAGTTCCTCCTCGTCAGTACATGTCATGGTGAACATTCCACAGCTCCAAATCGAGCATCACGAACTGTTATCTCGGCTCCAATTCACAAACTGTTCTTTCTTCAACGTGTCAATTTCTGTGCTGGGCCTGTCCAACGCAACCTGGAAGTCTCTCCTCCTGTGATGACGGTCTGCGATCTCTCCCCTCTGGGATTTTAAAACAGCGCTTTTCTCCTGATACAGAAACCACCTCTTCTTCTCTGTGGCCTGCAACTCAGTGCATCTACTTATTGACTCCGTAAAGTCTCTTTTAAGCGTCTCAGCTTGGAGCGTCGCATCATAAGCGTTCATTCTCCTCGTATCCATTCCCTGGCACCAAGTTATGTCTCTTGGGAAGCACATTTCTTTTCTGCTGTTCTTCCTAGGGATTAGTGATTTTTAACTGTATGGAAAATCATGTTTCCGACAGACTCCATGCCAAAAGATGTGTCTATGTCCCCCAAGCAGAGATCCACGTTTGGCAAGCTTCTCCACAAGATACAGTAAAGCAAACTTGGAGTTCTATTTCCTCTCCTTCAAGCCAAAAACCTGGGACAGGGCTTGCTACTTTTTTCTCCATGGGCCTCACCCGTATATGGGAGGCTCCTGTTTGAAGTTCTCACATCACTCAACTAGTATATGCACCCAACATGCTTCTCACTGCTCGTTAGGTGAATCTCACTCTCCAATCTTCTCGACACCTTTCTGAGATACACTGAAAGTAGGTTTGTCATTGCAGGGCCCCCGGATCTTTTTTCTGGGTAGGGGGGGGGGTATATGTCTGCCTTTTCACCAACTCCAGCTCCTATGTTCTCTCCCTCTCTCCCCTGCTCTCTTTTCCGCCATTCTCTTCTTGTATCTTCCCATCTTTCATTGCATCGGCTATGTACTTCCGATGTGCCTTTCCTTTGAGTCTGACAGCTCTCCAATCATTCCTCCACTGTTCTAGCCATGTTTCGATGGATCAATCCGATGTCTGATCGGTTTCCATTCTTTTTTTTTCATTTCTTTCACTGCTGACCACACTCAGACTTGGTTATTTTCGAATTGTGACTCGTTCTTCGATTCATTGTACCGACGCCAATCGAACACCTTGATAAAGTTCGAACCAGTATATGTTGTTTCCCTATTCGTTCAACTGACTAGCGTTTTTTAAAAATTAGTTTGATCCTCTCCAGTAAAGTCAATTCCATCAGAGCTTTTGAGTGTGATTGGTCAAGACGATTTGAAAGAAAAAAAAGGACCACGCTAGAAGAGAATTTTTATATTATATTAGATTAGATTTATGTTGAAACTGACGTATATGCGTGTACCAAATGCAGACAAAACCCACCAAATATTTGAAGGATAACAAAAAACGTGGAATAAGATGGAAGAAAACATAAAAAGCTGAAATGACGGATGGATTGGTATAAATCCTGTCAGCTACTTGGAAAGAGATTAAGATCCTTCTACTTTTTTGTTCATTCAAACGTCCTTTTCTTCGTTCCGTTGGAGGTAGACAAAACTTGTCCGTCTGAATGGGCAAACTGGGGCACGGGTGTTCATAAAGATGGCTGATCACTGATCAACTTTCGAGTTGATCCCCGAGAATCACTAACTGAATTGGGACCACTCACTTCAAGAGAAGTCCTCAACACATTGAACAATCACTGATTTCTGCTCCCGGTAATGGAGTTGCATTTTGACAGTCTTTTCGTGTAGTCCATCTCGGAAACCGCCCGTCATCATATTTGCCTCTTCGCGCATCCCAGTCATTAGAACTGTCCCTCTCTCTTGGGTCCCTCGCTGCCACTTGTGCTTTCTTTGTTTTCTGTCTTTTTTTTTGCGTGAAGTTTGTATCTTGCCAAAACAAAATTTTTAAATTTCTATATTTATACTTATTTTACTTTTTCTCTTTTCTCTTATTTTGTACGAGTATTCTTTGGTGCTATATAGTTTGTTTTTTTTATGTTTTGTTTATATCTTGATCGCTGGTCCTTTGTATTCATTTGTTTTCCTTGTCTGCGACTGCTGTTTGGAATTCAAGGGTTGTAACTCCCAACGAGAGTTACACCTGTTCCCTATTTTCTCACAATTTTATTTTTTCTAACGCGCTTTCACCTTTTCCTTGAATTTGCCATCGAAAATGTTTTTTGGTTTACAACATTTCACGCCGTCAATTTTCAGAAAAATATTCGATTCTCTGGAGTTCACTCAACGGTTGTTTATATCACATTTATCTCTTTGTTCTTACTAATAACACAAATACTCTAACAACAGAATCATTTTTATACAATTTTTGGTCTTTTTTCGGGTGTCGACTTTCAGGAAAATTTGACAGTGTGAAAATTTGTGAGCAAAAATCATCATCATCATCATCATCATCATCATCATCATCATCATCATCATCATCATCATCATCAGTCTTTCAACGTCTGTCGTTGGACATAAACCTTCCCCAGGATTCGCTACACTTCTCTATCGTGGGCGTCGCAGAGCCACTATTCTCTGAATTTGTCTTGCTCGTCTCTCTATTTAATACTCCATTACCCTAAATATCTCTATTTTAAATCCTGTTTTCTACCTTCGTTAGAGCACTGACCTCTGGCAGTGATGTAAAATACGAAACCATCTTGAATTCAGTTTGTTCCATACATTTGGTACATCATGAGTAGTGTAGAATAGTAAGACTATAAATCACATTTGGCTAAAGTCGAATCAAAGTATCGTGGATAATTGGATGAGTAGTGTGAATTGAAAATTTCCCATAAAACGGAATTAGAATTATAGTTTTCCTCTAAAGCTACGTTCCCTTGTCTAAGACGATAGTCCGCAGTCAGTGGAGGCTGAGTCATCTGATTTTCAGGAATGAAAACTCCAAAACAAACAAGACGGGCAACTGCTGTCAATTTAATTCATCTATGATTACGAAATTTACTGTTTCGGAGACCAGTCGAATGCATTGGAGGATACCTTTGATTGGTTAATGGGATCGGTCCCGCCCTTCGAATGTTGAAGATTCGTCGGTTATGTGACGTAGACAGGTGTAATCAAGTAATTCCTTCACTTGATAGAAAAAAAAGAATATCCTTTAGATTGAGAGACTTTTTTTATGTTTTACGAATAAAGAAGGAATTTCAAAGATTTACATTTTGGAGATTTTAATTTCATGGCATCGAGTTACGTGGTTCAACTCAGTGGGGGTAAGAAATCTTGGAAGAAAAAATGAATGAATAGAATTTGATTTAAGATTTGACGGAAATAAACGGAAGTTGCCGAAAGAATTGGAAAAGAAAGGATGGAGGCTTATTTCTTAGACAGGGGGATTGGGCCGAGACAGAGAAATCGAGAAAATGAAATATAAGAAAACGAACGTAACATGTTCCCCTGAAGCTGGAGCAGAAATAAAATAAATGATGGAACTAAAATCTAAAGGAATAATTCATATTTTTGGAAGGCAATTCAATGCCTGAAGAGATTCTCCCAAAGGAAAATTCCGTGTTAAAGAATGAAGGAAAATCATTGAGTTGAAAAAGAAATGTAAGTGAATTCACTTATTTCTAAGCCTCAAAATTTCTGTTCTTTCACTCAGACTTTCTGGATCTTTCAAAATGGAATGTTTGAAAAGACTTTTTTGAAAAATTACATTAACTTTCAGAGCTTCCTATAGGGGGAGCCATGTTTGACTCAATTTGGTTAATTTCTGTTCTTGGATTTCGAAGATGAAGCAAAATATTATTCATTTAAAAATGTATCCAAACGTTATTATTTCCAAGATTGTTTGTCGTCGTCAATATATGTTCTTTTTTCTTTCTAAATATATTTGAGTTACACTCACACACATTTTTACACAAACTACATTACTTCAATTCTCGGCCTTTGCCATTGTCACCTTTTGCCATTTTGAAATAGTCATGCCACAGACAACGGAAGCGGTGGATTGGTGGATTAGGATATGATCCAGAATCCTACCTTCATTATTCCTTTACAGCTGATAATCATTCCTCCTTTGGTGATATTGAGAGAAAGTTAATGTTGGTTTAGCCATCGGATTGAACTTGCCGATGATGATTCTAGTTAGAAGCCTTATCTTCTTCATTATCCCATCTATACCCCTTCCAATTCAGATGGATATGCGGAACTTTACCGGCTCAGGGAGTTACTGACCTGTCAGGATAAACAACTCTAGCTTCGGATGGGGGAACAAAGAAGAAAAAAAGACTCAGATTAGAACCAACCACATACTGAATAAGTCCGGAGATCACTTGAGTTCCGACACTAGACAAAAAAAGACGTGCAAGGGACCTTTAGAAGTACAAAAATTAAAACAAACAAACAAACAAACAAACAAACAAAAAACAACAAAAAAACATTAAAAACAGCAAGAAAACAATCTATAACTCCATCTAAACACCTGTTGTTAACATGTCTCATATGGCAAAACAAACCTTCACCGACTGCTATTCAATGAATTGCCTTGTTATTCCAGAGAAAGGTTGAAGTTGATGAATCTGCAGAACCAAAACCCTTGTTATTGTTGAATCTTAAACAGGTATCAGATCTGTTTTCTTTCAACTTGACTTGTAACTTGCGCTCCTTTGTCAGAGCCAACACCAAAGGTCTTTTCAAATCTGAACATAAAGAAGACCAACTAATGATAAAACACAGGGTCATATGTTAATTTTATGCATCATTACAGTCAATTCTGTCGTTCAGAAACGCCTAAACATATCAGACACGACAAAGTAGATTTCTTGGTCAGGGTTCCACAGGAAAGATTTCCCAATTCCTGTCATAAGGAGAATTTTATTGCTAGTCAAGTCTAAACTCCTTGGCAATGCTGATAGAATTTTTTTTCCTCATCTAAGTCAAAAAGTGATTGTTTCTCTCAGCATCCGATGAAATCAGTTTTCGGAAATAACGGATGAACATATCTCATTCGTAAAGTAAGGAAGAGTGCCGTATACAATATTGAATATTGACTACTTCGATTAGAGAGAGAGAGAGAGAGAGAGAGACAGAGAGAGAGAGAGAGACAGAGAGAGAGAGAGAGAGAGACAGAGAGAGAGACAGAGAGAGAGAGAGAGAGAGAGAGAGAACGTATATCAGAGCCTCTTTTGATACATACAGACACATCCAAAACTGAAAGCATTGAATCAGGATATACTGCATCCCTTATTTCCAGTGCTACTACCAGTCATCCTAAATGGGTTGAGAGTAAAACAAGAATATTGATTCAACAGTCGAAAAGATATGGGGAAATCTAACAATATAAAATACTTATTCTCAAGTCGATACCCGTGAAATGTCATTTGGACTCTCTTCTTTCCTGTGGAAGGATTGAGTCAGGAGTTAATGTATGGTGTCGGAAAATATGACGTAATGTTTATAAAAGAAAGGAGACTTACACTATCTATCTATCTATCTATCTATCTATTTATCTATCTATCTCGGTAGATCAATCCATCTATTCACATCTATCTAGCACACATTCTGTTACTGTCTATCTCTATCTATCACCATTCGTATTCAAGTCTGTTTCTAATCTAAGTTAGTCTGTTCGAATTTATCTATCTCATTCTGTATACAACTTTCTATCCGAGTCTGTTTAGCATTTAGTTTGTACTTAGTATCTCTCTCTTTCTCCCCACTCTCTCTCTCCCTCTCTCTCTGTGTCTATCAATCGCAATTGTGGTGGTTAGTGAGTTAACCCTTCCAGGCTTATGAATTCTATTAAGATCAAGTGCTTCATAACGATTGTCCTCTGCCAAGCAAAGATGTTCAAAGTAAATATCAATGTAACTGAACACAAAGCAACTGACGGGGGTCGGCAAGTTCCTTTTTCTCGGACTTCTATCTGGCAGTAAGGATATACTACAATCTTGCACCCATTATCAATCAGGCCGTTTCACTGATGCTAATTTATCAACCAGAAAAGGATTTAGAGGAATATTTAACGCTGATGGGATTTGTATTTGATACACTAACACCCCGATCACCCCGATTAGGCAATCTACCATATAAGGAATCAATCGATATATATATATATATATATATATATATATATATATATATATATATATATATATATATATATATTACTTATCATTACCAAGACACATTTCTCTCCTATCTTCCGATAGTCAGGTGTATTCATACTTGAAAAAATATTTTCATTATTTCCTGCGCTTAATTTTACTATCTCATTTCCTCTTTTACTTCCCGTTCATTTAGATTTGAGTGACTTCCCTTGTATTGCATTTTCTATTTATACTTTGAGGTATTCGTCGTTTTTTTTAATTTTTTAATTTGAATTTACTTTCCTTATTTTTTATTATTTTTTGTTATTTAAATCGAGTGATCTTAATTTCGTGTTCTTAATATTCATGTGTTATTAACTGTCCTGTTTTTTTGGATATTTTAGATCTAGAATTTTATCTTTGATGTTTTGTTCTTCCTTTTTGTATCTCATTTTCATTTAAATCTTTTATAAGATTGTTCATAAATAAATTTGTTATGATATTTGTAATAGTTTTGGAGTGCCACTGTTTCAGTTTTTTCTCTTCTTAGTTAGGGCTTACATGTTCTTATTTTGTCTATTCAAAACTAGTGTTCAAGGCTCTTGTATAAAGTGTGTTATCGTTTGAACTTTCTCTGGAATTCACCGCTGCTTTTCAAGTTACGTTGCTCTGGTGTAATTGTTTTGTTTTGTAGGACATTGATCTTTTGCTATTTATATTTTTTGTTATTTTTTTTTTATTCAGGATTATTTTGTTGAGTTGTGCTTGCTTTGCATTTGTAGCTTTTTTTAAGGGTGTTTTGTTGAAGATTCTGTGTAATATGTTTTATTTTGGTAAGTGCTCGGTTATTAGGTTTAGAAATGTTTTACAAACGATTGTTGCTACGTCCTAATTGATTGGTGGATTGAACCAGATACTTTTCTGTTTTGTTTATTCTTGTATTTCCTGGAGTTGGTATTCTAGTTCTGAATTTGATTTACTATGTTTAAGGCGTTTGT
The DNA here is from genome assembly GCA_963457665.1 of Thysanoteuthis rhombus. Lineage (NCBI taxonomy): Eukaryota > Metazoa > Mollusca > Cephalopoda > Oegopsida > Thysanoteuthidae > Thysanoteuthis > Thysanoteuthis major. Next base: position 57,328,273 of record OY735200.1, read on the forward strand.
GCATGGTTCTATAATTTTATCAATTGATTTTTTTGCTATGGAGGTTGATGTTTTTGATAATGTTAGGTGTGTGATTTGAACATACCTCAATATAAATGGTTAGTTTTTTCTTTTTTTTTCAAAGATTTTCAAAGTTATCATTAAGATTCCAGTTTAAGTCCAGGTAATTTACTCGTTTTAGTTGTGTCTCAATATTTATTTCGAAACCCAAATCATGAAGTGTTTTTGATAGGTTTTTCCGCATTTAATCATTTTCGTTTGTTGAAACTTTATTCTATTTCTTTGTTATGTGTTTTTTTAGTATTAAATATGTAAAATTCTGAGAGTTCAGATATAATACACATAATCGTATGATCTCATAGTGTTACTTTTTGAAATCCATGTTTGGTCTTTATATGCTGACATTGTTTTTATGCATTGGCGTACAATTTTGATTCCCTCCTCGCTGAAGCTTGTATTTGATTAAGTAAAATGAATCCCTTTTTAGTGTCTTTTCTTTTATTGGGGAAGTTCCCATCTCCTTCCACGGAGGTGGAGATTACGCTAATCACTGCTATGTCTTAGAGAGAAACCTTTTCTATCTCACCTCTCCTTCTTGTATCTGGTCTTCCTCAACTACGTTTACGGTCCCGCAGGCACCAATCGGTCAGCGTTTTGCTCTATCTGTTGTCCTCCCCTCTTGCAATGTGCCTTTCTAACCTCCATTTTTGCTGCCCAATTACATGTACGATATCCGCCACCCGAGTCCTCTCTCTGATCCATGTTGATCTTTTTCTCTTGCTTAAGGTTATTCCTGACATTGCTTTCCCCATTGCCTTCTGTGCAATTTTCAAGTTCGTTTTCCAATGGTTTTGTAAGTTTCTAGGTTATTCACCCGTACATCATAGTTGCTGTAACGCATTAATGGTATATTTCACGTTATAAGCATATTGACCATTTGCTTTTCAATATGTTTCTATTTATGCTAAATGCTCTCCAGACAATCTTCATGCATCGTATTATTTCCTTTTCATGGTCTTGCTCGTGCTTTGCCACCTGATCTCGATAAATATATTGCTTGGCCTCTTTCAAGTCTTTACCCTCTATTCCTACTGTCTTTTTCGGCTCTTTGATATTAAACATTACTCCCTATTTGTTCTGTTTGTCTTGAACCCTATATTTGGTTTCCTCTTTTTAGATTAGTTAACAAGTTTTGTAGACCCTCCAGTTTCTGATAATAACGCAATATCACCACAGTACCTTAAATTATTCAAATATTCTCCGTCCACGTTCACCCCTGCGTTATTCCAGTCTTTTCCTCCTAAAGGTATTTTCAAGACTGGCTGTAAAGAGTTCCGGTGATATTACATCTCCTCTTCTTACTCCTTTTTCCAATCTGAACCTTGTATCTTCACGAAGTCAAGTTACTGCAATGCCATTTTAAATATATTCTGAATCTCTTTTATATGATTCTCATTTATACCTTGTTCTCGAATTCAGTTGAAGACCATCGTATGTTCTATTGAATGAAATACTTTTTCATTGTCAGCGTTGGCCAAACCAAGTTGTCTCTTGTATTATCAGGTCTGGTTTAATGCGTGTAAATAATCTATTGTTGAATATGGGCACAGGGACATATATCAGCAAACGTATCCTGTGTATATTGGTCTTATGTTTTGCTTTAATACAAACATATATGCATATTTGTTAGATTGATTTTTTTGCGAATATACATATATATATATATATATATATATATATATATATATATATATATATATATATATCTTAAAAGATAAAATATATGAAATTACCACTCATGCCAACACTATCAGGAGCGGATCCAGGGATTTTCGCAAAGGAAGGGTTTTTAAAATCCTCTAACCCCTTTGCAATATGATGATATTCCAAATCAGTGATTCCCAACCTGCAGGCTGAGGACCGGGTTCACGAAGATAATTCTGGCGGCCCGTGAGCTGGTTGAGCAGGCAGACCATTCAAAAACAGCAACTACATATAATGACTTGAAAGCACTCGGAGAGTGCATACCTCTGCCAACACCATTGTAACGGAGAGTAATAGTGCGTGAAATCCACCTAAAAGTTATTTACTTCTTTCGTAGCTCATTGGGAAATTACATCTTCAACGAAATCACGTTCAAATCAACTTATGACTTTTGTGAATATCGTGTGGAAAGACACAGACTTTAGGCGATATTATGTAGGGTGGACATATGACTACGGCGCAGGGGAGGTGATGGTGCATAGATATTCTCTCAGATTTACTCACTCTTTTTGTAGCCTATTGCCGATTTTTTCTCCAGATTTCATTGAAATCCATGGGAGATATTGTGTGGACAGTCGTGAGCATAAACACTAATTTAAAAAAAAAAAAAAAACGGAAAAAAAATCTCTCTATCAGGCACAATACTCCTAGATCTTAATTCTAAATACAACCAAATCTTCATTTCCCGTTTCCTAACTTTTCACAAAATGCTATTGGAATTCACTGTGTTTTTTTTAAAGATACTGAGGGGATACAGATAGGTGAAAAGACGAGAAAATACGACCAACTTTGTTGAAAGAGGTAAAAAGACATTAATGGTTGTTTTCAGTTCCCACTTAAAAAAAAACTATCTGAGACATTGACAGCTGGAGGGAAATCTTACCAAAAGATTGGCTCTCAAACTGACAACCATGCAATGTGGACAAGAGAAGATCAAGCTCAATATCAAATGGAGACAGAAGACTGCTCAATGTATATGGAGTAAAACACGAAAACTCAAATGGCATGCCTTGTTTCAAGAATATTAGATGGCCACTGGATATCAAGACATACATCATGGTTCCCTAGAGAATGCGAAATTTTAGCCGGCTAAAAATGAGATAACGTGATGATTTTAGACAAGTTGAGAAAATATTGGTACTACAATGCCCGCTACCAAGAGGTTTGGTGAATATGGGAGGAAAGTTTATGTTCAATGACAGACATTAAGGGGCTGATGATGATGGCGATGATGAGAGAAAGTAATTTATTTATTTTTTATAGTCCCCCCCCCACCAAAAGGAAGACCAGCAAACGTCCAGTTCCAGGTGGCCGGGACAGAAGACAGGGTGCTCAAAAGCTGGGCTATCCAGCATTCCGCCAGACGTCTCTAACATGGGCGTCACGGTGACAGTAATTTTTGAAATTATCCAGATTGTCACGCCATCTTATGTTTTGCTGGTCCTATTTTTGCATGTGATCTCAGGGGATCCACATTGTGAATCGTCCAGCGGTTGTCTGCCATAATCGCAACTTAACCAGCCCATAGCCACTTAAGTTTTCTTATGGATTCTATGATTCCTCAGACTTCGGTTTTTCCTCTAATTTACTGTGTTGCATTAATTGAAAAAAAAAACCAAATAGAAAAGATGACTCGGACAGTAATATTGGCATTTTATTTGTTTTCCTAAAAAACGTTGATCTCTCAGAAAAAGTGAACAGCATTCTTCACCTTCTTCAAGAAGGGACCCAGTAGGAAATGGACTTGGAGGAGCCCCAATTACGAAACAAGAAACGAAATAGACTACATCCTAACGGACAAAAACAATATCGTCAAGGACATCCAAGTCCTAAATCAAGTCAATGTAGGCAGCGACCACAGAATGGTACGATGTAAAGTACAAATAAACACCAATAAAGAACGCAGGAAAATGTTCCATACAAAACCGCAGCCTCTAAACATACCAAAAGAGCACGTTCAATCTTTCAAGCTCGAATTGAAGAACAGATTCAGAATTCTTACTGAACAAGACAGCACCAACATCAACGAACTAAGCAGCAAAATGACAACGTCAATAATTGAAGTAGCCTCTACATTCAAGCCAATGAGCAAACAACCCATTAGCAAAATCTCGGATGAGACTAAAAATCTCATGGAAAAACGCAGAAACCTCAAGCCACCGACAACAACGAGGGAGAAAATTGAAGAGGCTGAACTAAACAAATTAATCAAGAAGAAACGAAGAGAAGACAGAAGGAGATACACAACGGCAGTCATTGAATCAACTCTTGAAAAAGGTCGGGGCTTCAAAGCTATAAACAAACTCCTCAACTCGGGACGAAGGCAAATAACTAGCATACTCGAGGAAAATGGAAACCTAACAACAGACAGAGACAGGATTGTCGAACGTGCCAAAGAATTCTACCAAAAACTTTATTCGTCCAAACAAGGACTGCAAAACAATGAGCAAGATACGCAAGACACGGGCAAACAACTAGAGGACTTCCCAAAAGTAACCCCGTGGGAGGTGAAAGAAGCCATTAAACAGACAAAGAAAGGAACTGCCCCTGGACCAGACAACATCACCATCGACCTACTCCGAAAAGCAGGTAAAACCATCAATAGGAAACTGGCCGTCCTCTTCAACCTGTGTCTAAAACACAGTAAAGTCCCAGACGATTGGAATACTGCTATCATAATGCTTTTATATGAAAAAGGAAACCCGAAAGACCTCAACAACTATAGGCCTATAAGCCTACTCAACTGTGTATATAAACTTTTCACAAAGATCATCACCAACCGAATCACAAAAACACTCGATGAAAACCAGCCACGTGAACAGGCTGGCTTTAGAAGAAGCTACTCGACCATGGACCACCTGCACTCGATAAATCAACTGAAAGAAAAAGCAGCAGAGTATAGACTACCACTTGCCGTAGCATTTATCGACTTCAAAAAAGCGTTCGACTCAGTAGAAATCCCTAAGGTCATGGAGGCCATCAGTCGGCAAGGTGTAGATCCAGTATATGTTGAAGTGTTGAAACATATATACAATCACGGCAGCTCATTTATCAGGCTACATAAAGACTCGGACCCCTTCCAGCTCCAGAAAGGAGTAAGACAAGGTGATACCAGCTCACCTAAACTCTTCACAGCCTGCCTCGAGATGATCTTCAGAAGGCTAGACTGGGAGAGTAAAGGAATTAAAATAGACGGCGAGTATCTGAGCAACCTCAGATTCGCAGACGACATAGCCCTTTTCGCAGAGAACCTACACGACCTCCAACTAATGATAGATGAACTAAATGAGGAGAGCAAGAAAGTCGCCCTACACATGAACTTCAGCAAGACGAAGATCATGTGCAACAACCACATTGGAGATAAGAACACTAAGATCGAAATCGAGGACACAGAACTCGAGAAAGTAGACCACTACATCTACCTAGGGCAACGGATCTCCATGAGACCCTCAAAAGAAGAAGAAATCAAGCGAAGAATCACACTAGGATGGCAAGCCTTTGGCAGAGCTAGCTCAACCTTCAAAAATAATAAGATCCCATTAATCCTAAAGAGAAGGGTGTATAACCAATGCATCCTCCCAATAGTCACTTATGGAGCTGAAACATGGAACTTAACCAAGAAACAGACCCGTTAGCTGAGAACCATGCAACGTGCACATGAAAGAATAATGCTGGGCCTCACATGGAGAGACCACAAAACAGCTCAACACATCCGGGAAAAGACAAGAGTTAGAGACATCATAGAATCCATAAAAAATCTCAAATGGCAGTGGGCTGGTCATGTTGCAAGAATGGCTGACAATCGATGGACATCACGACTCACAACATGGATTCCCCGAGACCATATGCGCAACCGAGGCCGGCAAAATATTAGATGGAGAGATGAACTAGACAAGTTCAGGAAGTACTGGCTCCGTGACGCCCATGATAGAGAAATGTGGCAAATCCTGGGGAAGGTCTATGTCCAACGACGGACGCTAAAAGACTGATGATGATGATGATGATGATGAATACAAACTGGGAAAAACAGGACAGATTGCAACATTGTCTTCGTTCGTCTAACATCCGAAAATGATCTTTCTGCTCCGCAGTTAGTTTTATGAATGATTTAAATATAACATCCGATAAATAGTAACGAATAAAGATCTGAAAACAAACCCTTGGAGCAAGATTTATGTATCCAGATAATTTCTCACGGTTCTCCAATCTCCCTCGATGAATCTCTGGATCAGTTGATAAACTACTCGATATTTCATTTATTTCTCATATTCGAAGGTAAAAGGATGAAATGTCCTCACTGAACAAGTCTGGGGTTTAATTTCACAACGTATTCAAATTGATTCATGAGGGATTCCCTGGACCGATCTCCTGGATCCGTACCAATATATGTACGTCGACACATATCAAGTTGCTTGCATTTGTTTATACATGTTTATATTTATCAATATTTACATGTATCCATATGTAAATGAATACGTAAATATACAAATATGTTATAAGCGTAGACTCTCTTTTGTATTTATATGTATAGGTGTATATATGTATCGACATGTATATACTTTGGAATATATTAAGCCATTTACACGAAATAATTGATTTAGAATGCAGTATTTATTTACCGTTAACGCAATAAGGTGACATAATGCTAATACGCAGGTAAATGGTGCATGATAAACTAAACAGCACCCCGAGAGGGCATACCTCTGCCAACGCCGTAAACTAACAAAACTGAAATAAAATGAAATAACAACAAAAAAAAAAAAAACAAGGGAAAAAACTTTAAATGAAAAAAAATATTGAGTTACTTCCTTTAAAATTTAATTTTAGCCTCTCAATTGATCGTTATTTTAAAAAAAACTTTTTTTCTTCCTTCGGAATTATAAAACATCTCTCAATCAACAGCAAACTCCTGGATCCACCCCCAATTTACTTCTTTTGTAGCTCATTGTCCACCATTCCACAAAATTACATTGGAATTCATTGAGGACTTTTGGAGATATCGTGTGGACTGAAAGACACGAGTGAATACCTCTTCCAAGGAGCCTTGTTTCCTTTAAATTAGTCATGACTAACAGGTCATTAACGTTTGCATACAATCTCTTCTAACTTCTGACTGATTCGCATTTTTAGACCTGTGCTAGAATTTATTCCAGAAATGTGATTGATAAGGCGATTCCATAATTCTCTTCAACTTGATCTAGAAAAAATATACCATTACCTAGATAATTCTATTATCAATTAACTTTACTTGATCTGAGTTATATTTGATAGAGCCAGATCATTCAGTCGTTGAAAACCTTGTTTCTTGTCATGTAAATTTCGTGTTTTGCTGAATGACCAAGTTAAGTAAACATCCTCGAAATGTAGTGATTCCATAATTTTTGTCAGAGGCTGTAATTTATTGTGTATGTACATGCATCAGTAACTCTGCATCTTAACGATGAAAAACAGATTTATTTCACGGAACTAATATCTTTTCAGCATTATCTTCCTCATCAATGCTTTCAACACAACGCTTTTAAATTAATCACATTGTCAAACATTTTTCAGTGAAAATTTCAGATCAAAATCCTGCTAATAACTGAGTTTCTGGCTACGAACTTTTTATTCACTTTCGTATATACCAAATATTCGACGCAATAAAAGATACACGTTATGCATAATATGATCAACATATTTTTGTAACAAACACCGTCTCACTTTCTCTCTATCTCCAGCCGCCACCATCCACCAGTCAGCACGTAATGTACACACCGAGAAAAGTCAGTCGTACCTCTCTTCGTCTTTGGAGGTTACTAAAATCAATTGCTTAGGGTCCAGACCTGGCTTACTGATTTCCGTTTTGTTTACCTACCTGGGATGTTGTTGGCTTGCTGAATATTGACTGCTTCGATTAAAGAGAGAGAGAGAGAGAAGAGAGAGAGAGAGAGAGAGAGAGAGAGAGAGAGAGAGAGAGAGAGAGAGAGAGAGGAATAAAGAAAGAAAGAAAGAAAAGCAGGATAAAGACCCAAAAGGTGTGAAGAATTCAAAAAATTGGTTCAATAGGCGACACAGAGACAAAAAATATTAGAGAAAGGGAATAGTGTTCGTAATTTCTGGGACCAACAACAGATTACTGTAAGACAACAGCTCCAACACACAGGACTGAAAGATCTCAGCTGCCAGTATCTCCTGATTACGCCCTCCAAGTAGTGTTGCTGGCTATCGCTTCGTTTACGTCATGTGTGTTTGTGTTCTCTCTTCGTTTTTCGTTCATTCCTTTCCTTCGTGATCGGAGGAGACCATCTGATTACATTATTCCTTTCCAGACTTCCTCCAACACACAGTTTTCAGTACATTTGGAAGAACACAACACTCCACCCGAACCCTTCTAGGTTCTTTGGGAGAAACACATCTTCAATCCCGAAAACATGACCACAACATAACAAAACTCCTGACACAGCTATTTCTACCCCCTCCTTTCCACTGGTCTTTGCAGAACATGTTCTTTTGCGTCTCTTCTTCCGGAAGTGACATTTAAGCCATTGTTAGTTATCCGCCCTTGTCTCTAGTCCAAAGGGCAATCGTAACAATATATCGATCGCACACACGGAATCATTACCCCACATACACATATATAACATTATTTCCGTCCTGTTCGACGAGTGACATGAACACAATATCAAAGGAGTTAAATAACGAAGGAGTGACATATATACCGCATCAAAGGAGTGACCTAATACGTAGTTAATTTGTTTGGTAGGCTTAGAGTCAGAGTTAGTTACCAATAAGTGGTAGAAAATTTGATAAGTTCCAGTTGCAATTGCTCCAACTGAGAGCACATGTACAACTGAAAACCAAATATCACTAACTTATGATTTCAAATTGGAACTGTATGCTTCACGATCAATGAATTGAATTGTGTTTCATTTCATGTTTCAAAAGTATTTCTGATTCAGTAAAATTGCTTCAGAAACATTTTGCATTGTTACTTCATAACGTTAATATTCTTCTCCTTTGAAATTCTTTTTCGATTCATACCTCTTTTGTTACTAACCCCATTATTTCATTGATAGAGATATGCATCTACTGAATAATGCAGAGAAAATTATTCAATTTAAAATTGATTAGGAAAGAATCTACTCATACTGGAATTGAAGTCATTGTTCCCATCGGGACGTCAACTTATTGTGAGTGAAACCATCTCAACTAATCGATACCGTGACAGCTATTGGTTCAGTTGATATTTTCAGATTACTTTTTTGACGGTCTCTTTGATTCATTTCACCCATTTCGTTCTGTTTTATGCCTGAACCTAGGCGACTTGGTCCTTCTTCTTCTTCTTCTTCTTCTTCTTCTTCTTCTTCTTCTTCTTCTTCTTCTTCTTCTTCTTCTTCTTCTTCTTCTTCACCCCCACCACCGACAGAAAATTAATTAATAATAATCATCATCATCATCATCCAAGTGTATCATTGCTTCGATGTAGCATTGCATTGTATTCCATCCTATCATCATCATCATCAGTCTTTTAGAGTTCATCGTTGGGCATTGACCTTCCCCAGGATCTGCGATATCTCTCTATCATTGGCGTCGCGGAGCCAGTATTTTCTAAATTTGTCTAGTTCATCTCCCTATCTTGTATTCTGTCGGACTCGGTTTAGCATGTGGTCTCTGGCGATCAATGTTGTGATTCCATCAGTTATCTGCTATTCTTGCAACTTGGCCTGTCCATTGCCATTTAAGTTTTCTAATAGACTCTATGATGTTTCGGACTACCGTTTTTTCCCTGATATACTGTGCTGTCTTGTGATATCTCCATGTGAGATTGAGCATGATTCTCTCATGTGCTTTCTTGAGATCAACTAGATCCTCGTTGTCGCTGAAGATTGAGTGACAAAAAGCCCCCTCAAGTATCCAGACTCTTCTCAATATTTTGCACAGTCTGCAACAGTTTTATTGTCTTGCAGAGTCACACGAGCTATCCGGTGGTCACCGCTGAGGGCTGAGTGACAGCACGCCTTCTCAGGTCTCCAACGACGTCTCTGACCGTCTTCACATATCATAAAAGCTCTTCAGCTAATACCGTCTCAACCTTCCCAAACTTAATTTGCACATGCCTTTTTTTCTCCTAGATATAGGCCTTTGCTGACAATTGGAGGTCGTAAGTTTCATATTTTCAGTACACCAATGCAGACCCCAATAGTGCAGTGGTCTGCATAGTCTCAAATCTTCTTATCTCAAGTTCCCCTGATCTTCTTTTCAATATGCATTGGTTACATAACCAGTAGTTGACTAACACTGTAGTAAACTAACACAATCTCATCCCTTTTTCTGCATAGGTGGCATTTGCTGTTTCTTTGGGTTCTATCGAAGCCTTCACATAATTTGTCCTGATGCACTTTTTTTGGACTGCTTTGATTCTGTTTGTCTCTTCAGGTTCCTTTTGTGTAGCGATGTAAATGATGGTCCGTCTGCGATTTTTTCAATTCGTCTTTTGAATTTTCCATGTAGTTTTTTCTGTTCCCATTTTCCTATCATTATTGTCTTCGTTGGTGCTATCTCGTTTTTTTTAAATTAATTTTCTGTTGTTTGCATTATATCTCCATTGATTGTTTGCACAAAATTTTCTAATGACTGAGGAGTAAAAGTATGGATTCATCAACAGCGATAGAAACTCATGTGACACTTATAAAGCCTACAGTACATTCGATGGAATTACATTGGAGTTACATCGTGAAAATACCCCCCTTTATCGCTGAAACGTAAAAAATCCATTTATGGAAATATCTTTATTTCATATTGCCAAACTAATTTAATCAATTTAATCAATGTTTATGGAGGGATGCGTACCTCCCCTTAAACCGTTAATTGGATCAGCACGAATTACTTGCTCTTACTGTTAAAACATCGTTCGAGGGATTAATATTAATCTAAAAAAGAAATACTATGATATGTTAAGAATAACGGCCAATAAAAAGATTATTTTAATAAATAAAGAAAAATATGAGAATTCGTAAAAGAAATGAATCCATTAGGAGGGGCAGATAAATCTGTGCTCACTTCAAAGCCGTATACCATACGCCAGACGAAAAGTAACAGTCCAGCCTTAGAGCAAAACTGTGAATTGAACCCTCCTCATCACTAATACATAGAAAATAGACTTTTCTCAAAACTAAATAATTTCTGATTCATTACTAATTAATGTCTTATGAATTGGAAGCAGAGAAAATACTTGTGAAAAATTTTTCTATTTTTTCTTTCGATTTTCAAATAGTCGACAAAAATAAATTTTTCCCCAAATAAACCGTGACTTATGTTGATGCAATGTAAAATTTATTTTTTTGTGTTACTTGTCTAAAAATATGATTAAGAAATAATTAAAACTAATAATATCAATTTATTCAAAGCAATAACAGTATCATTTATGTATGTACTTCGATTTTTCTTTCATCATTTTTTAATTGCTTTTTATATTTTCATCGTTTTTAACATCAATTGAGTGAGTATATGAACTTTACAATTTACAATCGAGTCGACCTTTTCTATTTTGTGCCAAACAATACTTCATTTAATGTCTTTCATTTTTATTGATGTATTGGAATATTATGAAATTTTAATTCTGAATGCCAAAACAGTGAGAAAAATAACTGAACGATTTGATTTATTCAAAACAATAACATGTACGTTATATGTTTTTGTTTCTGTAAACCTTAAATTATTCAGTTATATTTTTTTTTATTTATATGAGCTAGCGTGCGAAACTTAATTTACAATCGGAACGATGTCCTCCTCAATACACTTCATATAATGTCTTCCAATTTTGCCTCAGATTCTAAATTAAATTCTAGTGTTCACTGTCTTTCCTTCTCTCTTTCTTTCTTTCTTTCTTTCTTTCTTTCTTTTTTTCTTTGCATCTGTGATATATAGGCCTATGGTGGTCCAACTAGTTTTGTAATATCTTCATTCCTCAATCTCTTTTCTTCCTTTTTTTTTGTACCATGACAACGGTTCATTCCATTATTGAATCAAGAGTGTAGAGACAAACATAAGTGTGGTCAATAATTTATCAATTTGAGGGAAGAAACATAGTAGTAATGAAAGCACATTGACACTAACAATATAACTGCTCGGCAACCTCATCTACACTGGTGGAAAAATGATAACAGATATCTCTAAGATATTCCGAACAATGGGAACAGAAGGGGGTTAGAAAAACCACAGAGAGACGAAGAACTATTAGAAAACATATGACCCATGAACAGACCACAAGCAAGACTATTGGACACATTCAAGATAAGGCAAAAAAGGAATACTCACTGTCCAGGAAAAAAGGTGCAATTAAGTGTGAATAAAGAGATGTCGGCAAAGAGTTGACTAATATATACCGTAACACAATTTCAAAAGCAAGAAATATTAAGTCTCGCCATGACTTGAATGAAAAAAGGAGGCAAAACGTGAAACTGGACCCCACAGACAAATAACTTCTCGGATGACACATGGTAATGCCAGAAAAGAACACAGATACTTCAGCAGTTTTGATAACATCAAAAAGAATTCCGAAATATAGATCGAGTGGGGGAGGATCGCACCGAATACAACCACACTTGAAAACACTCTCTGAAAAATAGCCAATAGGGAAGCACCAGGGTCTGTTTTAAGAAAATCACCACACTGCATGACAGGCTGATCCAACATCTATAAAGTTACCTCGATGGAGGTGAGGTCGAGACTTGATAATCACAGGCTAAACGTGCCTCTTCTAGAATGACCTCGAAAAAAAAAAAGGCATCTGTCCAGCAACTATAGACCAATCATGTGCCTACCACTAATGTGTAAATTTCTGACCGGACAGAGAGCAGAGAGGCTATCTATATCCATGAAAAGGAGAGGACTCTAACCAGAAGAGCAGAAATGATGCAGGAAAGGAAGCAAAAAAGCTAGTGACTTACTTTGCATTGATCAAAGTAAGGGAAAAAAGGGAAACATTGCAATTGGATGGATAGATCACAAGAAAGCATACGACACGAGTCTACGGAACCGGATACTAGGATGCCTCAACATATCCAAAATCAGATAATCAATGGTAAGATTGATGTTTAACTCTATAAAAAGCTTCAAGAAAAGACTTAGCAGAAGTGAGTATAAAAATAAGAATTTTTTAAGCGAAATCTTAGTACCACTACTATTCGTACTAATCATGATACCACTAAACAGAATATTGAAAAACAGCAAAGGAAACCTATTATTCAGCAAAGAACATGGAAAAGCTCGAAATGTTATTCAACAAAGTTAAAGAATGGAGCCATGATATTCAGATGGAATTAAGAATAGAAAAATGTGAGTTGATGGTGGTGCAGAGGGATTATAGCGGTAGAAGGAAATGATCTACCTGGCAACTAAAAATGAACCACACTGGGCCAATATAAATACCTAGAGGTTATCAAATGTTACTCGATAAAACATGAATATGTAAGAAGGAATAAAAAAGGTATACCTTGAGATATTAGGAAAATATTACAGACTAAGCTGAAAAGCAAAGATTCAGTAAAAAGTATGAACACATGAGCAGTATCGGTAGAAGGATACACAGGACTATTTCTGGGAAGGGGGCAAAGGGTTAACTCCAATTAACGGACGAGAGAAAGAGGAAAAGCTCTACACCCCAGAAATTACACAGATAATTTGTGAAGAGGAAAGAAGATAGCAGATAAGTCATAAGTATAGAATACTGTGTGTAAATATCCATAACAAGAAAAGAAAAATATATGCAAGCAAGCAGTGAAAATAGTATGCTAAGGGTTCGAAGTTGTGCACTTAACAACAAAAAAGTGACAAATGAAAGAATAGCAAAGTAGACAACAAAAATGGTAACAGAAAAGACTCCATGGGAAATTTAGAAAAATAGAAAATATTGCAGATAAACGACCATGAACTCAGAGGATACCAGAAAAGAGAAACAGAATCTTGTATCGTGGTAGCCCCAAACCAATGCGTCAAGACAAATTATGTCATGGTGTTGATCGACAGAATCCAGAAGAACAGCATTTATCACAAATGTGGAGAAAGGGACAACACTGTAAACCACATAAACAGTGAATATTGTAAACTAACCCAAAAGGAGGACATGAGCAGGCACGGCAGGTTAGCCACTAATATAGACTAGGAACTATGCAAAGGACTGAGATTCAACCATTCAGACAAATTGTCCCAGGACAAACAGGAGATCGTCCTGAAAAGTAAAAGCCATTAATTACTCTGGAACTTTGTCATCTAAGCAGACCATCACATCCAAACAAGAACTTGATCCGGTGGTCGTGGACAAGGGAAAGAGATGATGTCAAAAAATGGACATGACTGTACCTGTGGATCAATGAATGAATGGAGAGAGAGTGAAAAGTGAGGAAAATACCAAGACTTAGCAAAAGAGCTAAAAAAGTGAGGAAAATGAAATTCAGTAATGCTAATAATAGTGGGAGCACACGTAACAGCGCCAAAACAATGAAAACCATATTTGAAGAGCTGGAGATATCAAGAAGAATTGAAACCACGTAGACCACAGCAATGGGGAATGTTTGCACTGTGCATATCACTTCGAAATTTGAGGACAATGAGCGGAGGTTGGAGGCCTGAGGATACTTATTGTCTCTCAGACTCAAGAGATGACCAACAGACGTCTGGTAAGAATGTGTAAACCACATCATTTCTTCTCCCCTCGTTATTTTGCTCCAAACCATTCTCTTCAATAGTTACACATCAGATCTGTCCCCTACTTTCTCCAACTTCTTTGCTGTTTCACGACTAGACTTAAGCAATCTGTGGCCTTCGATCAGTACCAGATTCTCAGATGTTGTGCTCCTGTTAGTTTCCTCAGACACTTGGAAGCTGATGCTCAGCAGACATTAAGTTGTGTCTTGTCGCTGAGCTTCCCGCCTAACCTAAAAAGTTCATAAACATTTTTAAAAGTTGAAAAAGTTTAAAAGCGTTGAGTACTTTTCTGTTGGTCAAAACATAGGACCATCACAGTAAACCCCCTAATCATGTGTTTTTTGAAAGCATGGGAAGTATCGTACTGAATAAATGGTTTAAATTTCAGTTCATAAGGAATTTCAGTTCAGGGAATTATTTTTCTGAAGGATATTTTTTAGTTCTTTAGTTTGGCAAAAAATATTCTTTTGATCTAAATCTGATCATTTAGTGACCCTCAATGATTCAGTGAATTCGACCTCATCCGTTCTACTATTTGGTAGGTCAAAAACATTTTCGTACTTAAAAGCAAGCAATATCATGCTGTAAATTTCCTTAATTAGCTACAAATAGCCTTTGGCAACCTCAAATGACATCCGGGGACCCTTTCACGTAACCTATGAATGTTATTCATGCCTAAAACTAAGTGAATTCTAGCGTGATAAGGCACAATAAACGCACGCAGGAACGAAAGTCTCTAATATTACTATAGATGATATTACAAATAGCATGTCATGTGCTTTGGCTAGTATACCCTAACAAAGGGCCATACCTCCAGACATCCCAATGGACATGAAGACATAAGTAGGTTTAGGCTGAGTTACATCTTTCAAGTGTCTCAACAGATGATAAAGCTAACATCCTTTGTGATTCTAACACCTGAGCAGGCTGAGAATTTGACGCTTAAAACGGTAATCTCAGATCGCACAGGTTGGGGAAACTGTGACGATAATGGACGATTTCTTGAGTTCTCCAAAAGACAGGAACTCTTCATCGCCAACACATTTTTCCGCTAGAAATACAATTGGAAACCACATGAATGTACTCCTACTCAGAACACTACCACGTAACAATAACAAGTATTCTAATGTATTACATTGCATTGACAGCTTTATGAGTTATGTTATCTATCTTCCCTAATCCGTTCACATGTGCCTATTCCTATTTATCTATCAACGCTGTCAGTTCATATCTATCTATGATGTGTTTTTATGAGTTAAAAAACCGATATATATATATATATATATATATATATATATATATATATATATATATATATATATATATATATATAAGCGAGGGTTTCGATCCTACCTACCTCGTGTTACTGGATGTTGGATAGTCTGTAGCCACACTGAAGAGTTGCAATACAACGTAGCAGCTGTCTGTGGATGACACAATTATCAATTACTATATATATATACATATTTTTTTTTCAAACAATATGAAGATGTAAAAATGTTTCACTCTCATGAAAATTTTCCATGGTTGGATAATGAACCTACATTTTTTTCTTGTATCATACACCAGATGGCTGGTCATCGAATTTGGCGCTACACAATTAAATTGTACTTGTACGTAACCCCAGGAAATGTCTGTTTACTAATCCTGACTTCTGAGATTAATCCTTGTGTGAGAATACACTCGGATGTAATAAAGAGCGCAACGGTCAGCAAAAAACAGATTTTAAATTTTCTTTTCTTTCTTCAGTAAACATAGCAAACATCGACCATTTTAACCTTTTTATCCGTAGAAATGTCATAACTACTAAAAAGCAAAGTATATGATTGAAGACATATTGTTTAAAATTTCATGAACAGTCATTATTAATCCAAGAATTTTCCAGGCGATTGAACTCATTCCTTATACTGCGTTCGTAACTGAACTTTTCTGCAGGTCCATTCTACAGTCTTCTTTAGGTGCATAGTCCATAAGGGAAGAGAGAGGTCTCTCTCAGTAGTGAATATTCCAAAGTATTTGGATTAGATTAGCAGTATGATGATGGGCTCTTCGGGCTCCTCATGTCAGAGGTCACCACAAATGGTTACACGATAAATTGAATTGTGCTAATGTTTCCCCAAGGGGATTTGCATTACAATATTACATTACATCAAAATAGAAAACCTTGAATTTCAATTATCACCGAGAACAAAGGATAATAATTTTCAGTTTGAATATGCCTGTTTGTGTACATAGGATGGATATAAGATAAAGTTTGAATGAGGCCGAAAGACATAACACTCGGTCATCGACCTGATACGTGGTGAGAGAGAAGCATATATCATAGTGCTATCGATGTTTGAATTAAAGTGAAAGCAAAGAATTTGAAAACTGGTGACGGCGTTAAATATATAACAAACTGAAGCACTAAACAGGCCCTTCAGACAAAGGCGGATATTTTGTTACAAGGCAACGATTTAGAACCGGCTTTTTTTTCATATATTTTCACACTGAATTTTCGTTTTTTTACACAGGGATTTGGACTTTTTACTTTCTTGTAGAAACGAGAAATTAAAAAAAATGTTTAAATGCTAATCATATCTAGGGTATTATAGGGTGTCGACTTCCCAAGAAAAGTTTTGATCTTTAGACATCGTAATTCTAAGTTGAAATTTTAAATTTGAATTGTTCAAATTATTCTCGATTGCTAATTTATTCCGAAAGTTGCCCCAATATAAAGGTCATTCCAATGAAATATTGTTTCGATGAAAAGTCATTTCGATAAAAAGTCGTTTTGATGAAATGTTCTTAGATGAAAACTCGTCGTACCCAACATGTTTAATAGGCATATAAACACTTACGAAAATTAAATGGGTAATTATTAGGAATAACTTTTAACATTTGAAAGCATATTTGATTAAATTTGACTCAAGTTAATGTTCAGTGTTTGGATGAGTATTGAAATTACCAATATCAAAAAATAAATATTTTTGTCTATCTTTGGATCAAATACAGCCATTTTGAATTTGGTCATGTATGAATGGCTGAAAGTAGCAATAGGGAAAAATTACAATTGGGTATTCAAGTTGGTCGGAATTAACCACTTTCAGCATTCAACAAAAAAGTTTTCTTACAAAATACCATTGTTTGAAAAATTGGTTCCTTTCTGACATAAACAAAGATATTTCAGATTTATTCGAGAATAAAGCCAAAGTTGCAATTATATTGTTCTCTTTTTCCCTCTTTTTTATTGTAATCAAAATTTGGAAGTTCATGTATTACTTCTGTATTACAGGTATCATTCACATAATGGCTGGCTAACTCCGTGCCCATTAATGTATATGACATTAAAGAGAACTGATAACAACACTTCTGTAAATAAGGGATGATTGGTTGATTAGCTTTGGTATTAATCTGAAATATCATTGTTTTCGTCTGACAGTCTTAGGAACCAACTTCACAAAAACACTTGGGAAATTAGAAACTCAAAGCCCGAACTTTCCAACTTACCCTAAGTTCCGCAATAGTTTAACAATAGCAGCTGTATAGCGTATATCGAGATCATCTCCCCTTAAAAAAATGAACAAAATGTTTTCATGAACCTATTCCAAACAGTTACCATTTTATAGTTCTTTACACCTATTACCGAGTATCGGTCTAATAATGTCTTTGGTGTATATCATACATCGTAGGGTCACACTGAATGTCTGTATCTGAACAAATCTTCAGATAAGTTTAATCTAAGTCGTACGTGGATCTGAAGCTTCCAAGTAGAATCCTAATTAATGGCGAGTTTCAAATGAGGAGAAATGTTTGTTTTCTTCCCTCCAGATTTTGCACATTAGGAATTTAAATCATCCAGGGGTCAAATATTGCAGATAACAATCCGTACGTGTCGTAATTTGATAATTGAATGATATTAGGTTGATGATTTAGGTGACATTTCAGTCTCAACAGGAGATCATCATAGTCAGTGACACACACACATGCGCAACACACACGCACACGCACACACACACACGCACACACACACACACACACACACACACACACATATATATATATATGTATATATATGTATAAGAGCCAATAGGCAAATTAATTGTGAATCGAGTTAACGGTTCACTATTAAACCGGAAATCAATTTTTTCTCTTCCGCAATATAACTTTTTTCACATGATTTTTCCGGTCTACAAGTTTTCGTCTTGTTTTTACGCCGGTTTGATCAACGCCAACGAATGATCATGTTGCTTAAGCGTTAATTCGAGATTCATGGTCCTGTGATCGTTGGCTCTAGTTGATCCAAAAACCCCTTTGAATCGTAAAACCTCTTTAATCTGGTAAACCTCTTCCATGAACGAAGAAGAAAAAATTATTTATATGGTTAGAATGAGCCGCTACCTCCACTAACTATCTTGGCGACAATCACCGGTTGTATTATCGGTCGTATGGTTGTATGGTAGTACGTTTTGTTTGATTCCTGTTATACCCTAGAATTTATAATGGATTAGTCAACGTGAAATAGATAAACACAGCTAAAAAAATTAGAGGGTTGTAATAAAATGAAATGGTCTTTTGTGACATCATAATGAATATTACGTAATAGAGAGAGTTGTAATTAGAAACTAAAAAAGTATATGTAATGTGTAAATGTGTAAGTGACTGAAAAGAATGTTTAATGCTGAGTTGAGACTTGAAAAGATTTAAATGTAGGATACTTGAATGATTAAAAATGAATTACCAAATGATATAGCTTTCAGCACTTAAGTGCCAATCAAAATAACCCAATCATTTTCAAAAATCTTTGATTATGTAGTTACTTTCCTTTTTTGTGAACCTCATCCAAACAACTTCCAGTCGTCATGAAAAAACGTTCCATCCGAGAATGATATATGTATTGAACAGTAACAAAGAGATAATCCCGTGGGAAATTTGCATCGATGGCGTCTACAACGTATTTAGCGGAGACTTAATTTCCCCCTATATCATCAACATCTTGACTATCATAGTAGACATAATATTTATTGTCAGAATTGCATTAATATTATAAATTCGATTGCTGATGACGTAATCATCATAATATGAAGATAAAAAAAAGTTCAGCACTCTTGGCGACTGGTATCGTCATTTTCTCATCAAAAATGAATGACTACATCTACACAAATAATATTTGCACATATCTTTACTGTTACTCTGCTATTCATACTGCCCTTCCTGCGTTTAAATGTTACACTTTCAGTAATAAAGGACATTACATCATGACGTAAGATAATGCAAAACAATTATTATAACGTGTGTGAGTTATTGCTCTGCACAACAATAGTTTAAAATCACGAACAATAATATGATTGGGTGTAAAATTTTTCAATGAGCACTCAGATGATAAAATTTGATCCTAGGCAAGAAAATCCTTGGAAAAGTATGTAGATACTACACCCTGATCCTAGGCAGATCTTTGACAGCATGCTCAGATCCTCTGACCCAGTAATGGTTTGGATGAGGTTCGCAAAAAGAGGAAGCTAACTACTATAGATGCAGTATATGATAAAAATATGAATCATAGATTACTCAGTCAATTTGGAACAAATAGAAGGATGATCACTTGAGTTCATGTGGAGAAACACTGTTAAGAATTAAGATTTATTTAATTATTTCGTGATATCAATTCTAACTATCTAATCATACGAGGGACAGATCCGAAAAAAACATTCTTAGGTTGATTTCAACCCAAATCTCAACCCTAAACACGAAGCCTACACCCTGAATATTAACATTAAATTGTATCCATAGTTAAATTATTCATAATTATGTTTATACTTGCCGTTTTCGATTTTATGAACCCCATACAGACAACTGCCTGTCGTCATATAAAAACGTCCCAGTGGAAAATAATCATGGCCAGAATTAATCCTATTTATGACTTTACTGGCGTTTTTCCCGTGGAAAACATCTGGTATAGAGTAATAGGTATATCTAGATTTGAGATATCATGTTTAAGAAATTTCAAACTGAAATATTATATTATTCTAAAAACGATTACTAAAAATATATATTACCGTTTTCTCAAAAATCGTTGCACTGACATAATTAAAGAATAATCAGCAATTTCATGTTGAATAGTTAATCTCAGAACAGTCTATGCCAATCCATCTATATATCTCAGTCAATCAATCTTAATCTGATCATTTCTATGTCAGCGTATAATATTTTTTTGTACTGTAAGATTATCTGAAGGGAAAGCAAACATGATTGAAAAAATATATTCTCAATCCAAAGGATTTTTTTTTACTTCTAGGAAAAAAATCGAATATGAAATTTTTTCACATTTAGGAGCCAAAATTGAGGAGGGGTGGTTTCCAGTTTTCTGGTATCAAAACTTTGAGCGAAAATTTATTTTCATTTTAAGTGGTCAAAATCTAGATGAAATTCTTCTCACCTCGAAAACGGGGTCCAAAACAAAGGGATTTTTTTCACTTTTACTCATCAAAATCAAAGAGTATTTAAAAAAAAAATCTTAGGGGTCAAAATCTAAGGGAAATTTTTCTCCTAACTTTCCGGGGGTGAAAATGACAGGAAAATGTTTTTTTTCAGTTTTGGGTGACCGAAAGTGGATCTTTCATTTTTCATATTTAGGAATCAAAATCGAGGGTAAGGGGGGATTCATTCCGGCTTTCTTTTCAGGGGTCAAAATCAAATGGGAATTCTCCTTTTTTCATTCTTAACCGTCAAAATTGAGGGATACATTTAGTGGTTAAAATCAAGGACAGTTTTTTTCAACCGAGGTTTGGATATTTCACTTTTAGAGGTCAAATCGAAGGAAAGATTTAAAAAAAAATTTCAGGCCAAGATCGAAATAAAATCTTTTTTTCAATTTATATGGTCATATTGAGGAGACTTTATTTTCACTTTAGGGGTCAGAATGATGGAGAATTTTTTCCTTCAAATCAGAAGGATGCACATTTTTTTCAATACATTTAGGTGTCAAAATCGAAAGCTAACTTTTTTCCTCCGCTTTTAGGGGGCAGATTTGGAGAAGAATCATCTCTCACTTCGAAGGATAGACATCGCAACGGTCGAAATCGAGAGTGGATTTGTTTTTCAAGATCAACGGGGGAACATTTTTTCGTTTTAGGGTCAAAATTGAGGGGGGCGATTTTTTAATTTGGTTTTTAGTGTTCAAAATCGAAGGGTGTACATAAGCCCCCCTCATTTTGGAGATTAGCCCCAACTTTTGAAAAAAATCTATGCCCCCGTTCCAATATCAACCAAGTTCCAATGATAGCTTATAATATCGGGGATTTAACCATGGATGTTTTCGATTGAGTATTTTATTTAATTGCTGTTGGTATGACTTGAGCCTAGAAAATGTTCAGTATAATGCTTTAACAAGAAATGACATTATGAAAAAAAAAAGTATTTGCATGTAAAATAAATGATGTACTATTCATTTGGCTACGGAGTTTTGGATGTACCAATATATATGTGTATATATATATATATATATATATATATATATATATATATATATATATATATATATATATATATATATAAATATAAATAATTCATATCATCCTGTTGGTAAGAAATATTTGATGAACACAGAAAATAGTTATGGATTGAAAAAGAATATTTCAATATCTTACATGTATCGCCTTAAAAACAGCCATACGGTGTTCTGAAGATACATTGAATGGTAACAAACATTGGTACTCTATTTAGTTTGATAATTGAATGTAGATTCTTGGCAAATATGTTTTTCGGAGTTGCTTTTATCATCTCGCTTGAAATTTGTCCAGTGGACACGGAATTAACTGAAATAATTCTGGAAACTTCTGTCGATGTAATCTTACTGAGACTTAATGACGTTAACCTTTCTATATCGAACGCGTCATAAATCGCCTATCAAACCGTCCAAGTTATTAGATTTCAGAGACATTACAATAATGAAATATGAATGGAGGCTTTCAAGCCTTATTCAGTTAGGATTATTCAGAGATTATTTTTTGTTCACTTTTTTTTCTCTTACAAAGAGAATTGCCTTCGTTTTTTTTTAACATCGGCATAATTTCGTTAGATTGGTGTTACTGGCAAAACGCCTTGTGTAAATGATTGCCAGGAATACCTAGTCAGTGAGCACTTTCAGACCAAGAATCATATTCAAAAAAAATATAACTATATTAATGGATAATGGTTTGTAGTTACAGAATCTGGTTGGAAGAGCAAGTCAGACCGATGGATTGGACATCAGATTATGAAATCAATGTAATAATAGCAAACTGGTTATATCGTTTCGTAGTAATGGCCATGGAATAAGGCACGATCAGAACATTTCCATTGGAAACAGATGTAGATGTATCTGGTTATTTGCATGAAACGATGTATTGATTTGTTAAAATAGTAATTATATACCTATGATATATATATATATATATATATATATATATATATATATATATATATATATATATATATATATATATATATATATGTATATATATATAATATATATATATATATATATATATATACTTGTAAATCATGGATTCTATTTCGCCTGCTTTGGTAAAAAATCTCATGTGACTTCTTTCTCTGGTTTTTATCGATCGAGTCTGATAATGGATATAGCAGCCTTGGCAGGCGATTTGACTAAGAGGGGGAATTGGATTCACGTGTTTTCTAATATGAATTGATGAGAAAATGATAAAGACGGTCTCAACTCGGTTATCGGGTTTCCTTTCTGGGAGCTATTAACTGCTACACTTTCCCGAAACCTTCGAAGACATGAGTGAAAGACTGGATGAATAATATATAAGAAAAGTATACATATATAAATTAAAAACATAACATAATCATAAACCATGTAGAAAACTAGCACATTAGTTATATTTTATTTCCTATAGAAAAAAACAAGGATAGTTCTAGTTGAATCAAAGTAAAGGCATTCCAGATTTACGAATAATGTAAAAATTATTAACAATCAAAAGTGTAAATAAGCAGCCGATAGATTATTAAATTACGTATTATTTGTAGATTACGTAAACGGGAATTGAAAGCAAGGTTCAAGATTCGTGAATAGGCGCTCTCCTCACTGTTAATCGATTCGATATCACGTTTGCATTCAACGGACAGGCAGAAGAAGATGCTTCAGCAGTTGTTCATAACGTTTCAATATCTTGTTTTAATATTCATGTACACTGAAGACGAAGAGAGAGAGAGAGAGAGAGAGAGAGAGAGAGAGAGAGAGAGAGAGAGAGAGAGAGAGAGAGAACGCAAAAGCGAGATCAAGGGATGGGAGAGGGGACGAGATGTTTTTTGACGATTGCGACTGTAACAATATGGCAAATAAAATAAAGTCTCTCGACTTAAAACAACAACGAAAAAAAAATAACAACAAAAACACAGCTCTTCTTATTAGCTTTAGCAACGGCATAACGTGTGCTCCCTGATTAGAGAGAGACAGAGAGAGAGAGAGACCGACAGATAGACTGAGACAGAGAGAGAGAGATAGTGAGAGAGAGAGAGAGAGAGAGAGAGAGAGAGAGAGAGAGAGAGAGAGAGAGAGAGAGAGAGAGAGAGAGAGAGAGAGAGAGAGAGAGAGAGAGAGATGTACATCAGATCTGGCATCTAAAAAGCCGATAGCTAATGTCATGAGCATCATTTTGTCGGCTTCAGTCCAAAGATAGCGAAACACTTGCCAAGATATCTTCAGTTGCCATTTTGCCATCATTCTACGTTTCTTGGTTACCATATTTCTCGTGTGCCGTTTCTATATGTTTTGACAGTTTAGCTACGAAAGAGTGTGAGGTGTGAAGAGATTCTTGTTCAATGCTTTGTTGGGGCTACTTATTTTTGGAGTAATTTTTTATATAATTAATTCGTCTGAAAATAGTGTGAGGACGAACGAACTCATCCCGTCCTCACCCCCGTTATTAATCTCACCCACGTAAACAGTTGCATTATTTCTGTCACTATCAATATCATCCTATCGTTTTTTTTTCATTGGCTTCAGCTGGACTCGATTATTTTGCAGCATAGCTCAGCTGGTTTGAAGAAATCTTACTCTCTTTCTTTTTGCATTGATTCTTCTTTCATTTATTTTGTTTCTTTCTGTAATATTACTATTTGTGTTCTGAATTTTCAATTAACACTTATCATTCTCTATATTTGTTACTTTCTTCATTGTTTTCTCTTCTTTTCCTACTCTTCATGCTTTGCGTTCCTCCTCACCTGTTTACACTCAAGATAAATGTTTTACATAACACCATATCAACACACACATATATATATATAAATATAAATATAAATATAAATATATATATATATATATATATATATATATATATATACATATATATATATAAATATATATACATATATATGAATATATATATATATATATACATATATATATACATATATACACACACACATATATATACATATATATATATATGTGTGTGTGTGTACAGGTCTGGTTAGTCATTCCTTAGAAACTGTCACATGACCAGCATCTTTCAGTGGCATGTTGTGTTGAGAGTGATCATTAATAAATGGAAAAAAGAAGTTAATAATTTACTTCTTTGGACTTCTGTTGGTCAGTAATGCAGAAAAAAGTCTGAATCTGAAAGAAGTGATAGTAATAATGATGAGTCAATCGGACCAGTGTGTTGTTATGTAAAAAAATAATAATAACAACAATTTTAAAAACAGAAGTGGCCTATGAATAAGTTACATCTCATGCCTTTTCAATTTTTTTCTCAAAAAAGAAGCATGAGTGTTGACACAAATTTAGGATCAATTCAGCATACACTTTGAATGCAAACTGATCCCCCAGCACTGAAACCCTTTTTAAAGGGGTGGCAATTTTCAAAAAAAAAAAAAGAAAAAACGTTTTGATTAAATAATAAAGAATAAATATCATAAGTTTTAGACCTCTAGCTCCTTTTGCACAGTCTGTACGGAAGATGTATTATGGTCAACCAGTCAGCAAGACCAGCTTGAAAACTGAAGCAACCTCTTTTGACAGTTTCTAATGCAAATGTATACGGATACACACACACACACACACACACACACACACATATATATATATATGTATATATATATATGTATATATATATATGTATATGTATATATATATATATATATGTATATATATATATATATATATATATATATATATCCACAATACTGGTTACACACACAGACACACACACACAGGTGTATAGTCTATACAGCTTAAGAGCTTTAAACGATAAACATAAAAAAAAGTTTTCAAGGGTATTTTGTATCACTTCGGTCTATTATTTCTCACTATCAGTCAATGCAGATTTCTTGTGTTGGGATCATCAGTTTTTGACAGTTTTTTTGCTTCCGAGAGTAGCGGTAACAATACATTCAGAACTTATACAAATCACCACGCAATCTTATTTTTTGCCACTTACAATTTTGCATGATGCAAGGATTGAAGTTGTGAGTTGAAAAGTCCAGGTTATCTAGCAGCATCTTCAGCCATTTTGACACTCAAGCTTCCCAATGGTTTCTAGGATATCTCTGATACCTGTTTGCTCTCTGATATATTGAGCCCTATTGTGATCTTCTGGTAAGATGATTAGCATGATTTTGTATATATCATAGGTATATAATTACTATTTTAACAAATCAAACCTGTAATGATCTGCAAATCTAGCTTATTAACTATTGCTCAACAGCCAGACATCCTTGATGCAGACAGTACTAATTAATAATGTGTTTGCACGTAGACAAAAACGCTCACACCCACACTAATTATTCATCGTCTGAATATGGCAAAGCAAAAGACCAGTTGTATATTTGCAATTTTTATCTAAATGAGAAAGTATTCGTCTTTTGCAAGTACTGATATCTTTCAATATGTGATGTGTTTCATACAACCAAAATAGCAGACATATATTCACGTATATGGAGGTTTATATATATATATATATATATATATATATATATATATATATATATATATATATATATATATATATATATATATATATATATGTATATATATATGTATATATATATATATATGTATACATGTATATATATACATATGTATATATATATACATATGTATACATGTATATATATATATATGTATACATGTATATATATACATATATATATATATATATATATATATATATATATACATGTATCTATATATATATATACATATATATATATATATATATATATATATATATATATATATATATATATATATATATAATACACACCGGGAATACACTAAAATGTAACATCTGATGTGTGATGGGTTTATTAAATGAAGTGCTCAATACATTTAACATTAAGCATCAAGTTGATATACTAATTCTGATGATGAAATTAAGGATTCGCTACATGAACACGTTCATGTCTCTGCTCTGTTTGGGTTACATCAAAAAATGAATCAATTTATCTTAGATCCTTATTTAGGGCAATTTTGGGGGGAATGGGTGCATGTCTATTCTTCTATGTTGTGGGATCTTCCTCTCATTCTATTCATAAATCCATTCTTTTCTTTTTTTCTTGTTCTTTGTTTAGTGCTTAGTCATTGCTCGTTATGTTTTTTTCTATTTTATTCAGCGGAGATACTGTGTTTGTTGGTAGTTATAAATTATAAATTAGGCATTTTTTGCGTAGTTTATTGAACAATCAGGTCTCTGTGTTATGTTTCCTCTCTTGGGGTCTTTTATTCTCTCGTAAATCTGTTTCCCAGTGTAAAGGTTCACTTTTACATGATTTTAGTCGTTGGTTTAATTATTCTAGTTTTGTTCTGTTTCTACACGTCTAAGATGATTACAGTGATTGTTTTATTCTCTTCAGTGGCTGGAGGTGTAAAATATGAATAATAATAAGGTTACTAGTAATAACACGGTGAATAAGAACCTATGGTGGTTAATTTCCAGTATACTTATGTGTGGGGGTGTTGAATTATGTTTTTTGATAAAAATTTTGGGTGATGTCGGCAAGTTGGTTTTTACGTGTAAGTTGAATGGCGATATATACCAGATGATTTCCCTCCCTCTACTTTTTTGTTGCTACTATGCCTGATTGATAATTTAAAACTACCAACAAGAATAGACTCTCTTCTAAATAAAACGAAAACCTAAGAGTACTAACCAACCACTGAACAAAGAAGAGAAGAAAAAGAGAAGAGATGATACAAAAATAGAATAAAAGGAAGATCCAACAACCTAGAAAAATCAAGCCCTCAAATGTTCTAAAATATACTAAATCATTCGCTTTATATATATATATATATATATATATATATATATATATATATTCGTGTGCAGGCTCATCAAAGTCCATAGCTTTATCGCGAAAGAAGTTTTCCAACTCAACAGATATTCAATGTAATCTCCTCCTACGCTAATGTGTTCAACTATATTCCCCTTGGAATGACCACATGATTCAATAATTATACTGTAGAAATTTCAGATCAAAATTCATCTTGAAACTGTTTCAGGGAGTGTGCGTGTGTGTGAGAGAGAGGGAGAGAGTGAGTGCAGTAGTATGAGACTATGTGTGTGTGTGTGTGTGTGTGTGTGGGTGGGTGGGTGTTTCTTTGTTTTTTCTACAAACAGCACCTTATCAATGTACTATCAAAATTGAAAAAAAATCCTTTATGTACCCCAAACCCTGGAGAAATACTAAATATTTTTGGTGGAGTAAGTTTCTGAAAAATTGTTGTTCGCCTATCAATTCTTTCAAAACACTGTCAATGGCCACCGAGAATCTTGCTGTTCTTTGGGTGAGTATAGGAGGAAATTTTCAACTTGTTCCTCCTGGATAGCTCCAAGATTCTTGATGGCCTTGGGATCAGGTCAATCCATCTTTGAAGCAAGCCTTTTGAACCTACGCACGGCTTGAGACGTGGCACACGCGATAAGTCTTATGATAAATTATTCAGACATCCAACTTCACAAAGAGAAGCAAATATTTACGTTCTATGCACAGTTTGTGTGTTATGCACAACTTGCAACGAAAATGTCGAGAAAATCTGAGAATATCACATGCAGGTTTCACAATACTGTTAGGTTCCATCAGGAGTAGTATGCATGCTCCTTTTAAAGCTGAATATCCAGCTGCTAAAATGGTTTTGATATGAGGCGGCCTCTATATACACGTGTGCAAACTAGGCTAAGTAGACCTATATCCACTATTTTAAAAAATTCAAACCATAATCTTTTAAACGAACTCAAAAGATAAGCATAACGAAAATCAGGTTAATGTTTAATATATACACATTTAACAATATCCAGTTGCTTCATCCTAGCTATCACTGAATGACCCAGCTTCAACACACAATATACGATTGGGATAAATTTATCAAAATATTTACCAAAATACGTTTTGAATTCAGAGAACATGCATATATGAACAGAAAATGCCGCCAGTCATAATATATTCTCCGACATATTTCTTATTTTTATCTGCGACATTATTATAAAGCTACATTACAGAAACTAAAAAAAATTGAATTAGTAAAAAAAAAAAAAAAAAAAGCAAATAAATGTTCATAAAAGAAAAAGAACCAACAGAATTCTGATAGATGCATATGACAAAACACTCTAGGATGATGTAGAAATGGGGTACAACGACATTAAAAAAAATCATCCATTTACATGTTGCAATGTCACGGAGCAATATTGCAGACGACATCTAATTAAAGATGGCGGTATCTCATCCACTCACATTCCTCGTTCCTGCTTCTTGGTAATCCATCCTTCAGATTCCGTTCTTTTTTTTTCTCGTAAACTTGCAAACAGAGCAATCAACTTTGCTACTGATTGACGAATTTCAAAAGTTTCTGCACACGTTCTAAGTGGTTTGTTTCTCAAAAGACATGCCCGATGTAAAGATGAAAAGACGGAAGAGACAGAGAAGACATTTTGTAGGAAATGATTTAGCACTAATGAGAGACACGGAGGAGGATGGTAAAATTTGATAATATATGGTGTCAGTTGTATAGCTTTGCTATTCTAACGTCTATATACTTGTAAATCCATACGTGCGCTTGCGTATATACCTCTCAGTGGTCGGCGCTCAATTTTAGATAAAGAATAGAATGTACGAACTTGGTGACACCCAATCTATTCTGGTAGTCAGTACATTTGTCAACTTGTAAATCATCTATCTTTCTAAGTATCTTCTGCTTTGTGGCTTCGATCGAGTTCCTCCTCTGGCGACTGCAGTTGTTGTTCGAGGTCTATTAAAATACAGGATGTCGAATGCTAATTTTCAATGCAGAATTCTCTCTACTAAGAATATTGATGTACGAAATCTTTCTACTAGCTACCGGGGAGTATATTCAACTACTTGCTTAATATATAATATCTATGTAGTATACCTATTGAAATCGTTTGTGTTTATCTGTCTATCCGCCCGTCTCTTTCTCTATATGTGTATATCGCAGTTTTTTCTTGAGGCTTAGAGAAAATTGAAGGAAAATAAGAATTAAAAAAAAGGAAAAAAAAAACAGTAGAAAATAGCAGAGAGAGAGAGAGAGAGAGAGAGAGAGAGAGAGAGAGAGAGTGGAAGAAGATTGAATTTTCAAAAGAGGAATATAAATTGAAATCGAAGGGAATATAAGAGAATAAGACCTTGAGAGAAGAAAAAAGAACAAGGTGAAAAGGAGAGAAGCAAAAGAAAGGAAAGAAGAAGTAAACATGAGAACGTATTGAAGGAGGATGGAATAATTAAAGAAGTAGGTAACATGAAAAGAAAAAGAAAGGCTAGGAGAGACAGAGACAAAGTCAGAGGGAAAGCGAAAGAGTGGGAACGCAGAATACAAAGAACGAAATCAAAATAATTAGTTATCCAGGGAATAATGCTTTCGAAAACACAAGCCCGCATTTAACCCAATCATGTATAAGCCTTATATCATTAATACTCATTGCAGTACTGTGGTTTGTGCACTGGTCTTGAAGCCCCAAGCCCAGTTGCCTACGTATCGTGTGACATGATAGTTTTGTCTCTATTTGTTGAACGATCTATGGAGGCCCAATCATTGTTTCTGTAGACATTGTGATTTTCTTATTACAGAACTGATATGCAAGCTCGACACCCATAATAGGATGCCTAACGGGACTAAAGGTCTCCAACTGTCTTCCTATTTACCCATAGCTGGAGAAGTTGATTAATTCCTTGCCCAATGGCATTGGTGCAAAGTGAATGCAAACTTGTCCTTGGCAGATAAAGTCATTTAGTTTCTCCAGCTCCACATTTTCTATGCTGATCGTTGAAGTCTTTGTCCCCCTACGTGTTTGTTGTACATAACATTTGTCTTTCTGAAGACCAAAAATTTCTCGCTTTCTTAATTCAGTTTCTCTAGCACTCTTTGGTGATAATGAAGGTTCTTAGCAAAAGTGATGATGGTGTCAGAAAATCTTGGGTAGCATGTATTTACCGTCTTTCCTGATTTTTTGTTTTCACTGTCAAGGTTTCAAAAGGTCATCTTGAGATAGGCTGGGAAGAGTTTGGGTGAGCTGGTATCGCCTTGCCTTCCGAGCTGGAAGGGCTCAGGGTCTTCATGTATCCCGATGAAGGAATTGTTGCATCGGTAGATGAGCTGCAAGACTTTGAGTGTACCAGCCAAAATTTGAACTATTCTGTTCACGGTTAGGCCACCTGCACCCCTGGTTTTGCGATTAATCTATAGTAAACTATTTGTTCGCCAGATGCACAATATATGCTCAAGCTACCCTAACCACCAGTCTTAAGCCGTGGCTAGTATACTAGTCTAAGTGAAGATACAGACTTAAAGTAAGAGAATGAGAAAAAACCTCTTGAACTCCTGAGACACTGATAGATATTTTTACCAAATACATTACAGCTTTTAGTACACACACATGCACACACCCACATATACGTATATATATATATATATATATATATATATATATATA
The DNA here is from genome assembly GCA_963457665.1 of Thysanoteuthis rhombus. Lineage (NCBI taxonomy): Eukaryota > Metazoa > Mollusca > Cephalopoda > Oegopsida > Thysanoteuthidae > Thysanoteuthis > Thysanoteuthis major. The sequence continues at coordinate 57,359,649 of OY735200.1, forward strand.
TATATATATATATATATATATAGTTTCTTTTAACAAATATATATATATATATATGTATGTATATATATTAGGCAACTTAATTTGCACACATTTCAACCTACTACTTCGCAGAAAACCTTCATTGATTTAAAACTAAATAGATTAGCCTTGATGGGTTTATTTTATTGATGAAAGCGAGAGCACATTTTACTGAATATTCCTATATAAATAATCTGTTTTTACGATGAAGAAGTTTGTCAACGACTAAGGAAATCGAGCTGATAAATTGGAATACCTTCGATCTATGATACCAAATTGAACTACAGTGGTAAAATAATTTACCAACATAATTCAAATCGTAAAATTGAGTTAATTTTTGCTTCTAAAAGAATTATTTTAACTTCAGACTTCGTTTTTGTTGGTCTTTGCGCAAAAATTTTGGCGAAACCTTCCACGACGGCTGACAAATTGTTCTAATACAGTGAATTCCTATGTGTATTAGATGTCAATGATACCTTTTATATGTCGAGTATGTATTGTAAAACAGAAAATGATCCCTAGATGGTGATCAATGATTCGTTTTGTGTATCAAGAGAGCGAGTTCTTTCCTTAACTGGTATTTCATATATACCACGATCAATGAAGCTTTTTGAACTTTCGCACAGCTCCAAACGTGGCACATGCTACAACTTTTTTTTTCCAAATAAATTAATCAGCCATCGAACTCCACAAAGAGAAGCAAATATTTATCTTTTATGCAAAGTTTTCACGTTATGCGCAACCAACGTCGAAAACGTCGAGGAAATCCGAGAATATCGCGTGCACGATTCACAATACTGTTAGGTTCCATCAAGAGTGGTATGCATGCTTTTTTGAAGAAGAATATTCCGCTGCTCTGAATTAGTTTTGATATGAGCCTATATATACACGTGTACAAACTAAGCTAGATTTATATCTGCCTTTTTTTTATTCCAATAATAATCTTATGAATGAACACAAACTATAAACATCAGATACAGCAGATTAATAGTTAATATGACCACATTTAACAATATTCAGTTGTTGAGTTAGCATTGTTCAGCTAACATCAATGCAACGCAGAAATCTACTTAGCTGAGATAATCATCTTAATTATAAGATATCTCCAACCGAGTTGTTGGGTCTAGAGCCCAGATTAGATGCTAAGGTTTTGAATGTGGATATTAACGTTAGACACCTCCAGTGGAGACCACATAATCTTCTTACCCTTGATAGTAGTCAGTATATTCATATACTTATCACATTTGCATGGTGAAATTATATATATATATATATATATATATATATATATATATATTCACTGAACGTAGCTTAGAGTCGCGCCTGTGAGGGGCAAACCAATGACACTTATGAAATGGCTGAAACATTAAGTAACACACCATTGCGCCTGTGTAGGCATCTGAATATAAATATCATGTAACTCAGAGAATGACTTTGGATTCTATCTGTTGAACTATTGCTTAATTGTGACCGGTTCAGGAACTTTATCGGCGTTACGTGGTAAGTATGTAAGTTCAATTGGCTGGTGCATTCGTAACTTGTTGGTGTAGGACGGATGGGTAACTTAGCAGGTGTGGTCGTCCCTGTGCGTGCTGGAAGTAATACTCGTTGGAAGGTGACAAAGCCATAAATAATCTCACTTTATCTCCCTAGTTGTACAGGACTGTTGCTGAATGTCTCGATTAAGAAGAGATAGATAGATAGATAGATAGATAGATAGATAGAGAGAGAGAGAGAGAGAGAGAGAGAGAGAGAGAGAGAGAGAGCAATAATGATATTTATGTAATAAAGATTTTCTATGAGACAATATTTCTCTCCGGTAATCACGTTTTATCCAAAATACTTGTAAGTTTTATATATTCCACTCTTTTCCGCAGAATTTTCGAAAACTTCCGTTATTTCTGAAAATCAAAACTGCATTCTAAGGGCTCAACACAAAGTAGCGTTTAGAAATTTAAATTACGGATGCTTAAAACGGCTATTGTCATCGTATCGTGTACTTCTTTTAAATGACAAAGCTAATCAAATTGAAACAATTATTCTTCTTTTTTTTTTACATTTGCTACACTTATTTCGATAGGAGATCAATTTTGTTTTTTGTATTCAGATAATATTACATATGATATTACAAACAGGGGAAATAATAAAAAAAATCTTTGAAAACTGCAATGTATTTGTACTAAACCAATCGTTGACTCAAAACCATTGTATTGATTTCATTTCTTATTTCCCTTCATAAAGTAAGTAAAACTACTCATATGCTCTATTACACCTCTGCCACACCAGCTGTTTTGATGGGACACTTCACACTTCTCACCGTCCCTTGCATATTTGTGCAAAGAGACCAAGGACTTCGACAGGAAAAAACAAAGAACCACCCTGGTTGAAATTCAATAAGTGTTGAATTTATTTATTCGAGGATTACTACAATTAACCCTTTCTAGTTGGAGGCAACGTGATCAGCTTATTTAACTTCAGTCGGTCGAAGAGTTGGTTTACACAGAGAGCCCGATAGATCGTACAGTGGCGAACACCTCCAGGCAGAACACCGTAGGATTGATCATAGATAAGACTAATATCCATCTTCACCTCAAAGTTCGAATTTATATATATATATATATATATATATATATATATATATATATATATGGATACACATTACTTTAAATATGAAGATATTTTTTTACTTTTCCGGACTGAATAAAATCAAGTTGTTTGTTGATTAATATTCCTATTTGTGTCGCATACCTGCGATGATTATATGAAAGAACTTATTTCAGTTGCTGTCGTTTGGAATTTTCTGGTTGAAAATCAGGATTTTTTTTAGTATTTTGGGCCGCTGCCATCTCTGTGAGGTACAGAGTTAAGAGCATGTCGTAAAAAAATCTCATTATGATAGAGTGTCTGAGTGCCATTTACTTAACTGTATATGAGGTCATAAACAGAAAAGTGAGAACTACCAGAAGAATTACAATGAATTACACTATAAAAAAATACACAAATATATTATACGTTAAAATAACATACTCATTCGATGAAAAAAAACAAAACGAAAACGTGTCTCGGACTGAACTTTATCAAGTTGACCCCGAAGACCTTGAATGTTTTGAAAGGCAATCACTTGATAAAATAGTTGCAATGTTTGGTCAGAATGTCGCGACAGACTCACTGTTAATGAAATTAGAAAACAACAGCAAACAGATGGGTTATGGAGCGCCAAGGTTACTATAAAAGGATCAGAAGAAAAGAAATTGGATTGCTCTCAATTTGATTACGGCGTTTGACCAATTAGATGATTTGGTTTTTGCAATTCTCTGATTCATTTCAAGGAAAATTCGCTTATTCTTCATTTCTGTCCGTATACGATTCTTTCTTTCTTAGACCATACGATTGCATAGTGACTGAGACAGTTGTGTGTGAGTGTTTGTCTTCAATTTCCGTTTTTAGGCACAGGCAAAACCTAGAATTACAAATGCTGATTTAGTGCAAGACAATATTTCTCTTTGTTTAACACTCTACCAATTCTTCATTTCTGTCCTCATATGATTCTTTCTTTCTTAGACTATATGATGGCACAGTGAATAAGATAGTTGTGAGTGTTTTTGTCTTCAACTTCTGTTATAAGGCAAAGGTAAAACCAAAAATTGCAAATGCTGATCTTCAAAAGATTTATTGTAACACAATATTTTTCTTTGTTTATCACTGCTAATTCGTATATCTATTAAATCGAAAATACATACATAGTATTTGTAATCCATATAGTATAATAACTAGAGATCTATTCAACGTTCGCATGTCTATCTGTCTATCTATTTAGTGTGGCAGGTATCATGCAAGGTTTATATCAATCAAACCCCTCTATCTGTCATAGGCAGCGAGCTTTTCTCTCTCATAAATTTTTTTATACTGTCCGAGATGCTACAGGTACCCACTCAGGAATCTTTATAGCAATGAAGTCTTAAAATAAATGATACCCCTTTTTTCTGATGCAATCACGCTTCAAACCAAGAGTATTACAAAACTGAACGCATGTTTATCGGATATAGACGAAAATTGATAAAGACATTGAAGATTCGATCATCTAGAGGTCGGCTAAAGTATTTTATCTCTGGTAATCGACGATTTGGCTCCTTGAGATTCCTAGCTTTTAGCTGTCGAAAAAGATGATGTATCAGACCGTGTAGAAGATTTGAAAAGAACGCGACGAATCAGTTGGTGGCGATCCTGAAGCCGTTGAACAATCATCTCTTTTGTTGCCCTGTACCATACTAGGCAAACTCAATCAATAATCTACGTATGTATATTATCTTGGTATAATTTCCAAACATACAACATCTGTCGTAGAGCGATAGTTGACAAGCTAGTCTAGCGAGCCATTTCCTGTACAGTGAGCTCAATTCTCATCATTTCCAGTATTACAGCCTTGTACAAAACCAAGTAAATACCTAACAGTAGGATACAGCCACCACCGAATAGCAGAAAGTCATTTATTATTAACGAACTTGTACAAAACTAAGTGAATACACAACAGTACAATCCACCCACAACCAAATAGCAGAAAGCCATTTATTATTGACAAAAGGAGAGCCTACCTAGGTCAATAGTACGTTGGCCCTCTGCAAAGCACTCTTTTTGAAACACACTCAAGTGTCACTTGAACTTTTAAGAAAAGTTTGCAAAATCCTCTTCCGAGATCCCAATTCTCAGCCTCGTCGCATTCTCGTGTCAACAGACTGAAATATAGTTCCTTCCAACGACAAAAAGTCAGAATTTTCACGGAGTCAACTTTGGACCGCAAATGGGTTGGGCTTACATATTTGGGTGATAAAGGGTTTTGCCACAAGAACCTGAAGGAGATGTGAAACATGATTCACTCAGGCATTGTAAATGTAACTGTCACACAGTACACTAGTTAACTAGTTCACTAAATGGTGTCTCATTGTCAATTCAGTTACAACCTCAGAGAACATCCAATCAAAAATGTATAATAAGGATCTCTCTGTTACATCAAAGTTATATCAGGACCATGCAATAGGTTTTTGAGACATTCAAAATGGCTAGAAATCTCCCGGACAGACTGCATATTGATAAAAAGTGAATATTGACCAGATTTAATATGCATTTGAAAACGACTGGAGAACCAATCAGTTGGAACGAAGTGACAAAATCCTTAGAAATTGCGATCATTTATTAATAACATCAATAAATCATAGAATACCCCAGTTGAAAGTTCAAGAAAAAAATTTCATAAATTAAAATCGAAGTACGATTTGAAACTGGTAACAAAATCATTTTAGTGATTGTAAAATACGCAGTGACCATTGAGAATACATGTTTATGGTTAATCTTTATTTGATGTCAATGAGCCTGACTTGTAATCCTCCATTGATTACCAAATCCACTTAAAGTCGTATTTTGGTATCACGTTTCGCTTTTTGGTGTTCCAAGCTGAACTTCACTATTGGATTAAGTCAATAACTAATGTTGTAGGCTTCTATCCAAGTTTTCCCCCATTATTTTTGCCTATCGAAGACACTGGCAATAAAAAATACAAACAAAACAAAACGTGCATATCTTTCTCCCGTAAATGCAGAGAACTAACAGAGACCCTTTGCCAACACAATTACTCTATGAGTAATGGAAGTAATGGCTTCTACATTGAATTTATTTATGACAGCCAACGGAGAATTCAGAATTACTGTTTTATGCTCCATTGCATACTTGACTCTCTTTCATTTCAGGTTATAGAGCGACTGAAGGCACTATGATGCTGTTATCGTTTGTGTCTAGCGTTAATTTAAATGCCGCTCAACTTGTTATATGTTGGCAATAATTGTCCCAGTGGGATAAGAAAAGGGTAAATAGACAAAGATGTCCCTAAACCAGCGTGCAAATATTAATATTTATGGTGAAACACGGGGATAAAAAGAATTACCGATTGATTACTGCATATGCTTTTTTAATAGGAAGCTTGAGGTAGCGTCACGGTTATGTACTAAAAGAAAAAGGAACTAGCGAAGCAAGTTCAAAATCTGGCCATTACTGATGCTTTTGAATACTAATCCCTTTGAGAGATGCATGAACCAAATGCATCATTAGTTTTCTTGGTCACTGGCATGTCACGATGGTAAAATAGAAGCGTCGAGGAGTGAATACATGAAATCACCTTTCCTACCCAGCCAGTGTCAAAAAAATACCCCGAGTACATATTTTTTTTTTATATCTGGGAGATTGGCAATACAAGGTACATTGCTACGTGGTATTCAGAGAAAAAATCCTGGAAATTTGATCTTCTATCACGGATATCAAAGACCATATGCTTCTACATATCTCTAAGTGCAAATAGAAATTAATACCTTTTACCTATTCTGAATACACACGGATGCAAAATACGGAACTTTTTTTGATCGAAATCAGCTTGAATACTCCTATTTTGGCCACAAGCAACAGGGTGTATCCCTTACCTCATTCTTCTCTGTGCAAATGAGAGCAGCTGTACGAAGGGAAATTATTTGGTCACAAGCCCATCAGTCAAGATGGCTATTATATCCATATTCAACCATGAGCAGTGCTGACCACTGATACTATTTCATTTACTGCAATATACAAATAAAAATATATGCAAATGTTTTGAAGAGTGTTATCAAATAAGGACACAAAGAAAAAATGTCTCGTCACTGACATGCCACAAATATCAACGGAGAAGACGACTAATGAGTTGATACCCACTGCCTTAATTGCTCAGATTGCTACCTTACTTGTTCAGATAGTAATACTGGAAAGCTTTTACACCCACTGTCAACCTTAACAGAGGCTAGTAATAAAAATCATAATTAAGAATATCAATACGGTGTTATTTAGATAGTGTCATTTCATAATTTTTACCCCCTTTAATGAAAATATTTGCAATGATTATTTCAAATATTCATCGGTAATGCATGATAGAAAAATAAAGAAAAAAATCATTCTTATGTATTGCCAAAGTAGGAGGAAATGTCAGGCATTGGGTTCGATCCTTACTAGATGCCCTACTCTTCTGCATTTTGGCTCACAGTCAAAAACAGTTCCCGCCTGATCATCAAAGATAAGCAGTATAGAATCTGGTCAATACTCAGATGGGTGACTTTTTAGTGACTCGCAAGTGAATAACTATATCATATTTGTATGGCATCTCCTACTGGAGCAAGACTCTACAAACTACTTTGTTGTAAGAAGAATTTGTTGAGCCAATTTGCCAAATGCCGAAGACTGTGCTGTCTTGATAATTAACAGTTGATATCTCGGTTTTTACCAAGATCAATCACCAACTGCTGGTTCCTGGGGAAAATATGAAACATTTTCAGTTGCCGTATAATGTTTATTCAACCTTGTCACAGTGGAGCTCCCAGTGACGATCAAACTCATTAGTACATGTTTTGGAGAAGAAAAAAAAGCTTTCTGAACTACGATCGCTGTGCAGCGGACCAGTTTAGTGGAATGAAGACAAACTTGACAATTCTTATACACTTGCGAAATAGTAAAGAATTGACAGTTTGTGTTCTTGTGACATCTATTCATATAGATATATGAGCCAAGCCACCGAATTCTAGTTGTGTTTTTTTGACTTGGTAGACATCGTTAGTTCACAGTTTGGCATGATGACCATTGAAGACTGGTAACTTAGTGGTATATACCATGACTTTTAATCCTACCCCATAACAGGCGAGTGGAACAGTGAAAATGGCTGTCCACACGATATCTACGAATGAACTTCTATGAAATTTTGGGAAAAGATGGACATTAGACAATAGAGGAAGTGATTGAATATTGGAACGTTGTAGTTATATGTCCACACCAAATGATATTGCTAAAATTTCATGTCTCGTGATGAATAATACTGGTGTAATAAAGAGCAACAAAATGAAAGAAATACTCGTCAAAAATTAGTAATAACGCGTCAACTCATAATAAAACTCAAGATGATTTATTTCTTGGTTTTACTTTCGATTTCCATTTAGTTATGAGTTTTTCTCTCAACTGATTATCACTCGTTGCTAAGGTGAACAATGATTTTGAGGATCAGCAATAACCCTCGTTTACTTGACAAGACTGTCATTTATAGATATTTATCATTCTCATCTTAGCTACAAGTGTGGGCCACCAAGTGAGATTCACTATTGTGCAGTGATGAAGTTACTACAAAATACTTATTGTCTATTAGACTATCCCGTTGCCTCCCAACCTACCGGCAAAGTCTGTCACTAATGGGTTTTGAAAGCATGTTTTGCTGTGTTGAAGTTTTATTTTATTTGAACAATATTTACTTTTTGGACTTCCATAAATACTAGATATAAAGGCATTCGAGTGTGACCACCATGCGCCATCAAGCATAATTACTTAGCTTGAAAAACGCAGTATAATACATATTCATTCCCTGGACAAACCACTCATTATGAACACACACATGTAAACTGTCTTTTATAAAATGTCCTAAAAGTTACGAAAGTACCTGATTTTCCTATCCAAGCAAAGTCCGTACATATGCCTGACACAAAGTCCGGTACAGGTGTCCTTTCATAACTTCATATTTTGGAAGCAAAATAAAAACAAATATCAATACTTATTTGAATAGATATGATAATGGATGTTTATAAAAATTGGTGAAATGGATTTGTATTACCATAACTGAACTAGATAATGATATATATATATATATATATATATATATATATATATATATATATATATATATATATATATATATATTTATATGGTTGTTGAGTAGATGTGTGGTGATCCTATAGAATGTTGATGAAAATGGCTATTGGAAGGCAAAAGGGGAAAAATTAAGATGAAAGCAGGTGTTACGTCTTGAAAATATGGATTATTGCGTGGGCAAGTTTCAATGCATTTCGATGATTGCCTGCCATCTTTTTTTTAGAGGAACTTGCAGCGGAGCAGAGAAAATTGTTTGCTGTTTACATATCTGCAATTGAGGAGGGAAATAGGAATAATTCCTGTTGTTGGCTATTTCAGACCGTTTTTATGTTGTGCCCGTTTTAATGATTCAGGATAATTCGGAAAATTGCATTGTGCTATACCAATCTAATATATCTAACGTAAATATATTATCAAGATATTTTAGGAAACCATGAGCAACTTTTAGGTTTATTGATTTTATACCAAAATTATTTCTTTCGTCGTAAGAATGGTCAATCAAGGTACTGAAATCATTAAGATTTTTAGACAAAAGATAACGCCCTGACTAGACACACCGAACCCTTTGAAACTTTTCCGCTCGACCTTAATGAAATAATAACTACAATCAAAGAATATATCAACTAGAGAGTAAAAATAAAATAAAGGAGTAATGTATGTTAAATTAAATAAATTTGTATTGATGTTAAGGGTATCAGGCAACCAAAAGAGATTGATTTAGTCTTTGTCAGTGTGAAAGATCATTGTATTGACTAGAACCAGGGAAAGGTAAAAACATTTGGCTCTGGTCCATTTCTCTGACTGATAGATTGGTGGGTGGTGTTGAAGATGAACACGAAATGCGTAGAAGTAACAAATGGTCTGAGTATATTAATGGAATAACCAATTGAGGAGTTACTACCGGCTAGAATGTGGTTTGGTTTCGTATCAACCATGTATGCAAGGTCTATTTATGTGTTAATTTCAAGGATAAGGAAAAGAATGGAAAAGAGATGGTGTAAGAGTTTGAAAAATTATCAGATTCTTCGGTTAAATATGTTGGTAGAAAATCAACTCGAAGGAGTTTTTTTCTGAGTAATTAAAATTCTTGAAGATGATTCCATAAGTTGGTTGGTATGCAGTCTGAGATAAAAAAAACCCCAACCGATTTCATATATATTCACATGAGTGAACACTCAATAGAAACGACAAAAACAACGATTCATGTCTGTTGTTATGCTTACTGATCCCTCGTCTCCAAATACGTTTTCGGATAACTTACATAAGTAAGCCCTGTGTTTCATGAAGATTAAATGACGTGTAGTATAAAATAACGTCTATATATAACACGTTATGATAATACCCTGTATGAAATAACAAACTACTCAAAAAATGACATGAGCTATCTATGAGAATCAAAACTGGAAGGGAACTGGTACTTGATCATCACTCCTCGGGAGCCATACCAATGTAAGTATTTTTTAAAAATCCCTGAAACGGTTACCCCAGCAAGAAAAAAAATATGCAAGTGATGATCCCAGCAAGAGAAAAAATTCTCATAGTCCCATAATATCAAAGAATCTGTGAAACATTGAAAAAAAGTAAATAAAATGACATAATTACATTAACGGATATTGGGAAATAAGAGACTGAAGGTTCTTTGATGTGCTTAGTGTTTAAAGCTGTAAAGCTGTCGAGAATATATATATATATATATATATATATATATATATATATATACGAGAAAAACTCATGGGAAAGAAGAAAGTGTCATCAGGCAAGACCTGTCCCAAATGGTTGTTGAAGATGCAGCTTGAAAACTCCAAGTCTGCTTTGCTATGTTTTGCTGAGAAGCTTGTTAGAATATCAAACTCTGCTCAAGAGACACATCTTTGGACATGGAGTCCCTCGGGAACGTGATTTCCCATACAGTTGAAAATCAATAGGAAGGGCTGGGGGCTGCGGGAAAGAAATATGCCACCCAAGAGACTCAACTGGTACAATCGAAGGAACACTTGCAGGTGACGTTCCCAGAAGATGAGAGGCTTAAACGAGACCCGATTGACTCATGTTTCTAAGAGTTGCAGGCCCAGAGGGAAGCAGCAGCTCGAGTGGGGGTTGATTGAGGAAAGTCCTCAGCCCAAGGAAGCTGCAAATAGAAATTGGGAACCGACTCCAGTACCCAAAGAGAATGTTTCAGAGTTTCTCAGGTGCAACCTCACATAGAGGAGAAGATTGTTTTCCTGTCCATAGAAGATTCAGCGAAGGATATGATTATAGGGCAACCAGTCTGAGGTTGAGCTAAGGGATCTTCCCATCAGGTGGAAGAACAAAGCACCGACTGATGGGACCTTTCTGCTTATATCGTCAGGAATGAATGGTTTTGAACCACTGCTTTTCAGAACTTGAGGATTGAGGTCATGGCTCTGATGAGCAGGACAAATCGGCCGGATCACCTAACCTTTTGAAGATGATGCATGAAGAAATAAGATAGCAAGAGGTGGCATACAACACAGACTCTGATAGGATGTGCCAGGCCCCCTCCCGGGATGCTTTGAACAAGGCTGAGGATGTCAGTTTTCACCGTAGTGCACCAGCCTTGAATAATTCAGATAGTAACAAGGACAATGCCCTGAAGTTAGAAGCAGAAAGTCGGTACGGGCATGGAGTAAGGCGTCACGAAGTGGAGGTCTTCGAATCTTTAGTTGAGGGACCTCAGCCAAGGTAACTGAAAGTAAGTGGCCTCTGGCAAAGATGGAACAAGGCAAGGTTGAGAGGCTTGCGAATTAAGAAGTCAATGACTGGGTGTAGAGGGGCCATCCCCTTAGTCGAAAAAGTGAAAAACCCGAGAAAATGACGACATTTTAGATTGCCACCGACTTTGTTACGTAGACCTTAGATGGAGTTTGAAGTAGAAAGAAAGTGTTGCGTTGTAGTGGAAAAAAAAATCCAAAAAAACAAAATAAAAACAAAACAAAAGCAAAAACAAGCCCAAAAGAAAACAAATTGGAGACACTCAAAACATTAATCTTAGTTTTTTCTTCATAAATCCTAAACTGGCTGGGCGATATAATAGTAGGAAAGATAAGTCTGAAAATTTCATAGACAGTTTGCCTCTCTTGAATTCCAAACTGCTGTCGTTGAGTTGTAAAAAGTAAAGTAATACGCAACCAGCGGAGAGTAAACAAACAAACCAAAATATACACTCAAAAAAGAAAATACAGGGATTGGAAGTCTCGTTTTGAAGAGATTCAAAATTAGAGCCGAAAAAGAGAGAAAAACGTGTAGCAGCAACAGAGAGGGAGAAATCAGTTGAAATGTGATCCCAAAACCAATAACCGATGATTTCTCTGCGTATTAAGGACATCTTAAAATATGAGTGTTCTTTTCAGTTTTTCTAATCCCTCTCGACTATATGAAGCCTGATTTTCGATCTTGATGAACCATTATATTACTGTAAATTTTCAAACCCATAGACAAGTTATATATACATATATATTTTACAGATCAACGTGAAAAGGTAGAACAGATTGTTGAATGAATGAACTCAAACGAAAATGAAAAAGAAATGAGATATTTTCTTTCTCATGCATGGCGAAGACATTAGTCCAGGAAATTGGGACTTTCCTTCTCAATTTTCCCATCATATGAACCATTCGGGTTTTTTTTTATTACGATAAACCATTCGTTTGTAATTTTTTCCTAAACTTTTTTTTTGCCGTCTGCATCTTGGTTTAGCAATAATCCACTCATAGCCAAACACACACTTCTTAACGAAATTTCAAAGACGAAAATCATCTTTCCTTGCTTAGCATTATTCTTCTCTGATTCGTCTGGGCCAACTGAACATACATAACAACGATATCACACTGTCAACAGGGTTTATATCTTTGAGAAAGAAATTTCCCAGAGGATTGAAAAAATCCGGTGACGCATTTTGAAACCCGGAACAACGCCTTTGAGGACGTGGCATATCACAGGTGTGTTATGCTTGTGTACTGCCCTTCATACTTTATGGATGCAAGGCATGGGTGGTGCATCGTCTCAATGAAAGACAGCTGGAGCACTTTCACCGACAATGCTTGCGTAAGATTATAGGTATGGATTTCCAAATGCACATGAGTTATATCGATGTGCTTGAGAGATGTCACTATAATGATATTGAAGCCACTACCCTGAAGCTTTGAATTCGATGAAGTGGTCATTTAGTTAGAATGAGTGATGAAAGAATCCCCAAGCAGCTTTTGTATGGAGAGCTTGCAAATGGAAAACGTTCTCATCATATGCCAAACATCGAGTTCAAAGATTGTCTCACCTAAAGCTGCAAATATTCCAAGTTGATAATTGGTAAACTCAGGCAGTTGACCGTGTTTCTTGACGGAAACTAATTCATTGGGGGAAAAGTTATGTTCGAGGAATACCATGAATTCTCTTGTGTGTCATTTTTGTCCCCAAAATTCTGAAGCTGTCCTTGGCATATTTAAGTGATTCTCTTGAGTGGCATAATGTAATGGCCATACGCGAAAATGAGGTGGAACCCATGATATATTTTCGAGAAACGGGTGTATAATCAGACAAAACATAATTATAAATGCACTATATTACTTCCAAAATCTATTTTGAATGATATCCCGTCATTGCAAAGCTCATAGAAAAAAGTTTTTTTAACCATTTTTGATGAGGTGTCCAATTTCCCAATGAAACATCAAGAAGAAATTCTTTCTGTGAGCTAGAAAATACAATGATGACCCCCAAAACTTTCTTACTAAATATCCAAGTTATCAAAATATGTTTATCTCAACCAGTGTGACCACCCATTACTTGTTACTTATCTCTTAAATTTGAGATTGAATACTGCCGTGATTGCTTACAGCATGATTTCTAAATGCGTTCCCAGGCCAAATCTACATCAGCAAATCAGCGGGTCACGTTATTTACGTATCTACTTAGTCACAAACCTTCTAGTCCTGCCATGTCACCGAATATACTGTTTCCCTTAATCATGCCAGCTATGGTCTTCTGTAGTCAGGCTACGCTGGTAAACATATTACATCAATTTAAATGGTGCTTCAAAAGTCAAAAAATAAAAAAACTGAGTCGCAAACATCAGTTAATTTACGTATTGCAATCAGAGAAAATAATCACGCATATACAGGAGATACGTAAGTTTATATTATATTTGTTGACCATTATAAAAGCCTGTAATTAACATCCAAGCTATATCCATAGATATTATCATCAAACAGAATGTGTATATATTTTTTGGTCGGGTACTCTAACGACTATGGGAGATTATTTGCTCTAAATATAACAAAATTTCTAGTTTGAAGAGAGTGAATAAAGTTCTTACAGTGTTCGCAAAACTCCTTTCAGAAAGTTCCTAGAAGATCATATTGCATTTTGATATTAGTTCAACTCGAAAACCAGGCATTCAATAAAACTTCAATCGCCATGACAGTGTACTGAGTTGAGACCATCGATGTCTCAGATCTCGTAGCTTGGTGTCAGATTCTGTCGACAGACTTTGGTGAAAGTTATCCCCAAACATGATTCGTGGATATGAAAAAGCGGTTACAAAGAGGAAGAATGTGGACGGTTCTCAATGTGTAATGTCAGTCTTTTGAGGATCGGCTTCTTTGAACAGAACCCGTCTTTTTGTTAGGTACAAAACGGTTTTAAAAGTTTTGTGACCCGATAATCAAAGTTTTATTCCTTCCTTTCCATCACCCTTGACCGCTTGTGATAATATTCTCAAGATTTAAATCCCCTTTTCTATTGATCTCTGTCCTTTTGCAGACTTCCTGTTTCATTCTTTGTATCTTAGTATGTTCGGTGACTGCCTTTGCGTGGTGGTTAGGTCGTTTCTCCGACCAATATTTGTAGGATAGCCCCACTGTTATGGCTTTGTATGAGACTGATTTGAACCAAATCATCTTTCAAAGACGTCCGTAGTACTACACGATGCACGATAGCATCGAAGTCTTATCCACTGATATACCGAGTTCGATCCTTTTTGGCTACCATGATTCAGTAGTCTTGTGAGGCTATTATCTCTTAAGATAAAATTTTCTGTTCATGTTCGTTAAAAGGTTCATTTAGTGTCTCGGGTGCATATTTGGTTCTGGTGCCTCGAATGCTGAATACTTTCGAATGATGATTTCAAAGAAACTATTTTGAAGTTTGGCGTAACACGATCTTTCCACTTACATAGCAATTCGTACATTCGTGTACTCTATAGATATATAATGCCTATCTGGTCTGCCACATCGTAACAAGTGCAGAACACCCAATTGATACTGGTCACTACATTGTAGTAATGGTCCGCTCGACTATCTCATCAAGAATTACCCAACAGCGAGCAGAATTTATTTGATGGCTTATAAGACAACTCTTTTTCCTGCAGAGATTATTGAAAAAATACCCTGAATGACTTATATTCATTACCTGATTCAGTACTAAACTTCTCATCAATGCACGACTGGACCACAAATGTTACAAGTGCATACAGTATATTCTTATAATTAGAACAATATACAAGTTTTGCATTTGATTGAGTAGAGAATTGGTTTTAATCCCCACAAACATAATCATTTATGGAGTGAATTGCACAAATTTTACATGAAATAAAGTTTACACCTATATAGCTATCAAGTGTCTTGCCTGGTTGCAAAATCCAGGAATCTTTCGAAGACTAACGAACTGGTAATACAATCAACCCATTATTCGAGATCTGTTCGTAAATTATGAAGGCATTTTGAATATATCCATAACCGGTGGTACATCCTCGATGTAAATTTGCATCCAATTACACCCTTGATGTATAAGTTCGAACAGATGCTCTCATGCAGGATTACTCAGCCTTGATATGC
The DNA here is from genome assembly GCA_963457665.1 of Thysanoteuthis rhombus. Taxonomy (NCBI): domain Eukaryota; kingdom Metazoa; phylum Mollusca; class Cephalopoda; order Oegopsida; family Thysanoteuthidae; genus Thysanoteuthis; species Thysanoteuthis major. The sequence goes on from OY735200.1 coordinate 57,375,212, forward strand.
CATCGAGTGCTCTTTTGCATCATGTGACAGTTGTATTCTCAATGACTGAGACAGTCGTTCTTCAGGTGTCTTGCAGGATTTACTTCGAAAAAACTTTTTTTTGACTGCAGTCAATTAAGTCATTAGGCCAGCCCCAGTTTAATTTGGATAGAATTAAACTAATAAGAAAATCAGTAGTTGCTTTTGGTATGTCCAATATTAGAATAAAGGTCACCTGAAAAAAGAATGTTGAGATTTTTTGGATGTGACCATCTTTTCACTCCTGCTGTTTTATGCGTTTTCTATTATAGCCAATAGTTTTTTTTAACACCAGTTGAGGTCTGAATTAGTTGTGTATGTCCGTTTTCTCTGGTTTTAATGTAAATAGATGAAGTCACCATTTTTATAAGGGCAAAATAAGCGTCAATATCCCCTACATGTACATGGTTCCAATATTCTATACACTTCAGCACATTTTTGTCTTTTGCAAAATGTGGCACCAACGAAAGCCGATTCAGATTTGGCTCCCTGTAACATCTTGCTTTTATCAAAGAGATTTTAAACCATGTACGAGATTGATTAGACCTTGAGGCAGTTGATAGTGATCCCAATAATAGACTTTTAAGACTGTTGAAAAGTGCAATGGATGCAGAAAAAAGTGTGTGATGTTTGAAGGAGGGAGCTAAGAAGGGGTCCAAGGGGCCTTTACTCTACTTATGCTATTTTCGTTAATATCAAATAGCCAAATACTTTTTGGGCGTACATAGTATTATATAAATGTCTACAGAGCGAATAAGCAGTTCAAATAGTTCCTGCGTAGGTTTTCAGCGTGTGAATGAATAAAGCCATAAGATTACTTACTATGATGGACAGGCGGATAAATTTTAAAATATCAACTAAAAGAAATATCCCCAAAACCCACAAAAGTCCTCTTAAGGCCTTTCTTTTACCAAAGGAAACTTACTCAACATGAAGCGATTCAAGATCAATCAATTTCCTTTGAATCTTCTAAGCTCTAGTTCCCGTCACTTGACCCAAGCATAATTTATTTGATGGCTTATAAGACAACTCTTTTTCCTGCAGAGATTATTGAAAAAAAACCAACCCTGAATAAATCATATTTATCACCCGGTTTAGTAAGTACTAAACTTCTCACCAATGCACGACTGGACCACAGATGTTATAAATGCTTACAATATATTCTTATGATTATAACAATATACAAGTTTTGCATTTGTTCGAGCAGAGAATCGGTTTCAATCCTCACAAACGTAATAATTTATAGCGTGAGTTGCACTAATTAGACATGAGATAAAGTTTACGCTTATATGGTCATCCAGTGTCTCTCCTGGTTGCAAAATCCAGGAATCTCTTGAAGACTAACAAATTGGTAATACAATCAACTCTTTGAGGCTTTTGTGGTGAACCCTATACTCTCAGTTAAGAATTAGATACGAAATCCTTCTTGTAGCTAGATATCAAAAACGCCACTTCCTACGACGACTCCCTATAAAAGCCCTGAACACATGTGGTCAAACGCCTTTGTTGCCTTTACATTTCGAACTGGTTACCTTATCTTCCTTTATTGCTCTCTAAACTCGCAGCTGACAGAGTTTCTATTCTTTGACCATGACTATATATATATCGTCTTGTCACTTATTTTATTCGATGTGAGAATTCGCAAGAATTTTATAGCTACTTGATGCAAATACTGTAATAACTGTTTTTGGCGACAGCATAAACGCTGCGCTTACTGTTTCGCCCCTTTTTAGCCCCTTGCACATAACCTGAACTAACCGCCTGATCGGTGAACTAAAGGCTCCTTTAGATGGATAAACCAAACGACATTGGACGTGTTATGCTGTGTCCCCTCCAAATTCTTACTCTCTGCATATAATTTTTGCGTATAGGACTAACCAAAACTGAACAGGCCTATTCTTTTCTCTATACACGATTGATCATATTAATGTTTCCATTAAAAGTACTTCATTTACATCATTTGTCATAAATGTTATAAATTAAATGTATCGATCATTTGCTCATTTACATTCTTGTATGTGTCTTTTTTTACTCAGTTTAACATCTGAATCCACATCTGTACTTAGTGCGCATGTTCTCTTTACACCCCCCCTTACTCCTTCAACATTTCCACTGACATCCACGTGGGCCCATTAGTACAGCAGGCGCCAATCCTTCAATATGTAGTATTCTCTACGCACAGTTGGAGGTCAGATAGAGTAGATGATATATCTGTCTTATGTCCCTCGGGCAGTATGGATTTATATGATCTCTTTGTGTTTTGGATCCCAAGTGGGTATGTTTTAGATTGACTGTGTGTCAGTGATTAGTGTGCTTGTCAGTTTATGTATATTCTCTTCTTGCTTTCGAGTGTGTGTATGACTAGTATGTTTGTTTGTTCATGTGTGTGTTCTTCTTAAAGGGTCAGTGCGTGTGACCAGTGAATCGAATGTTTGTCTGTCTATTTGTGTTTTCTTCTTCATTTATTGTGTGTGTATGTGTTCGTGTGTGTGCGTGTATGTATATATGACCAAGTATGTTACATAGATATAAGAAAGGATAAGTTTACCGATTAGTTTTGATTTTCTGCCAGCCGTAAGTCAGTGGAACGGCGCCAAACATAGACAGCCTCCTGCGGTGAAAATGACTGCTCTTTTCACTCACTGCTGTAGAATGACGCTGACGGTCCGAGTGAAGTTGTGATAAAAATCAACAAAAAATTCAAGATGAAAGAAAATAATAGTAAGAAATAATAATGGTAGATAAAGCCCATATGACCAGGCAATGAAACGATTGGTAACACTTGCTCCCTTGATAAGAGAAGAAACGAGTGCGGATCGAAAGGGAGAACTTTGTCTATATTGAGAGCCTTTGTACAAAAGAAATAAACGCATTTAAGATTCTTTCAATACCTCCACATATTCGCTATGTGCATCCTGCCCCTGCATTTGGGGATTTGAATATAAACATCATTTGCACAGGCTACACCGATGGAGTTAAAAGCCTGAAATTTCGACGTTCACTCCTTATAAGTAAAAAACGATTTCTTCTTCTTTTCAAATAGAAAGATAGATTAAATAGGTCTGAATGGAGGGAGGTGAATTTTCAATATTTGGCGATTTCTATTGACTGACTAAGCAGACCCGTCGTTTGTTATTTCCTTTGAAAGTTCTCTTTTTCGAAACGTTTTACTCTCGCGTTATTGTTCGTAGTCTATGTCTCGATGCTCAGACAAATGCTAACGGGTCTTGTGAATATTGTCATCCGTCTGTAAAGAAGTAGACGTTGATCTTACGTAAAGTATTCAATGATTTTGACGTGCAGATGTATATGAATACAATGCCAAGTAATTTGATAACTTCGATTTCACCTCCACACGAAAGCGACGAAAGCAAAGGCAGTGTATTAGATTGGGACTGACAGAAACAAGGACAAACGAAAGTAAGATATATATATATAAATGAATATATATACATATATATGTATATATATATATATAAATGAATATATATATATAAATGAATATATATGTATATATATAAATGAATATATATATAAATGAATATATATATATATATATAAATGAATATATATATATATAAATGAATATATATATATATATATATATATATATATATATAAATGAATATATATATATATATATATATATATATATATATAAATGAATATATATATATATGAATGAATATATATATATATATATATATATATATGTATATATATATATATATAGAGAGAGAGAGAGCGGGAGAGGGAGCAAGTAATTTATTATTTTTCTCTACATTTGAGAATATAAAGTTTTTTAAAGCCCTGCTACTATTACATTGCATCAAAAATGCCGGTATTATGTCCAAGAAGCCCATTTACCAAATCTCAATATAGATAGTTGTGGGGCTTTGATGAATGGTAGTAAGCAGTAGTCCTCTTAATACCTTTTTATCATAGTCAAGCGTATATGGTAAATCATTGAATTTCCACAAGTCCTACAAGTATATATAAATAGATTTACCCGCTGAGATCGATTTTCCCTCATTAATCAAATCACCCTAAATACATGGGTTTACCTTGGTCTGGCCGTGGGTCAAATACCGGAGGATCTTGTGAGGAAAGCAATACTCTTGTAGAGCAATAGCGATAATAACTTCCTGAGTATTACTATAGAGCAGGCCCTCTAAAATGTTAGCATTTCATATCTTGTAGCGTACGCACGTAAAAAAGATAAAAAAAATAGTGTAACAGAAAATCAACTGAAAAAAAGGAAATGTAAATCCAAGTTGCTTGGCTTCACCGTAGATTTGTACTTCACTTGGTATTAGGTTTCTGAAAACTTTCCAAGTAAAAAAACGTTAACTTGAACTAACTCGATATTAGTTAAGATGCAATCATCTGCTAAATTAAATCTGTTTCGTAAATTTACTGGCTAAACTAACTTATGATCATATTATATTATCTTAATTAATTCAATGATAATATCATTCCTGTTGCATCAGATGAAATATTTTCAAATTTTAATCATAAAAACAATATTCACAGACAGTAGTTATATTGGAACTTGCAGAATTCTTTGCTCCAATTTTCTGAGTTTTCATTTCGTTTCTGCAAATTACGAGGAGAAAAGAAAGAAACTTAATGTACAGTGTAACGTACCTCTTGGCTGAAATAGTTACATATTTCCTACTGGTGCCAGGTTCGAACCCTGATAAAAGAATTTCGAATGCTGATTTTCTTTGCAGGCACCTCCTATCTCTTTGACGATTACTTTATTATCCCTCTCTCTATATCGCCTTATGCTATCCTTTGCTATGTTAAGTAAATATCGTAAGCTTATTGCTGGTTATATATATATATATATATATATATATATATATATATATATATATATATATATATATATATATATATATATATATATATATATATATATATATATATATATATATATATATATATATATATATATATATATATATATATATATATATATATATATATATATATATATATATATATATATATATATATATATATATATATATATATATATATATATATATATATATATATATATATATATATATATATATATATATATATATATATATATATATTCGCAATTTTGTTAGTGACGTAAAAAGAAAAGAAGGTAATTCTGAAAGTTAGATAAGCATTAGGTGTATTTATGATTGGTTGAATTTTGAAAAAACTTTGATTTTTTTCCCAATTATATGTAATATCAAATATATTCTATCATGCACTTATAAGTTTTGACCATCCCCAATAGTTGTAATGTTACATATTATTCGACATTCGTCAGGTGAAATACCACCCGGAGAGACGGGAGAATGAAACAGCAGAAACGTTGTGAAATAAGTTAATAATTAATGGAATATTTCGAATTCAAGCCGAGTAATTGCTTCCAATTACATTTCAACTCGAATACCGGCAAGACTTCGGGAGCACAGTTCATCATCATCATCATCATCCTCCTCCTCCTCCTCCTCCTCCTCATCATCATCATCATCATCATCATCATTATTCTCTTAACGTATGTCGTTGTAAATAGACCTTCTCCAGGATTCGCCACACTTCTCTATCGTTGGTGTCGCAGAGCCAGTATTTTCTGAATTAGTTTAGCTCATCTCTCCATCTCCATCATCTCTGCCGGCCTCATTTGCGCATGTGATCTCTAGTGATTCATGTCTTGAGTAATGATGTCAATCGGTTGTCAGCCATCTTTGTGACATGGCCAGCCCATTGCCATTGAAAGGTTTTTTTACAGGATTCTATGATGTTCCTGACTCCTGTCTTCTCTCATATGTATTGTGCTGTCTTGTGGTCTTTCCATCTGAGGTTGAGCATAATTCTTACATATGCACGTTCAATGGTTCTCAATTTGCAGATCTGTCTCTTGGTTAGCTCCCATGTTTCAGCTCCATAGATGACTATCAGGGAGGATGCATTGGTTGGATACCCTCCTTTTTAGGATTAATATGATCTTCTTGTTTTTGTAGATTGAGCTTGCTCTGCCAAAGGCTTGCCATCCTAGAGTGATTTTTTTGCTTCATTTCTTCTTCTTTTGAGGGTTTCATGGAGATTCGTTGTCCTAGGTGGATGTATTGGTCTACTTTCTCCAGTTCTGTGTCCTCGATTCTGATCTTAGTGTTCTTATTTCCAACGTTGTTGTTGCACATGTTCTGTCTTGCTCAAGTTCATGTGTAGGCTGACTTTTTTTGCTCTCTTCATTTCGTTCATCTATCCTTAGTTGGAGGTCGTGTAGGTTTTCTGCCAAAAAAGCGATGTTGTCCACAAGTCAGAGGTTGTCCAGATATTAGCTATTTATTTAGATTCTTTTATTCTCCCAGTCTTATTAAGATCATCTCGAGGCAGGCTGTGAAGATTTTGGGTGAGCTGGTATCACCTTGTTTTAACCCTTTTGGGATTTGAAAGGGCTCAGTGTCTTTACGTAGCCTAATAAAGGAGCTTCTGTTTCAGGATTTTGACGTATATTGTATCTACACCTTGTAGAGTTATGGCCTCCATGAGCTTAGGATTTTCCACCAAGTCGAAGGCTTTTTTTGACGTCGATAAATGCTACAGCGAGTGGTAGCTTATATTCTGTTGTTTTTTCTTCAGGCAGATTTATCGAACGCAGGTGGTTCTCTCTTATTGTTGTCAGTGGCTTGAGGTTTCTGTGTATTCCATGAGACCCCTGGTTTCCGAGATTTTACTAATCGTTTGCATGCTCGTTGATTTAAGCATAGTGACGACTTCTATTATAGATGCTGTTATTTTCGGATTAATTCATTGACGTTGGTGTCGTCGTGTCCAGTAAGAATGTTCAAATCTATTTTTCAGTTCTGCCTTAGGGATAGAGTGTGTTCTTTTGGTAGGTTTAGTGGTTGCAGTATGGTTTGGAACCTTTTTCTGCTTTCTTTACTGGTATTTACTTGCATTTTACATCTTGCCGTTCTGTGTCGGCTTCCTACGTTGACTCGATTTAGGACTCAGATGTCCTTGACAGTATCTTTTTTGTCAGCTAGCATGACGTCTATTTCGTTCTTTATTTCGTGGTTGGGGCTTTTCCAAACCCCTTTCCTATTGGGCCCCTATTTGGAGAAGATGTTTGTTATTTTGAACCCCTTAGTCGTTGCGAAGTTTACAAGATCTTCTCCTCTCTCGTTCCGTACATTATATCCTAAGTTGTTGACGCTATATTCATTTCCTTGTCCTACCTGTGCGTTGAAGTCTCTCGTGATGACATAGAAGTATTTTCTGCATTTCTTGCAGTAGGGAATTCAAGTCTTCATAGAAATTGTTAATTCCCTCTTGGGTTGATTGCAAAGTAGACTTGAATGACATTCAGTTTGTATCTCTTTGAAAGTCGTATGGTGACACTGCCTATCCGTTCAGAGGCAGCTTTGAAGCCTGCTACATTGTCTTTAAGGTCCTAATTGATGAGAAAGTCTACTCCACTTTGTTTTGCTTTCTCTTTTCCGTAGCAGTAAAGATGTCAGCTCCACAGTTCGATTAGCTCTTCCCCAGGTCTTCTCATCCAGCTAATATCTATAATATCCCAGTTGATATCTTTACTTTAACTTTCTAGATCGGTTAGGTTCATGTCAGTTGACAGTGTTCAGATGTTATAGGTACCAATTTATAATGTTGTTATTTTGCTGATGGTTTTTTAGGCTATGTTTGGTTGGTCGCTGTTGGACTGATGACCCAGCAAGAACGGGTATTTTCTTGTTGAAAAGTTTGGGTACTCACCCTTGGAGCAAATCAAAGTAAGCGTTTTGGCTGGGCCTTTTGGGACTAAAGACCCAGCAGGAACGGCCAGTATGATTTTCATAGTGAGAACAGTGTGGGCCGTTGGTCCATGCCCTGCCACGCTGACCCATGACGTACAGGAAAGCAGGGATGGGCATATATATTCCGGGGAGATTTTCTTTCCCTGTTTCTTTCTTTTTTTTTTCAAAATCTTGATTTCATTTTCAAATCATATCTTATATATTATGCTGAAATTTAACTTTAAATTTTATGGGTGAAGTTCTCTCCCTGTCTTTCTGTCTCCGTCTCCACACTCTCTACCTGAAGAGACTGACAAGGCCTGAACTTGAATTTATTTATTATTGTTTATAGCTGTAAATTTAAAACAAAACAACACAAAAGAAGGACAGATAAATGAAGCATAATGTTCATTGAGACAAAACAAAATGACTGGGAAAACAAGCGGAGTATGTACACGGAATAATAAGTGTATTGACCGAAAAGGAAATTGAGTTTGGAAATGAATATTTGCAGTGTAAAACGAATGCTTTTTCTCATGATTTGACTGCAGACTCACCGGTATACTCATATATAGAAATACAGGAAAGGAAAGTGGCAGGTACAAACACCAGATCTCACTCAAAATATACAAGTTTTGTATTTAACTATTGTCTTCGTCATTGAACGGATTCGATCGTTATGATATGTATTTGGATTCAGTTGATCAGACATCTTGCCTTCTTGTTCTTCTTCTGTTTGCAGAAGCAATAAAGTCTCGTTGAAAATTGAATTCACTTCACCAATTTCAATTTTTGAGTGGATATCAATTAAATTTCCATATGCTCGTTCTCATCGAAAAAAAATGTTTTTTCGATTCTGTTTTTCACATTGTAACTCCCATTTCAATGGTATTTTATAGTCGGTGTAGTTTCCGTCGACTTCAGTTCATGGAATCTTTTTTCTCCGATTCAATTACTCTTAACTTCCCGTCATTTGTCATTTTCCAAAAGCTTTCTTGCTTTTTATTTCACAAATCTTCTTCCATTGTTTCCTTATCTTTTCTTCCCGCCCTTTTCTTAAGTTTCAGACATCATTTTTATGTTCTATTTATATATTCCATGGTTTTCTTGTTTGTCTTTTTGGCCATTTCATTCGATACTGTCACTCTTCTCTTATACGCCATCTTTTTTTTTTTCGTGCTGGGCAGTTTTTTTTTTCTATTTTCCCGAAATTCATCCATCTTTCTTTCGGCTCTTTTTCATTTTTACTTCTTCCTATATTTCATGCATTTTTCTTTATTTTTCTTTCATTTTCCTTACCTTTCACTTTTCCTTCGATCATTCGTTTCTCCTTCCCTCTATTGCTCACTCATTTTATTTATTTTTTCTTCGCCAAATTCTTACTTTTTCCACCTTTCATTCTCTCTTTCTTCATTCAATTTTTTTCTCTAATCCATGCCTTTTCTTTTTTCTTTCTCTTCTTCCAGTTTTCCCTATGAACTTACTTTCTTTCTTTCCGTCTTTCTTTCTTTCATTTTTCTTTTTGTCTTCTAAATCTCATTTATCTACCCCTTCCCCTTCTTTATCTCCATGGAGCAATCAACGAATTCGACAGTGTAATGTTTTTACTCGCATTTCTCTTCATATTTCCTTATAAATTGCACAAACCGATCGCATTAACGCCTCGTCCCATTTCATTCATTGATTCATTTCATATCAATATATCAATATTATTTTAATCGATATTCTATCAATCAACTAAGATCCCACCCAATGTTCTTTGTTCCTGAGAAAGCCTCCGTTTTAACAATCCTTAATTCGCATGTCCAGCACTCAATCCGCCATGATATCACTGAGAAACGGTATAATTGATCTTGAATGCAAAATCGAAATTAAAATTTTCTGCTTCTATAGAAAAAAATATAGGAAAATAATATTTTATTAGTCTATTGCTTCCCCATTAATTTAGGCTTTGGCTACTTGGTGTATTGCATAACGTTTTTTTTTGTTATTAAATAAGGTAACAGTCCAGTTTTAGACACATTTATGGACGCTTACTTCAACATACGTACACAAATGCATATTCAAAGGCAGTTAGCTTTGTCCGGTATAAGGCCAAATTGATGGGGCTGTTGGAAGTGTAATATATCAGGCAGCATAACCAAACAAGGGACTTGGTTGATTTAATCAAAGGAAACGTTTCTCATATAGGTAATATGGCGTGATTGAAAGAGCCCACGGCATGTTGTTGCCTAGGGCTGATGGATATCTAGTCAGGTAACGCAAATATGAAAAATAGTGGAGATTTGCAGCCAGTGATCAAAAGTGGTCGAACGATTTGAAACAAGTCGGCTATTCTCCTTGTTTGACCTCTCTCTCTCCATTGTACACCCGGATAAAGTATGAGACAGCAAGCTGTGTTGTGTTTTCCTGTTAATTATTCTGCTTGATTAAGGTTCATTGGTGTTACGACTTATCTAGTAAAGGGCATAAATCAGGATATATTTTTAAATTATGAATTAGCAGAGACAATTCCAAAGACAAGTCTATTCATATTATAATCAGTACTGGGACCTGGCAATAGTACAGAAGATATTTACAAAGAATTTTTTCGGTAGCATTGGATCACAACTGCTAAATACGGATATCGTATACTTTGCTGATGTAATTATATGAGACTACAAAGTGATTATATGACCCGGTCTCCCTTTGCAGTAGGAATAAGGAACTGCATCAGCCACCAAATAAACCCGACACATATGCATAGATGTGTAAACTCCCAGGCACATAACAAGTGGCTGTTACACGTATATAAGATCGACAATGACTTGCATATTGGTGCTATACCGATTCTGATCATAGATTGATGAAGGTTTTTGTTCTAGATCTCAACATAGTGTGGCCAGCCCACACGGAAATAACTGCTATCAGAAGAGTATACAGGGATATGTGTTTTTAAAATAATCATATTTTCTGCATCCGTACGTCATAGCTGGTATTATGCATTGATTGTGCACATGACGTTTTAAGCATATTTGCAATTTGCTTTTCATAATGTCGCTCATCATACCTAATGCTTGCCAACCGATGGTGTTTTGTCGTTTTATTTTATTTTCGTAATCTTTTGCAAGCTTTATTGACTGACCTAGGTAAATGTAAGACGCCACCCTATTATCTTATGGTTTTTTCTTGGACTTCATGATTGAACATTACCTTTGTCTTTATCATGTTAATCTTGAACCTCATGCTTTGTTTCCTTCTAATTACATCACTTAGATATTTTTAATCATCCACCGTTTCTGATACAAATGCATTACCATCACAAAACTGTAAAATGTCAAATATTCACCGTCTATGTTCACTCCCATGTTTACCAAGTCTGTTCTACGGGCTTTGCTTTCAGGGCTCACTGTTAAATTGTATCCCCTTGAATCCTTTTTCAATCTTTATCTTGTTTCTATCTTGAGTTATTTCAGTGTATTTTTTGTATATATTCTCAATGACTTTTATATGATTTTCGTTTATACCTTGCTCTCACATCAAGTTGGAGACTACCATGCACTCTAATGAGTCAAAGGCATTTTCATAGTCTACATAAGCCAAACAAAGTGTTTTGTTGTATTCTGATGTTTTTTTGATCAGCTGGTTTGATGGATCTAGGTAATTTATTCTTGAATAGCCACCCCTAAGGCCTGCTCGTTCGTGCAGTCGGTCTTCATCAGTGTTTGTTATTTTAGTCAATGTATGTATTTTCGTTAATGATCAATAAATGTTACGTAGTAATGTTATTGGGGGTAATTGACGAGGTTTTTATCGCCTCTTTTCATGTGTAGTTGGCAGAAATCTTGGGGACAGTTTTTCTGTAAGCATTCTATGAATAGTTGCGCTAACCCTCAGTGAAAGAAATTTACTGCATCTTTTAAAAGGTCTAAAATCATAACATTTTCACTTGTTTTTTTTTTTACTTTTCATATTTCGTAACGCAAATACTACTTCATCTGTTGTCACATCTGGTGCCTCTCTCTTGGTTTAGGGTCGTTGTACTTTGATTTTGAGGCGTACGTATTCTCATAATATTCTTCTGTCATTCTTAGTATCTTATCCCTACGTTTGTAAATTTCGCCTTTTAATGCATTGTTTTGTATATATATATATATATATATATATATATATATATATATATATATATATATATATATATATATATATATATATATATATAATACAAATCAGGGATGCAATATATCATAACATAATGCAATATCTGATGTATGACTGGTTTATTCCATTAAGTTCTCGATACATTCAACTTTAAATATTAAGTTGGTTTAGAGCAGAATTATCAAAGGAAACTAATATTTCTCATATATACAGTTCTGATCCGATGCTCAATTTACTTTTGAATTACACAAGTGATGCATTTTGGTATGAATTAACAATTATTCAGTGAAATACGTATTTCTAAATAAAAGTAAGATGGAAAAAGTATTCGGACGCATTGATTTCATATTTTGATACTTAATTGCATCGCCTTGGTTTATAATTACAGCTTGAAGAAGTTTTTCACAGACCCCACGTCATTCTTGTGAAATCTTGGCTCACTGAAACATTTCTAGATTGTTCTGAACAAACTATCATTTTAGCTGTATATCTCTGGTCGTTATCTTGTAGAAAGATCAAACCGCCTTCGAGTTCCAACTGTTGGATCAAAGTCAACCCATTAGCTTCCACAATACTCTGAAACATCGCTCCATTCATGATTCCTTCAATCACGTGAAATGCCCCCGTACCATTAAAAGAGATACATCCTCGGACCAGGATTCTTCTATTCCAGTGCTTTACCGTGGGGATAGTGTTTTGGATTACAGGCGCATCCGTATTTTCTCCATGCATGTCGAACTTTGTTTTTGCCAAAAAGTTCAATTTTTGATTCATCTGACCAAGGAATGCTCATCTAAATATAATTAGGCTTTTCTAAATTGACACGAAAATTGCAATGCCCTTAACTCAAACAAAGGTGGTCTTGGTGGCGTACGGAATTTCAAGCCATTTCAGTGTAATTAATTATTATTAGTTATTTTAGTAACCGATGTACCAACTGCTCTCAAATATCTTTGATCCTGCCGAATTACCATTGGTTTCACTGCGACTATTATTGGCATTTTTAAAGTACTTCGTAGAGAAATCGTCCGTGGGGTGCAAGTTGAAGGGAGTTTCTTGTGGTGCCAAACTTCTTCTGCTTCAGAATAATCGATCCAGGGATATGTAACATATTGCCAATGACCCCGTGACTCAAACCTTCACTGTGATGCGTAATCACGACATTTCTATTTGGTTGAAAATTCCTTTACTATAACCATGACTGCTTCGTTTCAAAAAGGTATCAGCAGTGAATGACGACTGTGATGAAATCATACCTTATTTAAGTATTGCTGAATCGATCCTAAAACTTCCATACAGATACAGGAAGGTTCACACATGCATTTCTTTTCTTTTTCTATTTTCTTTATGGATTTTTAATTGTGTCTGAATACTTTTGTTTATATCTTATCCTTCATTGTGTGTTTGGGAATATGTATTCTTTCTTCGTAATCATTGATGTTATATCAAAATACATCACCTGTGAAAATTCAAAGTAAATCTGAAATATATTAAATTGATATCTTGTAAGTGTCCAAATACTTTTCCATCACTATATATATATATATATATATATATATATATATATATATATATATATATATCAAATCTTAATACTTTGAAATATGAAATTAACGGTTGAATAAAGCATAAAGATTTTGAAATCCTTCTTAAAAAACTGGGATGTTTTTCTCCAGGATATGAGATAAACAATTTAACTGATAACTAAGGGAGTGTAATTCCGTTTTCAGTTGGATAAGCCAGTCGTCTAATTGACCAACTCAACCCTTATATCATAACGTTAACCTTATGAAGGAGTCTGTTGCTATGGGCTTTTGAAGTTCAGACAGTGAATATCGGAAAGAAAACAAGCAAATAGTAGATGTTGTCTCACTGATATAATTCTAGGTGAAACTGAAAAGAAGTGAAAAAACGGTAAAAGTTCCAGGATCTCGATTAGAGATTTGCTAGCGATGATAGATAAAGAAAATAGTCTGGTCTATTAAAAGTGGTGTTGTAGTTATGATTCGAATATGTGTCTGGGGAGTACTTAGCAAATAAACGTCGAAAGAAACGTGGATGAAAATGATTAAAGAATATGAAATGTGGAGATATAACGAAAAGTATGTGAGTTCTATGGCGCCGAGGGCAACATACAGAAAATGCTGTAAATAAATGATAAATAGGATTTAGACAGATTAGGCCTGAAGACCAAAACTTCTCGTCTCACAGCACATAAAGATAGAGCTAACAAAGAGTGTGGAGACAGATAATATCAAATCCTTGTAAGAGAGCGACCAGAATCATTAAATATTAAAGTGGAAACCATCTACATAATCACACAAAATGATTAAAATAGATACTATGCGAACGATGCGGACCATAAGCCACGGAAGTCGGCGAGAATACTGTAAAAAATCCAGGGAGTCTGAATTGACTTGCTTTCAACATATGCTCAGCTTTGAATATCAAATAGAGACACTGAAAGCAGTGATGGGGGAACTGGTGACAAGAGGAAGGATTGAGACTATTCAGACCACTAATACTACAGGGGACCACACAAATACTGAGGAGAGGACTGAAAATATGAGACCTACGGCCCCCAGCTGGTAGCAATGGTCAAACCATCAAGGAAAGGGTATGGTGGAAACGGTACAAATTACAGCGCTGCTGTGACAGGTGAGGACGATATGAAAGGAGGACTGGAGACCCGAGGAGAGTTACTGTCACCCCGCCTTCAACTGAAACCGTAACCCGCAGCAGTGCTGTGGACTATGAGAGTGTGAAGAGGAGGACTTGAGGAGATTTGCTGACACTTAGTCTCAAGCAGTGACCACCAGGCAACTGGTGTGAAAATGGAATAATAATAATAATAATAATAATAATATTAATAATAATAAGATGAAGAAGAAGAAGAAGAAGGAGAAGAAGAAAAAGAAGAAGGCATCCCCAAGGCAGTGGAAGAGATACATCAGAAGAGATTAGCCAAGGAAGCAAGACTGAAGAGATACAGGCTTAGAACAGCCCAATACACACAAAACCGCACATTCCAAAACAACGAGAGACAGTTTACCAAAATTTGAATGGAGAAATAAGACAGAACATGAAACCAGGAGCCACAGAGACCAAGAACTACTGGAACAGCATATGGGGGCACCCGAAAAGACACAACGTAACACCGCGATTGTTAGGAAACATGAAAAAAGAACTTGAAGATATAGACAACGGAGAACCTATATTATTGAATGAAACCACACTGAAAAAAGCTCAGGAAAAGTAGCCAACTGGAAGGCTCCGGGTCCCGACGGGATTCATGGATATTGGTTCAAGAAATTCACCACATTACACGACAGACTCACCCACCTAATCCAAAGTTGCATAAACGAAGGCGAGGCACCAGAATGGTTAACCAAAGGCAGAATCACCCTCATCCAAAAAGACCCTGAAAAAGGGAATATGGCAAGCAATTATAGACCAATCATGTGCCTACGAATTATGCGGAAAATCCTGACCGGACAAATAGCGGAGAGAATATATATATCAATGGAAAGAAGGGGACTATTACCAGAAGAACAGAAAAGTTGCTGGAAAGGAACCAAAGGGTCAAATAACTTACTCCACATAGACCAGATGATCTTAAAAGAAGTGAGGAAAAGGAAAAAGAACATCGCAATGGGATGGATAGATTACAAAAAAGTGTACGATATGATCCTACATAGATGGATATTCGAATGCCTTAGAATGTTCAAGATTAGTGAACCAGTGGTTAGCCTCATTGGAAACTCTCTGAAAACTGGAAAGTAGACCTGACAGCCACAGGAGAAAACCTAGCAGAGGTAAGAATAAAAAGGGGAATCTTCCAAGGACACTCGTTGTCCCCACTATTATCTGTTTTGACCATGATACCACTCAACAGAATCCTGAAGAACAGCAAAGCGTACCATTTCTCCAAAAACAAAAGGAAAAGTCAACCACTTAATGTACATGGATGATATAAAATTGTTTGCAAAAAACAGGTGAGAGCTTGAGACTCTGTTCAACGAAGTAAAAAAAATACAGTGAGGACATCGGAATGGAATTTGGAATAGAAAAATGTGCAATCATGGTAATGCACAGAGAGAGGCTTACAATAACTGAAGGAATTAAACTCCCAGACAACAGCAAGATTAGAGCATTGACTGCTCGAGACCGATACAAATACCTAGGCGTCCTTGAATGTGACACGATAAAACGGGAAGAGATGAAGGAGAAAATAAAGAAAGAATACCTTAGAAAGATAAGGAAAATATTATAGACCAAATTAAACAGCAGAAATCTAATAAAAGGAATAAACACCTGGGCTGTGTCAGTAGTTAGATACGCAGGGCCATTCCTAGGATGGACTTGGCTATGAAAAAGACACCTAAAGAGAGAAGTGGAATTGTTCTTCATGGCTGCCTTGAATCTAATATATTAGGACAAACTATGTCAGGGGAAGATTGACAGAATCCAGAAAAAACAGTAAATGCTGCCTATGTGGAGAAAAAGATGAGACTGAAGACCTATTAACCAGCAAACGTAGTAAACTAACCCAGTAGGAGTACAAGAACTGGTGCGACAGGGTAGCAACAGCCATAAACTGGAAATGGTTCCTGCACGATCCAGAGATATGTAAAAGCCACTAATTACACCGAGATGTCAAAACCAACTACCCCATCCAAACCAGGAAACCGGAACCGGAAGTCGTAGACAAGGTGAAGAGAACCAACAGAAACATAGATATGGATGAGCCTGTTGATATGAAAGAGGGTAAAAAGCTGGGGATATACCAGAACTTGGTCCTAGAACAAGGTGTGGAAGATGAAGTTCAAGGTAGTGCCAGTAATATTCGGTGCACTGGTAACTGTGTTAGATACACTAAAGATTGAAGAGTTATGGAGCTGGAGATAAGGGGGAGGATTGAGACTATGCCAATCACATCACTAACGGTGTCTGCACAAATGCTGAAGAGAGTGCAGGAAATAGGAGATTTACAAACATTAGTCAGCAATGGCCTAACAGCGAGACTAGAGAAGGTATGTTTAAGCAAAGCAGAGAAAGGTTGGTACGGTACAAAACCTCAGCACTGCTGTAATAGGCAGATACAATGAGGGCTAGAGAACTGGAGAGTGTTACTGTCACTCAGCCTTCAGTGATGATCAACAACTGGTGATGAAATGGACTGCGAGAATGCTGATAGGGCCAGAGACTAGAGGAGACTTGCTGTCACTCAGTGCCAAGTGTCGTTCACCAGACATCTGTTGTGAATCTGAATGATAATAATGATAGATAGATAGATAGATGGATAGATAATTCTTTATTTGCTCCAAATGTCTATTAAATTTCATTAATCCCTTTCCTAACGATTAACATGGATAAAGTATTAAGATTGAATTCATCTGTAAATCCCACAAAATCTCAGACGACACGAAAAGGAAAAGTAAACTTCGAGTTTGGATACGTTTTTGCATTGTTCTCTCTCTCTCTCTGTTGTATCTTTTAAAACGCATGTTTATTGAATAATACTATCTATGCACATGGATTTATGCACATACGTGGTCCGTCTGAGAATTGCTTTTTTTGATAACCCCCCCCAAAAGTAGCTGTAGCCAGGCAGCCAACCAGAGGGGACATTACTGCATATACATGACTAAAAACTGATCTGTAAGGTTACTTGTTATGAAGACACCAATGCGTGAGCTTATGAACTGTGACCGTCGCATCGATAATGACTGAGCAAGTCATTCTTTGTGTTTTGTGCAAGGTTATTTGTCAAGCTTTGTATCAGTCAAATTTGTTAGCACATCCACTCTACGACAAAGCTAACGGTAGCAACCGCAAAATAGAATCAAAATTACTTTGACTGTCCACACAATATCCCCCCAATTTCCATGGCATTTCATGGAAAGGAGGGCAATTGATTGCAATAGGAGTAATTAATTTTTGTGTGGATCCGTTTAAATAAGGAATCATGACATTTAATCGCAAATATGTCGGAACGACTCGTTCTGAGGCAAATGGTTCTCTAGTTAACTGTACGCAGCATAGAATTTCCTTTCAACGATGTACAATATGCCCATATTTGATGGAAACATTTTTCATCTGACTTAGAAATCACAACGCTTATATTTTTCTTGCAACGGATCTGGAATGTTACAGAAGAGATGTTTTTACTCACTCCTTCCAGTATGTCCAGTTGGTTTCTTCGGTGAACTCGATAATTCCTACGGAACGTCTTGGATGAACATTCCAGATCATTTCGAAGAGATTTTAGCGCTGGGACAATGATCTAAGCAATCAGTTTGAACGGGAGCATTCTTCAAATCGTATGAACGACAGCTTGGTTATTTTTGTCGTCATTAGATAATCTCTGTTCTATATTGATCACCCTCAGTCCTGGAAGAACTTTACTAAAAAGAGACAGCACGCTTCGTACAACCACTGCAAGAACAGTGGATAATATATGAGAGGTATAAACGGAGGATAAATGTTCTAAGTTCGTTTTCATTTATTCGACTAATGCTTTTATCTGCTTTTTCTGAAAACTTTTTTTGGTCGTGAAAAATTTCATTGATAAATGGCGTCAAAATCAGGTCCGCCATTTTTTTCTTTGAAAATGGAAACACTTTATTACAGACATTTTTGTATAGAATGAACGGAAATGTTGTAACTCAACGAATTCTGTACATGCTCCGTAGGTTGTTCGATATTCTATGAACACACGCACACATGTCTATATTCCCTAAGACATGCTTGGTAACATCTGCATTTATTTGGTCGATTTCTCAATGTACACAGTCCGTCAAAAAGAACCAAGACATTTTGCATAACCTAAGAATCGGTTGCACAGCCGAGATGTGAAGTGGTAATCAATCGGAGGGGACATTATTGTACATGCACGAATTGACACTTTCCAGTAGAGTTTTATATTCGACAGTGAGATAGCAATGAGTGTGATTGTGTATTGTGTGCTAATTACATTTATAATGGCCGAGTCAACCGTTCTTAACGTCTGTTGCAGGTCTTTTTGCAAAAGATTGCATCACCCAGGGTCTCATAAACCCACAACCAGTCCAGCTCTAGTTCCTTGTGACTTGGTACTTTTCGCCGTTGGACGGGATAGGTTCAAGGAGAATGCAAATAGGCATTTAATGGTGACCTAGAAAGAAATCTTTGCAGACTGTTTTAGAAAGTACAATGAACGCTGGAATGATTGTGTTCCGTTCGAAGGCGAGTACTTTTGAGGGCACTAGAGAAACCTTTGCTGTGGTTGGGGTATCAATTGGCTATATATGTATATATACATATATGACATTACATGACATCATATATGAATACACGCACACACACATATATATACATATATAAGGAAGAGGTGTATATTTGCCTGTTACGCTATAAAAAGTACCTAAACATTGGTGAGACTCGAACCAATTTGGCATACCCATTAAGGGATGTTTTAAAACAAAAAGTTACGAGAAAAATATTTCAAAAGGATTTTAGAGGGGGTATCTATCTACATTGTCACCATAATGCCATACACATGTCTCATATATTCATATATAATTCTTCAAGTGTAAAAAATGAAGGGAAACCACCCTTTACGGGATCAAAAGTGAAGAGATCCTTTTCTCGCTCTGTAATCCTGATTATGATATCATATATAATGTATAAGTCGGTTATTTGTGTTGCTCTGGCATCATTCAAAAATTTAACCAATCAGATTTCCTTATTTCCATTTCAAAAACACACTTTGTAATTGCTTGTAGATGAGCTAACAAGAGTGTCCCCCTTTCTATGTTCTCTCAGACCGTTTCCAGGGCCAAGGGAAGCCCACGTTGTTCAATTTGATGTGTGTTCCCCATTCTACTTCTAATTTTTTATGTTCTCGTTCTGAATTAATATCAGAGGAAATCTTTCATCCTCTCGTGTTTTGTCTTTTTTTGATGCGATCATATTTTTTTTTTTGTGTATGGATCATTATTAGGGTATTTGCTTTATAGAGTTTCAGTAGTAATTAAACGAATGTTAATTGATAGACATTCATTGTGTGTTTTCTTCTCTTTTCTACCTTTTGTGACCATTGCTAGTAATTTTGTATACATTTGGATTTGAGTTATGGTCTGTTGTTTTATCTATTTTCGCACTGATACTATGTCTTAATTGGTTTTATTATGTTCTTTGATGTATGTATGTATATATGTATGTATGTATATTATTATTATTATTATTATTATTATTATTATTATTATTATTATTTATTTATTTTTTTTTTTGCAATCTCACACCAGTTACCTGGTGGTTAACGCCGGAAGTTGAGTGACACCAAGTCTCCTCAAGTCTTCGGCCGCCTTCTCATGATTCTCATAGTAATACTGTGGTTTACAGTTTCAAACCAGTTGCCCAGAGGTCATTGCTGAAGGCTGAGTGACAGTTAGTCTCCTCAGGTCTTCAGCCCTCATCTCTTCTCTCCTTCGCCTATCACGCCAGTGCTGTGGTTTACATCTCCGCTTTCATTTTCCTTCCTCTGTTGGTCCACTGCTAAGATTCCTTACATTTCGAGCACTTTCCTCAGTATCCGTGTGATTCCTAGCAGTGCTATGTACAGTCTCAATTCTTCCTTTTATCCTGAGCTCCTCCACTCACCCTCAGTGTCTTTTGGACAGTTCTGAGTGCGCTTATTATTACTGGTACTACCCTGATTTTCATGTGCTACACCTTCTTCATTTCCCTTGCCAAGCCCTGGTATTTTTCCCACTTTTCAATCTCTTTCCTATTTACTCTGCGGTCTGCAATGACGGCCACGTCTATTTTTTGGCAAGTTTTCCTCTTCTTGTCCACGATTATCTGGTCCAGTCTTCTTGCTTAGATGGGATGGTCATTTTGGATGTCAAAATCCCAAAGTAAGTTGTGGTTTCCATTCTCCAGGGCTGTGTCCGGTTTGTGTTGGTACCACTTTTCCGCTTGGTCAAATCCTATTTGTTCACTAAGTTCCCAGTGTATCATTGCTGCCACTCTATTGTGTCTGTGTTTATACTCCTTCTGGGCTAGTTGACAACATTCACTAGTTATGTGGTTTACGATCTCATTTCTTTCACTGCATAGGCGGCACTTGCTGTATGTCTTTCTGTCTTTTTTTTCTGTTTTGATATAGTGTGTTCTGATGCATTTGTTTTGAACTGCCATGATGAGCGATTCTGTTTCTCTCTTCAGGTTTCCTTTTTGTAACCATGTCCATAATCCCTCGTCCACCACATCTTGTGTCTATCTTTTAAATTCTCTGTATATTTTTTTTTCTTTTCCCATTTTTCTTTCCTTGTTCGCTGCACTGTTCCATTGTTTTCTACTTTGTCGTTCGTTGCTCCGTTTTGTGCACTTCTTATGTCTTCACTCTCTGACTCTATCACTACGTTATTCTTATTCAACCGCCTATTGATATTGATTTAATTGTTATATACATCGGTGTTAATGGGTCGAGACTTTAGATAGGGGTCTATTGTTCATTTAATAAATAGATAAATCCCAGAAAGGATCAAAGAATATTTCGTTTATTATTTTACTTCTTGCTCCATCGTGTTTATCTGGTGAAAAATAAGTCCTGTCATTATTTCACATCTGTCACAATTTTACATGTATTGATATTATGACATGCCACGTTTTTTTCTGTTTGAAATTTGTTTTTATCAATATTACCATTTGGATGGTGTCAACCTGAATTTTACGGTATGGTGGCATTTTGAAAACGATTGATTTTTTTGTTGAGTAATCTACTTTTGTTCTTAAGAGTCGGTATTCTGAATTTCTCATTTAAACAGAGTAGCATCAACTGATGGGGTTATTTTGGGGTTAAGAATTCGTCGGTCTTGTCCATCTAATTATAGGGTGTGGCTCTTTTTCTTTCAAAATAGAAAAATACTCTGATTATACATTGTCATTTTATAGTTAGTTTTTTTTTAGAGTAAAGAAACTGTTGCAGTTGTGAAACCAGGTCTTCGATTACCATAGCTCAGGTAAAATGTTTGGTCACTCAGCTGTATATACTGTGGCTACTTATATAGTGTTTTTCCTGTCTTAATTGTTGTTTAGAGAACATTCTCCCCCCCCCCAGTTTCATTCTTTTTCGGTTAATTCATTTTTGGGGGTTCGGGTCTTCGTTCAAGATTTTTTTTTTCGTGTGAACCTATGATTCTATCTATATTGCAGATGGGTCTATGGCTTTTCCACTGTTTTTCTATCAAATATTGTATTTGATTGGTTATCCCCAGGGAAATACTTGATTATCAGAAATATTTTGCCGATATTTTTGTTTGCTAGTTTACAGTATGTAGAATTTTACCAGATTTTTCTATTTCTATTTCAAGCTTTTTTGTTTTGTTTGGTTATCCATTTACACTATTTTGTTATTGAATCCACTATTTTTAGGGTCTTCTTTTGCTAATTGAATATGGTATTTGCTTCAATATTGTGGTTGATTTAGTCCCAATATGTATTACTATCTGGTTTGCTTTTGTAAATGGCTAGAAAAAGTTATGGTTTGAATTAAAAGTAAAGTCAAAGAAATTGACTGTTTTAATATTAGAATTGATTTCTAATTTAAAAGCTTGGATTTTTAGTGCAATAGCAATTTGTTTCTGTTTGCTTTGGGGCTATTGCTATCTTCGACTATCATTAGGCTCCAATCCCTGTATAAATCAAAGTCAGATTTAAAAGAAAAATCCTACGTGTAATATAAAAACCGATTAGATCCGAAACAGAATCAAAGGATCCAATACATATATTAAAGTTTCGGTCACTTTCCTTTCGAATTCAAGTTGTTGATTTGAAACTACTAGCCTCATCTTTTTTTCAGTTATTGGAGTAGAATCGAACTGTATGAATGTTGTCTTTTTTTTAAACCACCGAATCGCGCCCATGGTGCTAACTAATTCATTATAATTCAGTGTTCAATGTTGCTGTTCTCTGAAAGGTCCCAGTTTTCGATGGTTTTAGTAGGCATATATATATATATAATATGACGTCAGGAATACAATATAATATAATACAATATCCGATGTATGATGCATTTCTCACCTACACATTCAACATTAAATATAAGGCTGTAGAACTAAAAATAGAATGAAATGAAGATTCTCTACACAAAAACGTTTATGTTTCTGCCCTGCGTGGGCTTCTTCAGGCGAATGATTCGGTTTATTTTGAATATTCATTTCGGACATTTAAGGATGTCTATTTTTCTTGGTTGTAGGATTTTTCTTTGATTATATATATATATATATATATATATATATATATATATATATATATATATATATATATATTGTTTAGTGGTTGGTCATTGCTTTTAAAATAACAAAAAATAATACTAAAGGAAAAAACGTAACATAAATGACCAGATTGCCATTGTACAAACAGAAACGGTTTCCCTTTCCAAAACAAATGTCTCAAATCGAGTATTGTATACCAGGCTGGATTATCAACTCAAAAGCAATACCTAGAGGGAAAATATTATACAGGAATACCGAAAACACTCTTCAAACTAAGATTACCAAACCATATATCATCATTTACAAACGAAATGCATGAAAACAGTACATCACTGTTGACAAATTATTGGAGACAAACTGAAAACGTAGTCAAACCCACTGTAAAATGGGAAATATTCAAAGAAACATATATACATCACAATATTGAATCTCCATGTTACCGATGACCAAATGAGGAATTTGGAATCCCTTTTTGTCCCAATATAAGAACAAAACAAAACAGAAATAAAACAGAATTGAACAGAAAAATGTTGCGCTAAAATGCCAGCACCGCTCAGAATTCTTATTAAATACATAATTTAATACTTCACATAAAAGTATACTAAAAATTAGCCACCATAGTCATCTTATTCCCTGTGTTATTGATGTGACCATTATCATTATTTCATACCCCCAGCCTCTTAAAATATCAATGTAATCAACATAATTATCGTGCATGTAGAAGAAGACCAAACCGGGGTTAATTAAACTAACATCTAAAATCATATAAAAGAGAATCCTATCACTGGTAGAAAGATTTAAGAGAGAATAAAATACTCTCTGAGGAAACATACCACAAAGAGCTGATGGTTTAAGAACATTCTGATGATGAAAATGTCTACTCGATATCCTCCTAATTTATAATTTATAACGACGAAATAGCAAAGGTTCCCCACGGAACAAAACAGAAAAAAACATGACAAGCAATGGCCAATGATATATGTAAAGAAAAATGGATATAGCTCAAAATATCCTTAATAGGAATCTGAAAGAAATCTGAATAGGAATTTGAAAGAAATAGAATCATTTGCCTGAAGAAGATAGAAGCATAAATTTGTTTGGGTAGCGAATCCTCACTTCTCAACATCATCATTTATGAATAAGACAAAAATAGAGCAATAGAAACAGATTTTATCCGTTGTTGATGATATTTAATCAATGTGCTCATTATTCAACATAATAAATAGAGCTAATAATATATGGAAAAAAGAATTACAATGATATATACCCAGTGGATGTGAACACTTCGCGCTGAACGGATTCATCAGTAATCGGTAATAAGTTTTGTTCTTGTGATTATGAAAACAAAAAGCCCATTTTCATTTGAAAAACGTATTTTTCTTTTATCGAATCAGCTTTAATCGTTATCAAAAACTAACGATTCTAACCTAATATTACTAAGTATGTATGTATACATGAGGATTAAGAATTATACCCCTTTTCTCTAAAACACCAAAAATATGAAACAATTACTCCAATTTAACAATCTTTTCCTTTACTTTACATTCATCTTTAGTTTATTTTTGTCTATTTCAAATGTTATCCCACCAGAAAATTTTATCAAGTCTCTGATAAATTTTCATGGTAAAATTATAAGCGAACATGAATGCATAGACTAGTGGATAAATTGCACTCATATGGCCTTTCTTTTTATACATGCATTATTCGTTATGCTCACCTCTCTGCACTGTCTTCTCTATCTAATTTCAGTTTACTATTCTTTGGCCCCTCTCTCTCTCTCTCTTTTACAGCCTTTATCACCTATCACTAAATACAATCCATTCGAGAAGGAAAGCTAAAAGAGATAACCATCGATTGGGACTTATGTGTACAGTCATTTGAAATGAGAGCTTACCAGTTATTCGCATTGATAAGAGTGTTGTTAATGTGGATGATTATGACGGCTTTTGCTGATTCAGCATTTGCTGATCAGACCAATGCATGAACAGATTCGATGCCGGCACTCTGAACCGACGAAATCGTTTCAAGATGATAGCTTGTCTTGTGTCGTATCTTAACGCCTTTTCTTTAATCCAATATCCCTCGCAGTGCTTTGGGCGGCTGTGATAGGTTTTTTTGTCACCCTGCTCTATCCATTCCGTTAGGCCCCTAGTTCCCTCAGGCAACATTACAGGCCTTGACAGTCGTCTTCAGGACATCATTGTATTTCATGTATTGACTCCACTTGAATGCGCAGCAGTGGGCGAGTTCTCTGTCGAACAGTGCCTAGAGCGTGCAGTTGTCGTCCATGTAGAACACATGACTTGACCAACGGAGCTGATGCCCCATTGGAAACGCCTCGATTATTTGCCTTGAAAGAGAAATGGTAAATGAATAAAAGATTCAATTTAGAAAACGGCCACACGTGGTGTTCTCTGAACGATTCACGCCTGTCCATATTGCAAACCCTTTGACGAGTGTTCATTCTCCAACTGGAAAGGTCAAATGGCCCAAATTAAATTTAGAATTAGCTATTTATGCAGCACGTGTTATCACGGGTCGGGTTTATTGAAAAATCAGAACTTCCATTCACTCTAATGATTACATCTATAGTTCTGGCGGTAGGGGGAAAACGAGATCACGGTTGTATTTCAGCGCTGAGTGCATATGAACCTAGTTTGAGGTAGTCAATGTTCTTGAATTTTCGTCTCAATGCACAGTGACTTTCTTGCTACTCCATCACTTCCCGGTTTTGGTTTGTTCCTCTTCTACAAGAGGTAAATTGTCCCAATGATAGGGAATCATTTAGGATTAACACCAAATTTTACACATTTGATCTAAGATTAATTTTGGTAGGTTTTGGAAATCAATCTGTATATTGCATCTTGACAATCTAAAAAAAAAAAAAGAGATTGACAGTGGTCACGAATTAAGGTCAACGTTACAAACAGTAGAAAGGTAATATATGACTGGAAGGTTCAGCCATACTTCAATATATGTTATGCTTTCATTCGAAGGAAATATTGACTCGTTACTTAGTTTTTCCTGATTTCATACCTCAACTGTTGTGTAAGTTGGATCGAAAGAAGGGTATCAAGATTTGTTTGAAAGTTGGAAAATTAATAGATTTCAAATTCGGTACTTCAAGTGACTGTCCCCAAAAATATCAACATTCAATCAACTGCTCAGAAACGAGCCTTCAGCTAAGTGTTGGCGCAGTCATTTGTATTTGGTACGTAATGATCTTCATTTCCATCCTGATCAACCATTCATGGTTTGATCTACTGCTTTTTAAAAATATAAAGCGTAATCATAATTGAATATTGAAAGTTAATTGTGGGTTTGGCTCCAATTTTCATCCAAACATTTCCAGTAAAGTTTTGAAGGGTTTGTATATGAATGCATAAACACTTCGGAGTAATGAATGACAATTTGTTTCAAGTAAACGATTCAGAAGGTACCTCCATGTATGCATATTTTGATTTGCTTCGGATTTTATCCCATTAGACTTTCATAGAACCAGAACGGAGACAGAGATAAAATAGACAACCTAGTAATAAATGAATGTAGAAAAAAAACTCATGCAGTACATAAGATATATATGACTGCAAAAAATGACAAAGGGGAATTGTGCAAAAAACTTGTATTTGGCCGTACAGAACAATAGTATAAGCATGAGCCAGTGACTGTCTTATAGAAAAATGGACGTAAGATATGGGATTTCAACATTCTAATGTATATATTCAATCTAGACCAGGTGACTAAAATTTGATAATCTCAAACAAATAAGAGTTGTTGGATAGTGGATGTCACCATTCCTGCTGACCAAAAAATGAAGCTTAGATAGAGTGGAAAGCTTGAAAAGAGTTGGAAAAAACATAGGTGCAAAAACTCAACGTGTCCATAATAATCGTATACTCAGAGATTCTAGGACATTTAGAATGAAAAACTTAGGGACATCCTGTATATATATATATTCAATTCATTGTGTTCGGTACAACGCCAAATATACGAAAAAATTAAGTGTAGGAATTTTGTCTTGAGCTGATTTTCCTACTTGTTGAGCTGCCTTGATAATGGGTCGTGTTGTAATACGAGAATCTGCATGTACCATTTATGATCAGTAACATACTTTAACCGTGGTCCTTAATTCTATGTTTAATTACCATGAACTTCAATATAAATGCTTTTAAAAATCAAATTCCAAATGTTTCTTCGTACAAGAAGCAACAATAAGCAACTTGAAGTGAGGTAGAGATATCTATTCATCAGCAATAAATATTACTCATGAAAAGAGCAATTAAAACTGAAAGGATAGGAAAATTATCTCTCTGTCGAACAAAGAAGAATCAATTCATGAAAAAGGTGATGAAAATGAAGCAATAGTCTGCATTCATTGAATTGTACAAAATCTTACTGGAATATCCAGCTGAAGATGTAGAGACGGTAAAAAGAATTTGAAATTCTCTAATTGATCATCAAACATCCGCTTATCAATGAAAACAGAATGAAGATCCAAGAGTTACGTTGAAAAGCAACTGAAATTTAGATAAAATAAATACAAGTAAAATCCCTAAAATCTAGCAAGTCGGGTCCCCCCAGAATTCAATTTCACCATCCGATTTTTCGTATCCCTTGAAGTCTGTATTTTATGATTTTGCCTGCCCCAAGCTGAAATAATGTTCTGTGAGGTAATTTTATCTTTATATTTCCTCTAGTGCAAACCCGGACTCTAACATCGAAAAGAAAAAAAAATAGAAAGTCTTCTGAAGTCAAGAACATACGGAGAAAAATGTATATATTTTCAATGCAATTTTAACCAAAGGAATTCAGAAAAATGGTTATTATGGAGATTCGAATAAATGATGAAAATGGCAGAAGCAAAACCTGTTGAGGGGTCCGATTATATGTTTTGATCTATACATCAGATATCAAATGTTCGTCCCATAATCTTTTTCTCTTCCTTTCAAGTGTTTATATCTTTTTGCAAGATGACGTGCTGGTATTACGTCTAACGGGGTTCATTCTAACCCCACATTACACTTATTGGGAATCCGCACTCGGTCACCGAAAAAATAAAAAAAAAGCGCATAAATTCAGAAGTAAATAACATACAGGGACAATTGAAAACATTTTCCATTCATCTTTGGTCCCAGGAATTCAGTAATGTTTATTGGTATAATTCAGTCACTTGTTGATATGTATTCTGGGACAAATGAACCATAAATGTTCAGAAATCCGATATGTGCCCATTGCTTTTGAAACGGACTGGTACTGCCTTTTTCATAAAAGACATTTTACCTCCTGTAGGGCGTTACAGTAATCGAAATACAGACAATTCAGGCACGTTTATTTGCTTGCAATGCATTCTAGAGCCTAAGAGTATGAAGAGGTTGATACTACTTTATGGTAGAGGAGGATCAGGCGAATATTGACCTAACCAATTTCTATAATATTCTTCATATTTTCTGCTGGAAAAAAACAAAACAACTATAAATTGACATTGCATTAACGCTTCTACTGCAGGTCTGCACACATGAGGAGCAGAGTAACCTCACCTTCCAGCTGTTTGTCAAGACCTGGATGGTGGACATACCCATCATCCTCAAAAAAATTCTTACGTAACTCCCTCTAATCTGTTCTTCGTACACTTGGCGCCCCAACATCTTCTTCGCCAAGATAAACAAGGCCAGCATCCTTCACTCTCTGCTCCTGGACAGTAATGAGTCTCCTACCCTTTAATTCGTTTTTTTGCTTTTGAAAATCAAGCATAAATAATTTTGGTAAAGAAAGCAAAAAAAAAAAATGTTCCGTCTCGAAAGAAGAATATGTCTTGGTTTTTGGATCGATAAGACTTTATGAGCAATCTTTCTATTGTTTGACTGTGTAATATAATGTTTTCTCGTTTGTTTTTTGTTTAATATAGTAATAATCCTAATAGATTTCACGCCTTAGTTATATTTTATGTATAACGGAAGTAAGCCAGTTAATTCAAAGTGGGTAAATACAGAAAACCAAAACTACAAATGAAGTTAGGTAGATAAGCGTAACACAACAATGATTCGGCACACACTGATGAAATTGAGCATAAACTGATTTTGGTAAAGTGGGCAAAAAATTGTCTGGAACCAAGCGATGTGATAGGAAAATATCTTGGTTTTTGGAGGTAAAATGTGAAATGCGCAGACATCCTGCTGTTATCTCTTACTTCTTTCACACCAAAGAGGCGATATAATAGACGCTAAGGGCCAGTGGAGCTCTGAAGCTACCGATTGAAATCAGTGGTAACCAATCCAGCTGAACCCCTGTCAACACGTCACGAGCCAGAGCGTTCAAAAATATACCAGCCGTTCTCGCTGGGTGAGCGTTTCCAAAAGGACAAGCTATATAATTTGTGCTGCAAACATATACACAAACCTTTCCATCATCATCATCATCATCATCATCATCATCATCATCATCATCATCATCATCATCATCATCACCAATCTTTCAACGTCTGTCGTAAGGCATACACCTTCCCCAGGATTCACCACACTTCTCTATCATGGGCGTTGCGAAACCATTACTGAATTTGTCTAGCTCGTCTCTCCATCTAATATTCTGCAGGCACCAGTTCTGCTTGTGATCTCGGGGGATCCATGCCGTGATTCACGATGTCCATCGATTGTCCGCCATTCGTACAACACGGCCAGCCCACTGTCATTAGAGCTTTTAAATGGATTCTATCATGTCCCAGACTCTTGGCTTTTCCCAGATGTACTGTGCTATCTTGTGGTCTCTCTATGTGAGGCCCAGCATAATTTTTTCATGTGCACGTTGCATAGTTCTCAATTTGCGGATCTGTCTCTTGGTTAGGTTCCATGGTGACTATTCGGAGGATGCATCGGTTACACACCCTCCATTTTTTAAAGGACTAATGGAATCTTTAAAAAAAAATTATTTTTGAAGGTTGAGCTTACTCTACTAAAGGCTTGCAATGCTAGAGTTATTCTTTACTAGATTTCTTCTTCTTTGGAGAGTCTCATTGAGATTCGTTGTCCTCGGTAGATGTAATGATCTACTTTCTCCAGTTCTGTGTCTTAGATTTTGATCCCAATGTTATTATATCCGATGTGGTTGTTGCACATGATCGTCGTCTTGCTGAAGGTCACGTGTACGCCAACTTTCCTGCTCTCTTCATTTAGTTCATCAATCATTAGTTGGAGGTCATGCAGGTTCTCTGCGAAAAGGGCAATGTCGTCTGCAAATCTGAGGTTGCTCAGATACTCGCTGTCTATTCTAATCCCTTTACTCTCCCAGTCTAGACTTCTAAAGATCATTTCGAGATGTCATAAAAAAACCCCTGTACTTTGGCACCTACAATATCGGTTCAATCTCTACTGATATGAAACTAACCGATCTTATCAACAATAAGACTCGGAGAGAAACTAATCGAACAAAAGAGCAAACATCTTTACATCAGAAGTTGATTTTCTCGTTCATAAAAAAATCAAAAACAGCATTGTAGGATTCAAAGTTATCGCGTACCCAGTGACACCGAACAGCTCTTGAATTGGTACAAACTGAATATCATTCAAGTCTACTTGTCAGTCAACCAAGAGGAAAAATATTCAACATTAACGACGACTTGAACCATACTCCAAGATATCAAAAATTACTTCTGCATTAACATCGGAGATTTAAACACTCAGGTAAGACAAGGTAATGAAAGTAGCGAGGGCAAGTTCAGATACAAAATACGGAGTGAACAAGATGAAGATCTTATTACCTTTGCAACAGCGAATGGATTCAAAATCATGCACCCCTCTTCGAAGAAAAAAACAAATAAAAAATAAACTCGCAGAAGCCCAAATCAGGAAACCAAGAACAAAATCGAGTACCATCTATCAGACAAAAGCGATACCGTCAGAGATAATCGGGTCCTGATCGTGTTAATGTGGGAAGCGACCACAGGATGATGAAAAGTTAACAAGAAGAGGAGAACACAAAAAAATGTTCCGTACCAAACTGCAATCACTTGAACGAACTGAAAAAAAAAAACACTTATAAAGTTCCAGAAGAGAGCATCGGCGAGTTAAACAACAAAAAAAGAACCCCGTTAATTGAAATTATTAATGTATCAAAACCAAAGAGCAAACAAACCAACAGTAAAAACCCCAAAGGAACCAGGAATCTCATAGTGAAACGCATAAATCTCAAGCCACTGACAACAAAAAAAAAGTCGATGCTACCAAACATCCCCTGAAAAAAGCGAAAGCAGGATTAATGAAAACGACCGAAGTATCGAAAAAATTGTAAAGAAAAGTAAGGCTTCGAAACAATTTAAAAAAAATCTCTCAGTAGAGGAAGAAAGCGAATAACCAGGGTCCTCGGAGAAAATGGAGATCTAACGACGGAGAGAGACTGAGTTATCGAATGTGCATAATAATTCTACAGATGTCTCTATCCCTCCAAACAATGAACGAGATGTACAGGTCACAAGTAACCGGTTCGAAGATGTTTCAAAGATCTTACTATGCTAAGTTAGTGTGCTAAATCTTGTGCAGGCTCAACCTCTGAGAACAAGGGTATATAACCATCTATATTTAATCTCTTGCTTCATCTTATTACCCTATTATAATCATCTATGCTTCTTCATACATGAACACAAGTCCGACGGCTGACTGTGGGTCAATCTAAGACCTTAGAAAGTGATTAGACAAGCGAAGAAGCAAATAGAAGAGATAGTGCGTACCGAAGATAGTCAGACGGGAAGAGCAAAATGAAGGTAATCAAAGGGGAGAAAGAGAGCAGAGAGAGAGAGAGAGAGAGAGAGAGAGAGAGAGAGGGGGAGAGAGGGGAAGAATAAGCGAGTAAATTTGAAAAAGTGGGATATAATTAGTAAGAGAAAGAGAGTGCAAGTTAGATTGATAGAGAGAGGAAATCAAACTGACAAAGGGAGAGGAAGTAGAGAAAGAAATCGGGAGAATATGATAGAAAAATTGTGAAAACACGAGAGAGAGAGAGAGAGAGAGAGAGAGAGAGAGACAGAGAGAGACAGAGACAGACAGACAGACAGACAGACAGAGACAGAGACAGAAGAGAGGGGAGAGAGAAAGAATGAACGCGCAAAAGTGAGCCAGTAAAGAGAACATAGTGAAAAGAGATACTAAGTGAGACAAAGAAAATGTGACTGTGTGAGATTGAGGGTTGGTAGAAATTTTGGGGTAACTTCCCTGTTTTACGCCAATGCTAATTTTAAAGGAATGTGAGAATCACACATAGCAAAAGATGGCCTTTTGTGTCACTTATCAGATTCTGGACCACAAATTTGAACTGAACCAAATGAATATAGAAAAAAAAAAGAAAGATTTACACATAAGGGTGTTTTTTTTCGCGGGTGTTTTGGTTGAGGCTATCTACATCTGAATATCATGTAAATCATATCATAAGACTGAATATGGGAATTATCATCTACATAAGAATGGATTATAAAACAAATATCACGCACATACATTTGTGCTGTATGCTAGATGGCAAAATAACTATTTGAAGTTATCATCAGTGTTTGATAAAATACCCCCGAATTTTCTTTCTTCTCGGTTTACAACCGTCATTACAACATTTAAGTACACGTTGTTCGGCCGACGGCATACCGGAAGCTTGGTTCAGAGTCAAAATGTATACATGGTAATCAATTCAGTAATCAAGGCGTAAATTACCGACGTTTTCATCAAGTGAAATAAGTAGTAAAATACTTGTTCTTTTTTTTTTTTACTAATAGTACAATCAGGTGTGAATATCATTTGCAATGTAGTATCTGGAAGAAAATTCATAGGAGTGTAACAGACGACAGATCCATTTGAAACAAAATAATGATTTAAAGGCCATTTATTACAAAACGATTTAACGCTTTGCATACTAGAAAATCGGTCAACGAATTGAGAACAATGATAATGTCAAGAAGATCACCCAGGAAGTAATTTTGCAGAGTAGCTTATCTTAGTGTCAGAGACGGATGGACACACGGCAAATTATAATAGATCATGGAGTTTTTCTATCCAAGTCAGAATCAGAAATTAATCTGTATATTGTAAGGTAACTTGTAAATCAGGCCGCAGAAAATGTTATTCAGTCAGGAATATATATGTGTAAAGTAAGGTAACTTGTCAATTGGGTTGTAGAAAACATTTGTCTTGAGCTTGAAATTATCATTTAATAGAGCAAATAGTTTCCCCTCCTGGTTAGAATAAGAAGTGATTCAATGCATAGTAATGTGTAATGATTCAGGCTGTACAAACTTTAGTCCACTGTCTATATTCATCGATTCAAGTAGATATCCATGTATAGAAAAGTAATTTGTGAATCAAGTTGTAGGAAGTCTTACGCGTAAAACAGCAGAATATTTTCCTTTAACTTTTCACCCTGAGAGCAGAAACATTTCTCCATTCATTTTGATCCCTGAAAATGAAAAGAAGGGTCCCCTTCATTTCTTCCACCGTAAGCGGAAAAAAAAGTTAACTTGCACTTTTGACCGCCAAACGTTGACGTGAAATATTTTTCTTCACTTTTGACACCTAAAAGTCGAAAAAGAGTTTCCGCTCATTTTTTACTTAAAAAATGGAGAAAAGGTTTTCCTTCGCTCTTGACCCTTAAAATAAAGGAAAAAGTTAGCTATCATTTTGATTTTTAGAGACCTCATACACACTTCTATATAAAAAGGCAATTCCTCTGTGGTGTCGTTGTTGCTCAATAAAAGATTTCAATAACTCATATGTAATGAAAACTGCTTTTAAGTTGTTAATAAGACACTACTTCGAATATTGGAAAATCATTTCGGATATACAAGGGATTTGAAAGAAATTTTACGAGAATTATTGAAGGAATGCATGATTTGAATTATAAGGAAGGGTTAAAAAAGATTGGGTCTCACAATGCGACGGGGAATTGGCTGAGACTTTTGAAAGATCCTAAATGATTAGAATATATTTAGTGCCGTGGTTTGTATAAATCTTTCGTCTTATGTAATGCACCAAATTTCTTGAACCAATATCTGTGGATACAAGTCGGCTATTTCTGGAAAAGTATTTATGTTGTGGCTGTGTTTAATTCTTTTTTCCCCTCTTCTATTTCTTGAAGTTTTAAAAGAATATAACTAAACCATTCTGGTGATTCGTTGTGTCTCTTTTGACAAACCCATATCACGTTCCAGAAGTTTTATTTTCTGTCCATGGCGTCTGGTTTTATGTTATTTTTTCTTTCTTTCAAGTTTCGGTAAAATATTCATTCGTTGTTATGGAAAGTGCGGTTCTGTGTTTACTGGGAATTCCTTCGTTTATATGCCTTCAGTTTTCTTTCTTTGGCTGGTCTAATTTGGTGTATTTCTTCCACAGCAGAGGATACTCTTTTTTTTTCTGTCTTATCTTGTCTTTAAATTGCTAATAGAAGTCTACCTCGGATATTGCGACACAGAAATTGGAAGATTATTCATATTATAGTCTCATAGTCTGACTGGTTGTCTGTTCAAGTGAAAAGTCTTTTTTGGTAATTCTTCGCCTCTCTGTTTTTCAAATCCATTTTACCAGCGCAGTTTTTGTTCCACTCATTCGGGATTTCTCCCTGTGTCTCAAACATGTCCATTACCATATCCACTCCAGCGTAGATGAAGATTTTGGACTCTGTTATTCTATTAGTTTCAATATTAGATGTAAATATTGACTGACGCGTTCAGTTGAATTTTTTTTAAAATTCCAATCCTAGCCAATAAGGATGACGATGGAATACTTTTTCTTGAATCGATTCTTTCAGAGTTTGTTTTAGGGTTATATTATTTTCATCTGGGGTGGCAGAATGTCCTTTCATTTCAGTAAGGGGTTTTGTTTAGAGTTGTTTCTACTTCGTCGTTCAAGTGTGAGGAGGTATTCCTATGAGAGTAGGTCATGTTCTTTTTCTATATTCTTTCAGATTTTTTTGCAACTTAATCTCTGATAGCTAGTTTCTCTTCAAAATATGTTTTGCTTGGTCATCCAGACGCTGTCTTGATGCTTACACTATGTTTTTCCCTCCATATTGTGAGAATACTTTGTCCGTGACCCCTACCCGATGGTTTGTATTTGAACCACTCATGCACGTTGATTATTATAGGGATAAACTGACAGCAAGCCTACAATACTCCTCTTGCTAATCTTAGTTGTGGTCATGGATATAATGATACTGACAATGCAGGAGAAACAATAACAACAATATCAATTGAAGAGATATGCCGTTACAAATTAAGTGTATATCCAGTGAGATCGGTTAGTTTACAAAATATCTTGATATGGATGATTTTTCATTAAATGTTAAGATTTATTTTAAAGTGATACATTATATTTTCATCCATCTATCAAGGAAGAAGTTTGTGACAATCATGATAATGATAGATAATATTAGGACCGATTTCACTCCTCGCACCCTGTGATTGTCCAGGATTTATTTGACTTGACACTGGAGGGCATCATTCGAACGTCACCGTTTTGAAACGCAAAAAAATGACACGTGTTTATGGAAGTTACTTACCTTCAGAAAAACAAGAATTTTCTTGTGCTTTCAACCCAAAAAGTCAAATAACAGGTAAATATAAACTGTGTGGGGATAAAGAGGGTACAATCAACAACGTAGTGAGTTCAGCATTTATTCTAGAAGGCGTACACAAGCAGGCAAGGTCAGACATGGAGGTGATTCTCTGGAGACTATGAAAGCAACTATGTTTCAACCGTATAAACAGAACTGTATCTGTCCAATAATATGAAGCACAAATCTTTGAATCCAAGTTAGTGGATCAGAACTTGTGGTGGTAAACGGGAAGAAAAGGATGAGTCAGATAGTGTATTCCACTGCTCCGGTATATCGAAGGGTGAAGCTGAAATTTTGAATCAGTATTTGGACCTTGTCAAGGAGCTGGGGACTTGGAACATAGACGTGGCAGTCGAAGCAACTAGTAATTGAAGTCATGGGGACGGTCCCCAAGAACCTACCAGAGGGGTTGGATGAAATTGGAATCCAGGGAAGATCTGAGACTATCCAGATGACCCCAGAGGAGAGGACTAGAGTATTGAAATAGTGGCTACTACTTGGTCTCCAGAGGAAGCCACCATTGACTGTTGTTTGAAAACTCAGCAAGTACAAATATTAATCGTGCACATGATCGTTGATTTATAGATAACGGTTCTAAAGACTTTTGCAAAGAGACTGGAAAATATAAATATCCAAGAATCTGAGGAGGAACTATAAGACCATTATATATATATATATATATATATATATATATATATATATATATATATATATATATATATATATACTTATTAGTTACAAGAGTCTGCAATTAAATCATGGAAAAAATAAACATTTATTTTGGACAACAAATGTGTATATTTCAACATTATCTCCTTCTTTGCAAATGTACATTATTCATCAGCAAATAATCTCTTAGATAAAATATTATACAGTGACTATTCAACAAACTCAGCTAAGACTGCAACTTGTCTTTTTTTTGATAAAATAGAATGAAATGCAAAAATCCAGCTGATTTTATCTAAAGACATAAGACTATCAATAACAAACGATACACACTAACACTGAATCATGAAACATTCATTTTTGTTGACTATTCAAGAAAAAAAAGAAGAGATAACAATGACACTGGAGATTTGGGGGCCCAGGGAGGCTTTGTTCCCTGTAAGGCCCCACTTCCTAAATTTATTGCAGTATTTCCAAACTTTGGGAACGCAAGACTGCTGATAGTCCATAATGACAATAGTGAGGCTCAGTGGACGGATCTTTCAAAAGCTTGGGGTCCGTTGAGTTGTTAACTATGCTGACCATTCAATGGTTCTCCTCATAGGTGGATCACTCTCTGTAAAATATTTTTGGATTAACTATGATCTTAAGGGGTACCTTAGCCTCAAAAATTAAGTAATTGACATTGTTGAATATTTGGAAATAATTCCTTCACACAAACCTGTGATACAATCAAGGACAGAGCTGAAGATTTGGAGACCTTGGGCGCTTAGGCCCATGTAAACCCTATCCCTCCAGCATTTATTTTAGTATTTCCAAACATGAGAGCCGTCGACCGCTAAGTTCAACTTAGCACTTTTGAAAACATATACTTTTACAAATTTTGGCTTGAAAAGTAAAAAAAAAATTGAAAAAGAGAAAACCTTGAAAGATACTATATTCCTGGTATCACGTTTTGGGAAATTTTCAAGCCGAATAGATAAAAGTTGATGTAATACACTGGGGGAAAGCTGATGAACTTCTCTTCGTAACGATTTATATACGTATATATTTCCAACGTGAATTAGACCTGCAATCCATAGATTGTCGACTCATACTTAAAATGTCCTTGTAAAATGCAAAATACGTAGCTCCCTATTTTTCGATGCTGCATTTCATGGCGTTTCATGGCTGACAGACGCACTTTGATGAAATTATCTGTTGCAAAGCTGAAGAAAATTTCCGATATAACATTATTGTATCTCCATCAAGTATTAATTCACAATGGAATGACTTTGTACAATAAAGCACACTTATATTTCGAACGTCTTTGTAAATTGCCAAATACTTATCTCAACTTTTCATACCCAACGGATAAAGATAGACATAATAGGCCGTTGGAAAGCCGATGAAATTTTCTATCCAATATATATATATACATAGATAGATAGATATAAATTATTAAATTCTTGATATAATTAACGCTGCCTTATTCAGAGTTGGGCACTTTTCAAATAAGGTAACTCGTTCATTATATGCCATAAACAAAGCACTTCCAACTTTGGAATAAAGCACTCTGGTGGATGGGGAATTGTGCATAAGTGAATACATTGCTTAAATTCAACCTTACTGACCGTCCAGTTCTGCGTAGGGCAGAGGTAAAATGCCAACCGATAGGTCTTAGGCGGAGGTTTCGATCCTATCTCGTTGCACTGGATGGGATAATGGATAGTCTATTGCCACGCTGAAGAGTTGTAATACAGCGTAACAGCTGTCTGTGGATGACTCAATTATATATATACAGTTTATAGTTCTATAAACTGCAAAGCATCCTAGACTACACACACACACACACACACACACACACGTATATATATAAGATCATTACGCATGTTATTGACAGCACGTGGTCCTTCTTCGTGTCTTACTCTGTCCAACAATATTTTGAATCTATTCCAAACATTCCAACACAGCACGCTTATACATTTAAACATTTTCTGACAAATTGACAGATTTTCCTTTGATAACTCTTAGTCGAAAAAGTTTCCAGGATTTGTGGCTGTAATAGTTGAGCATCCAGTGTTCAAACTAGAAGAAATGGTTCTAGAGAAGCTTCTTTTCTCTCATTCAGTGAAATCAGAAAATGAATATTCTGAGGATAAATACCATTTTTCGATGTCAAACAAGTCAACACCAAAGACCAAGGGGAAGGTTTTTGCAAGTCGCTGTTCAAAAAATCAAATAAATAGCTTTTCGTTGCTGATTTCCTTCTGACATTTAACTAATCTTCTCAATTTAACATTTCAACAGTCATTGTATTAAATAAAATTAGCTGACAATAGTTAGCTAATTATATTGGCAGTCATGATCAATTGATTGCTTCCTGTCTAATG
The DNA here is from genome assembly GCA_963457665.1 of Thysanoteuthis rhombus. Lineage (NCBI taxonomy): Eukaryota > Metazoa > Mollusca > Cephalopoda > Oegopsida > Thysanoteuthidae > Thysanoteuthis > Thysanoteuthis major. The sequence goes on from OY735200.1 coordinate 57,414,032, forward strand.
GCAATCTTTCAAACACAATGAAATCTTCAGGAAGAAGGCAAAAAGGAATATCGTCTGTTTAGTTTCTTAATGGATCAACCTAATCATCAAACACAGTCTTTCGGCTAGGGCGTTATTTGCAGTTAATTAGTTCGAGTGGTTCTATTCATAATGTAATTGTCGGAGGATAAAATTAACTGTCATTTTTTAAATTATCCATCAAGAATTTTAGCAACAGCTAAAGAGAGTGTTGTAGTTAATTATATATCATCTCGTTCAGGGCGAAGGAAGAAAAGAGAGAAATGACCTTCCTAAATCAGATCTCCTACTTCTAAAAACCTGTCATTCTGAATCTTGAATGGATTGTCGGAATCAAACTTTCAAGATCCTTTCGATATCGAAACACAGTGTGTGACTGCTTCATACCTTCATACTTCTTAAAACCTCATCAAAGTTTTAACTTTAGGAAGACTGCTTAAGAGTTTTTAATGTTTCTCTGTATGAGTCAGCACTCATATATATATATATATATATATATATATATATATATATATATATATAGTATTTTTAAAGATGATCTCATAAGTTGGTTTGCATGTAGTCCATAATTGAAACGAACATGACGGATTTGTAATTCACACTGGTGAACACTCAATAGAAGTGACATGAAAAATGAATCACGTCTGTTCTCACACTTATTGATTCTTCGTCGTCAAATTCGTTTTTGGGTAACTTACATAAGTTACCCTTGTGTATCAAATGATCTGTAGTATAAAATAACATCCATATACAATGCATTATGATAATATCTGAAATAAAATTTCAGAAAACATGTTGTATAACTCGGTCCTAAAAAAAGATAAAGCTATATTTTAAGATCATAGTTGAATGGGAGGTTGTATTTCATCAACATTATTGGGAAGCCATAATATAACTATTTTGTTTCTGAATCCCTGAAACAGTTACATGGTAAACAACCAATGATCCCTACAAGAATATATATATATATATATATATATATATATATATATATATATATATATATATATACTCGTGTACCTATTTATAGAAATAAACATGAAACTCATAACAAAGCTTATACATATCAATACTCAAATGCTTACTCATATAGATGAGCACACAAAACTCCAAACCAAGCAAATGGTTATGAGTTTTGTATATGAGTAAGTACTTGAGACTTGAGTATACATACATACACACACACACACACACATATATATATATATATATATACATACATATACATATATATATATATATATATATACTCAGTGTGCTTGAGTATATATATATATATATATATATATATATATATATACATGTATATATATATATATATATATATATATATATATACATATATACATATATATGTATATATATACTCGAGTGATCACTAACACAGACGAGCATATAAAACTTATAACCAAACATTACAATATATAGTTTTTCTTCCCAGCAGCTTGATGTTGAACTTTACTTTTGTCTTCATCTTATTCATCTTCAACCCATTTTTCTACTTTCCTTACTTAGATAATTTGACGTGTTTCGTAACTCATCCAAATTTCCTGATGTAATTGTAATGTCATCAACGGATCTTAGATGGTTTAAATATTCTCCGTCAATCTTTATTCCTATTTTCTCATTCAGTTTTCCGAGAGGTTCTTTTGAGGCTCGCAGTAAATCTCCTCGTCTAACTCCTTTTTCAGTAATTATCCTGTCAGAAACTGTCAACCAATACTGTCACCAAAACTATTGATACAAGTTTCTTCAGCTTTTAAGTAGGTCTTTCTAGCTGCCAGGCTAGCTAGCTATGTATCACACGTATCTATGTATCAATCCGCATCAATGGAGCTAAAAGGCTGAAAATGTAAGCATTTGCTCTTCATTATGCCGAGAATACTTTTAAAAAATCGCACAGATAGATTGGGGGGATCGATTTGCAATGTAAGTTTATCCTGAATTGCCCCCTCAGTTTTTTTTGTCTGGCAGAATGCACGGTTGTTCTTTGAAAAAAATCGGACTTTCTTTTAGGAATCACTGTCCAACAGAAGGTGTGGGAAAATTCATTGATCACCCTGATTTTCATTTTTAATTCATCACCCCGGGACAACATGCTTCCAAACGACGTTGGTCACGTGACAGTGTCCATTAAATGACAAACAAGACATGTTATATTTTGTAGTAGAGGAAAGGGTAGAATTTGGTTACAGGAGAGACATTGATAGAGCGGCAAGAGGAATGAACTTGCTCAATCAGAGCTTCAGCTTAAACTAACTGTCCACTTTCAATCAAAGTCATTTATTCACTGCCAGAAGAAGTAGGTTTTAATAAAATTTACAAAAATTAAGAAGCAAATTAAGATGAAGCTGAATAACACTCATAAAAATCAGTGAAATATTCATAATACTTCATAAATAAAAAATAAATTATACAGATGATTGAAGGAGGATAAAAGTGACAGCTGTGTTTATTTGTATCAATAGCTATATGCAATAGTTTCATTCCGATGCAACATGAACTCATAACAACTTAGTCTGCATATATGACCACTTTTGCTTGGGTACAACGTCAATATTAAAACAAAAATAAATTTATATCGTAAAAATTGGGGAAGTTGTATTCTGAAAGAGGAATTTGCTTGGTTACTTATTGAAAAAAGTTTTGCTGCCAAACTAGAGTTGTATAATACACAAAAATAGGAAATTCGAGTTTTTAATTACAGTAATACAATAAATACCACACACACACACACGCACACACTCACACACACACACACACACACACACACACACATATATATATATATATATATATATACATATGTGTATATATGTATATATATTTAAAGAGAGAGAGAGAGAGAGGAGGGGTCTATTAAACCAATCTCAGTCTGGTACCAATTGGTTATCGTCTGTTTGATTGCTAGGTATAGCCATGGCCGGCTCTTGCCTGACGAAATATGTTTCGAAAAAAAAATGTCCCTACAATGATCACATTCTGTTGGAAATTGACAGTCCAATCCCATGGTATGCAAACTGTCAGCAAAATGAGAACACAAATATATGCATGTAAATATTTATGCCCATGAGCGCAGAGTTGAGAGATGTGTGGTTAAAGTGCGTCTACTTCAACTCCTACTTTCCAAGGGTCATTATAGCTGAGCCGTGTTAAGACTGTTCCCTGATGAATGTAGGTTTGAGTCCAATACGACGTTCATTTTCATTATTCATTTACAGTGTCGGGTCTTCAATTTGCTACACGATTTATTCCGTTGCCAGTCGAAATATGTTTCCAAATAAATTCTCCCTACAGTTATCACTACCTATTTATCTATCTACGTCTTTTTCAGAACTCATTAAAACCCACTCGATTTCTGCAGAAAGAATTCTCAAGAACCTCCATTTTATCGATATGTATGTACGTGATTCGTGAATGCGTGTTAACTTGAAATATGCTCAAATACAAAGAAAAATGAACTACCATAAAAAGTAATGAAATGAGCTTCAGCATTTCGCACATTTCAAAAGCATTCCGGCTATTTTCCTTATGTTTGAACTATTTTATAAAATTTAACCCTGTGATCTTTTGAAACTGTCCCATTCAGCCGAAACTCAAACGGAGCAGATGTTGATAAAGGAAAAGCGAACAAATGACATTGTTTTCAACAGGCAGGATCGATTCCTATCAGACGAAGAGTTGATTAAGTCGGCATCAACTCTATAACCTTTTTCTGGTCGGCGTCCCTTATTAATTTGCGTTGGCAAAATGTGGAGAAGAGCAGTACTTTCTAATGAGATTATGCTTTCTTACTCTTCATAACCAACCCAGAACGATAAAAAAAAACAATGACGCTTGCTTGTCATCCTATGTTCCATATCATCTCTACAAAGAAAAGAAAGAGTCAAAAAAATCCCTTTGTACCAAAAGAAAATGGTTTACAACCAGTGTATCCTCTCGATAGTCACCTATGGGACTAGAACATGGAACCTAATCAAAAGATTGACACTCAAGCTGAGAACCATGCAACGTGTATAAGAGAAAATTATGTCAAACATCGCACGGAAACTCAGCACATTAGAGGGAAAATAGATATCAGATAATCCGTTACAAAACTCGAATGGTAATAGGCTGGTCAAGTTGCAAGAATGTCAGACAACCGAAGGACACCACGACTCACAAAAAAGATCCCTAAATATCATTAGCGAAAAAATCGTCGACAAAATATAAAATAACGTGACAAACTAGACAAGTTCACAAAAATATTTTGCTCTGCAGCGACCATGATAGAGAGCTCTTGCAACTTTTGTGGAAATGTCTGTGTCCAACGAAGGGTGCTAAAATACTACTGCTACGGATGATGGTAATGATGATTACATTATTTTGACCGTATGCAAAACTAAGTTTAGGTCAGTAATTATCTTTATCTATTCCGTGTATTTAAACGAATGTACGAATTCAGATTCAATGAATAACAAATAGACGCTCTCCAGCATATATCGTAATGTTTCACAAATTTGTGAGAGCTACATTTTCGTCTGATGGAACAAAATAATGCAAAACTTCGGGCTAAACCTTTTGTCTGAGATAATGGCACTTGAAAATAAGGAGTCATATCATCTCGGCGTGCAACACAGTCCGAGTCGCAATAGTTATTTATAATAATATAATTTCATACACAACAGCTTTGCCACCAACAAATCTTTATCAATTGATAGAACCTCGGGTAAATTCTGTGGCAGGATCGAAGTATCATTACAACCAACCCAAAATTCCCGAGCAGTACCTCATGATCTGGCTTTATGTTTTTTTTTTCACTGAGTGGGGATTCCGTATGAAAACGCAGTCTCATCTATTCATATATTCTTCCTGTGTTAACAACTTTTCAGTCAAAGTTCATGAGCCAAGAAATTTAATGTCAATTCAATGATGTAAGGTTCAAAATACCTTTTATTAAATGCCTACTTCATGATATAATAAAGCAGAATGGCTGGCGAGGAGTATTGGGGAAGAAATTGGTCTCCTATTTATTTGAATTAAGTGACCAGACGACTATGTCAGAACAATGAACAGTTAACGTGAACTTTAGCTGAAAAGTCGATACGCTGTTTTTTAATTACACAATCATGGAACGATTTAGCCGATAAACAAAACCATCTAGGGTGCTTTGGTATTTTCCCGACACTGGATCCCTACAATCAATGTACAATTCGAACGTGAGATTCATATCGTTTTCCACAACCAAGTGATATATGTAAGTATACAATTGTTCATACTATATGGCTGAAATAAGAGGAAACATTCTGACTGATACTAATGGTCGGTGTTTAAGTTCAGGAAAAAGATGTGGTTTTGTGAGTGGATTTTCAAGATATGCAGGTCCAACCCACTTGGGAGATTGGCAAAGCTCAACACAATTTTATCACATCAATTCAACCCCTCTGTTTGACCCCGTGCTGGATAGACAAATTCATATAAAAACTGACATAAACACGTAAACTCTATCAATATTCACATGCACACATTCGAATATAAACACACACATACACACGCGTACACACAAAGAGATGCATACCGACCTGTGCATACAAATATGCTCACGAACGCACACACACACATATATATATATATATATATATATATACGTACGTTTTTATATAAGTATGAGGCACAAAGGTTAACAGCATTGATGATCGAATTGGTGAATCGAGTTTAAAACCCGACGAGGCCGTTTACATCCATTTTGCATTAATGCCATTGAGAAAATTTTTTCCCTCATAGCAAAATAGCATTGTAGACTGGATCCTCCATCATTGAGAAGATACCTGTCTAGGAGGACAACTCAAGCTCATCAAAAGGTAGAGTCAACGTGTGAGCTTAATTAGTAACTACCAACCCAGAGCGACCTACCTTGGTTTAGTAGTTTGCTTGAAATGGCTGAACACGATGATTTATATATATTCATATATATATATATATATATATATATATATATATATATATATATATATATATATATATATATATATATATATATATATATATATGTGTGTGTCTCTGTGTAACTATATATATACATATATATATATATATATATATATATATTGGGGCATACATACCTATATATATATGCACATGCACGCACAGCGCACACTCTCTCACACACATACATATATATATGAATATATCCATACACACACGTTAAAGGACAAATTAAAAAAAAATGAAATTGTTCAATCTACTTTATGATAAAAATTAAAAAAAGCAAACGCAAGTAAAATATTTCTAAAGCTGTTTGACAAACATTTTCCATTAGCAAATAAACTGCAGAAAAATTAATAAAAACACAGAAGAAATCCGTTAACGTTGCATTAATAAATATCTAAAAAATTTAATAGGATTATAAAATAACAAACAAACAACCGAAGATGAAACATGCAATTGTAGGAGCCAGAGCCTTTGGTCGCAATAGAATTGCCAGGGAGCAAACAGAAGATACAAAGAAATGGTAAAAATCAAAGAAATTCGAAATAAAGAAAAAAAGTACACCCGAACAAAAGGAAATAATTTGGAAAACCTCTTCAACAACCACGAAACGTCTTTTAACAATAAATTATACGGAAACAACACAACAATCTCGAAATATATATGGAAAATTAAAAAAAAGAGGAAAAACTCACATAACAACATGGAAAACGATTGAGCAGACTGCGAAGAATACCTGAAAAGGTGCACACATTGCTTGGAAGAAAAATTAAAGATGTGAAAATGAAACAATTAGAATAAAAGAACGGGAATGATTTCAAAATGATGAAATTTGAATAAATATCTGCTTAAGAACAAAAACTTTAATGACAAAAGAAAAACCCATCGAAATCCAGAAACAAACGCAACAACAGAAATTCAAAAACCTCGAGAATATAAACGAAAAAAAAAAAAATGCAAGCGATAAATGTCATTACGAAATGACGCAAATATTCAAAGAGACAAACAATGAATAAAATATCAGATATCCACTTGAAAATTACAAAGGTGTGAAAAAATCCATTTGAATGATCACCGGTAACGTGTGAAAGAAACCGGTTTCGGTACAATTTATATCAATAGATAAATGATAATTTACTTTCACCCCCCCCCATATATATATATATATATATATATATATATATATATATATATATATATAGATCGCCGCTTAGAATTGTTAGCATCCGTATTTTTTTTGTATAACCTGTACAATATCCTCAGAAATTAAAAGAGATTGACCAACATTTATCATAATGATATTTTAAAAGATGTCCTCATGATACGAGAAAAAATAATTAGTTTCCAACTCCCATATAGTAATTTCAAAGCAGGAATCGAAAATATGACTTACACAGTATTAGTGGCACCCATCCTTCATATTCGGTTCTACGCCCTTTTTAGCCCTTTTTAACTGCCTCCAAAAGTTTCTTGCAGCTATCTATAAGCTTATTGCACAGATGGTAGTTTCTTCCATTCTTCTCTTGTAATATGTTCTAGCTTTTAACTGTTTGCATGATACCTGTCATGTATATTACGCGTTGAAACCATGACCAACTTATCCCACTCTTTTAGGGTTTTCAATGGAATAAAGATTAATGCTAACTCACTGCTGGTTGGTTTAATACAGTTTATTATCATTTCAACCATTCTTGTGTGCTCCTAGATGTGTGCTTTAGGATTTTGTTGCGTTGGAGCACTCACGATCTTTAGACCAAACCTAGTTTTCTAAACACTTGGTGGTGCGTTCTCTCTAAATCTTTGATTTTATGATTCCTTTGATACAGTCAAGGCCACCTGTACCAGATACAGCAAAGTAGCCCATTACGCTATGGATCGTCTACAAAACTTTGGTACCGTGTATCTCCTCTTTGAACTTCATTTAATTATCAATAAGCAATTTAGTGGTGTTCATCCACAAAAAGCTCTATTTTGGTGGTATCCGTTGACAGAATGTTTGCCCAGAAGGATCGGTATTAGTCCAGGTATTATTTTCATTCATTAAAACCAGTTTTCCCTTTGTATTTTTTTATGGCTATAATGTCCCCTGTGACTTTCGCCTAAAAGACGATGATTTGACTAGTTAGTCACTCAATAGAAAATTAGGAAAAGGGGGGATCAATAATGTTACTTCTCTCACCTTTTCTTGGAAAGTGATCACCAAACAGGTCTGAATTTCCAAGAAACAAACGTGTATGCTACTCGACACAAACTAGACTACATGAAAAAACATAAGTTGACAGTATTAATAACACTTTTTTTGAAAGGTTCCTAAAAGAAAGGGAAATACTGCCAATTGACCAGGGCAGGAAGCTAGATAGCTGCAAGAAATGTTGGAAGACAGTCGTTGTTTTTGAAGCGGGTTGCTATCAAATATAAAGGGAGGGGTCGATGTTATAGCCCGGGTTATACTTTTGATTTCTCCTTCGGAATCACTGAACACAATTTGCAAAATAATGTTTTAAAGAAACAGTTTAAACATTGTATCAAAATATTCTGAGGACAAAATTTTGGTAGATTTCAATTCATTTTAGAAGATATTGTACAGGTTATGTAAAAAATTGAAGGGTACCAATAATGCCGGATAAGAATTTATAAAACGAATTGAGAACCATCTAAGAATCACTCAGAGAGCCATAGAAAGAGCAATGCTAGAGATAACTCTCACAGGAAGGAAAAAAAGAACAACATGGATCAGATGGAATAGAGTGAAGGGTATCATATAAATATTCGAACAATAAAAGAGGGGATGGACTCCACCTTTCACAAGGAGGAGATGCCAACAAATACAGCAAAATACTAACCGATTGGTGACAGCAAACACGGTTGGAAAAGACCAGAAAAGAGATAGAAGTGGTCATCATAAAAGAAAATGGGAAAAGCTCTTGTTCATTGATGGACTTCTAATGATATATATATATATATATATATATATATATATATATATATATATATCATTGCATTGGGCAATTTATGTCGGGCAGAATGTGATAATTATAGAGACAATTCATTTGGAGACATATTTTGTCCGGCCCCGTAATTAATTAAGAAGCAATCGAACAACCGACCACGTAAATGAATGAAAAAAACGACCCCCGTGCAGGATTGAAACCCATGTTTACCAATGTTTAACACGAATCTTCTCTACCAGCTGAGCAGTAGCTCGAAATAGCGCATTTAAACCACCCCTCTCTCTATTCTGCTGTTGTAGGCATACGTATATGTGTGTTACTATTTTGCCGGCAGTATGCATTGATTATTAGATTGGACAGTTTATTTCCGTCAGAATGTGATAATTGTATAGAAAATTCATAGTAGGAGTTTGAACACGCTATTTCGAAACATCCACAGTGGCTAAAGAACTGAGGACTTTATCCGCAGGAACTGTTTTCTCCTTGAAAAAAAGACATAAAATGAGTTTATCTAATATATGGTGTGGTGATTTCGAGAGATGTGTGAAATGCCCAGTGAGACATCGGAAACGCTTCATTACTTGAAAGATAAACAAATTGATCAATCTGTTCTAATTCCGAACGATTTGGTAGAACTTTGAAACCAGACTCACATTCGTTGAGCGATCTATACAATTTTTTAAGTTTTCAGAGATACGCAATATTAAAATCTGACCCTTTGTATGTATATCTTGAAAAGAGTAATCTTTTTCAAGTCAAAATTTGAAATACCTAAGTATTTCGTGTTCATTCGTATAAATACACGCACATGCCAAAATTTCTCCGCTTGCCTTCGCGTGTACTAAATATACGTAATTTATATACAAACTTGCAGCCGCCGTTAACCGGGAATTGGAAAGATATTCTTGTAGACCAATCATTATCAAATTAGTGAGTTTGATTTTCACAGTGACTGTGTATCAGAGTAAAAGTATATATGGGTTTATTTATATGTATGTTTATGTTTTTCCGTTTGAAGGAATAACACTCAAAAGATACGATAGAATTAAACTTATTTCAAGAAAACAATATATATCCTTTACAAAATCGTACACTACTCCAATATTCTTGACAAGAGTGTAAACGGCTTCATTATTCTCAACTCAATTCTAACAGTTGATATTCCCGCGCACCCTCAAATGAACATGCGCACAAAAATCGACACGTGCTACAATGATATGAAAATACGCACAAAAACTTCTCTCGCTTGCCATTTTATTTTGATTCTGAGGGGGAAAAAAATTCACAGAACATGAAATCGAAAGAGAAGCAGCGTATCTTAATAAACTATCCCCCTTTAGCAGTTTAGGTAAATTATTCACAGCCGAATGCTTATTGCATGAAAGGTCGTGTAGGTGCATCAATATCTTTCTTTTAACCGTCGTACGTGCCAGCGAGTAGCGCACGGCGTTCCCGAAATGGTAAGCCACTGCCGACAGCACCAACCAATCAGCTGCTCGCATCTCATTGTTGCTTTTAGTTCTTCCGTCAGCGTTCTCCGTTTTTCGTTCAATCTGCCTTACGTTTTCGTTTCTTCTCTGACTTCCATCGTCTGTCTTTCCACGACGACGCATCTTTTCTATTCATTCTATCTATAACAAGATTATAAAATTCGTTTTTATTCTTTCAAAATCTATTTCCACTCCAGCTATTTGCATCGTTATGTTTCTATCTCTTTGTTCTAATTTCTGCCCTATCTATCTATCTATCTATCTATCTATCTATCTATCTATCTATCTATCTATCTATCTATCTATCTATCCTCGTGGGTTTCTCTGCTGCTAAGGGCCAGGATTCCAGAATACTGATTTCAGAGGCTGTGGTCTACTTTTGCAGATTTGTGCTATGCAATCTTCTTGCATACTCATGGGCTTTCATAAAATTGTAAAATATTGAAAGCAAACAAATACTTACTTTTTCAAGACTGCTGTTCTTCGTAGTAAAGACTATATCTGATCAAGTACACATGTAGAGAAACAGTTAGAATGCTAAAAATTCTAAATATTAGCTCGGCGAAATTTGTTGTCACCTAACTAATTGGGATAATAACAAAATTGAATATGACATAGAAAGAGAGAGAGGGAGAGAGAGAGAGGGGGAAGAGAAATGGAGAGAGAAAGGCGAGGGGAAGAAAGACAGAATCAACTTAATCAGTGCCTTTTTATAACAATAAAAAATTGCTTTAGGTAGTTTAAATAATTTTTCTCCTTGAAATTTGCATTTCACCCTAATAAAGACGGTTCTGTGCTTCGGATATTTCCCTGGGCAGATTTTGATCTATATTTCCAAAGAGTTCCATGAATCTGGAAGCAAAAAAAAAAAAATAGATTTTCTTCGGTATAGCAGGAAACTAACGTTCATAATTTTAAAGTACTGAAGCCTTATAAGGAAGAAAAAAAATCAAGTTGTATTTCTTATTTATCGCTTACTAGAAACTCAATTCATTCATACTAAATTATATATTAAAACAATTATCCAATCATGGTTTCAATGTGTTTATTTACGGTAAAAAGCATTTGTACGAAAACCTTTTAGGCTCAGTTCACGCTGATGGATCCATGAATAGCATATAAAATATTGTAGTTTAACCATGAGAGCGACATGATTAGGTTATTTTTTACTTTGTTTTCTAACACTTTTTTTCAGCAGCAATCAACTCGTTTTGAACGACTGCTCTAACACAGCAGCTGCAAATTTGCATTTGCAACTCTTGGGACATTACTGTGCGATCTAAATGACGTATAACTAAAACAAGGTGCAAATAGAATTCGAAAGTTTTGAGTTAGGAACGAAAGTCTGACGAGATCGGACGCGAGAAAGGAATGAGCATATAAGCTGGAAATTTGCATACCTTTCGGTGTTGTCTTCAGTTACATAATACTCCGATGGGGAAGTTGTGAACCAAACTGTAATTGCATTCTTGCACTATGTAGAATAAATCGGCAGGGACCAGTTTTGTGTGAAGGAAAAATTTAGGTACTTTCTTTATAATCGAAGGTAACTTCTAAAGAACAAAATCGTTCAATTCTCCAATATGTTTCTCACTTTTCCTTTCTTCTCGCCTAGCCATCCTTTCTTTCTCTCTTCCCAACTTAGTCACGGCTAATTAACTCCCCAAGCTGACATGCCTCGTTTGACTCTAGCAGCCATTTCTTAACCTTCTCCAATTAGTAACGGTCAATTGGTCGTAGCCCCCCCCCAATCTTTGGCTTGCTTGCACGTCCATCTTCAGTGAACGAAAATTTCAAACGGACAGAAAAATTAACATTTCTCAAAACATTTGGGTCAACTCTTGTCTCTGATTGTTCAAACAGGACATGTGATAGACGCCCATGCAAATTTCGTTTGTTAGATTTAATCAAATCCATGTGCCGATAGCCGCTTTGAAGTCCAAAAGGCATAAAAAATAATCAGATCTAAAAACTGCAAGAGTTAGAATTTAGTTGGCCAGAGCCTGACAGACTGTTTCTTGTAGCTTGATAAGACGCTGAAACGCTTCGGCCAATTAACAAATCATTTTATGTGTAACATATACATGCATGTCCACTCCATCTAACCACTGGCATGCGTACACACACACACACACACACACACACACACAAACATACTGATATATGCGTATCTATTCTAATGAGAAAGTGATATTTAGTCATTCCACATTATATCCGGGGTAAAATGATATCCAGACTATAGTTTCATTATTCTCAAGATTTAGTCACACATTATCTGCATGTATTTTATTGCTGAGATGTGAATAGAAAATAAAGTGATTGTTTATTTATAGAATATCCCTCATAAAGCAATTTTTTTGAAGCCATCCTCAATCTAATGCTTTGTGTTTATTCAGTCTTCACATGAACTTCAGACAAATAAAGGTGATGTACAACAATCGTGACGGAAGTAGACACACAACGTTCAAAATTGAAAACGTAGAACTTGAGAAAGTTGACCACTATATCTATTTACGACTGTGAATCTCCATGAAATCCTCAAAGGAAGAAGGAAGAAGGAATCAAGCAAAGAATCATTCTAAAATGGCAAGCCTTCAGTAGAGCAAGCTCAACCTTCATGAACACAAAAATCCTATTAGTCCTAAAAGAACAGTATACAACCAATGCATCTTCCTGATAGTCACCTTGGAGCTGAAACATGGAACCCGAACAAGAGACTGCCCCTAAAACTGAGAACCATGCAACGGGCCCAAGAAAGAATCATGGTCAACCTCATATGGAGAGATTACAAGACAGCACAATATATCAGAGGAAAGATCGAAGTCTGAGACATCATAGATTCTATTAAAAAACTCAAATGCAATGGACTGGTCATTTTGCAAGGATGGCAGACAACCGATGGACGTCACGACTCAAAACTTGAATCCCCAAAGATCACATGCATAACCAAAGTCAGTAGAATACAACATAAAGAGACGAACCAGACAAGTGCAGGAAGTATTGGCTTAGCAACGCCCACGATAGAGAGGTCTGGTGAATCCTGGGAAACGTCTATGTCCAACAACGAGCGATAAAAGACTCATGATGATTTATTGAACTAAGGTGACTTGTCAGTAAAGAACGAACATCCCATCTATGATTCGTGAGTATCTCATGTTGATCCGTTGATTGCAAGTGATTCTCAATAAATGATGAAGTTTAACTTTTGAAATGTAAACTCTTTTTGTCTCCTATATGCCTCTTATAAATATGTATTCGATGTTTGATTTTTGCGTTAACCGAGTTACTGTTAAAAGTCACTGAACTGATGTCCACAATTAAACCATCTTCTATTGGTGCTAAACAAATAGCCGGTGACACAGAGGTTCTCAGTATTTTCAGTCCCACCCCAACACAAATTCCCACGACTATTTCAAACATGAAGCAAGCGAAAACTTAATAAATATTCAGCGCATGTAAATACAATAATACAGTTTTATATGGCACTAAGATATAAGTTGGAACAATGAATATTATTTGCTTTAAGTAGGTTTCTCCACACGATTCATATAACACGGTTTTGTAACTCAAGGATTTTTATTATATATTTTAATCACTCTTTTGTCAACAGTTAGAAATATCATTGAAAAAAGTTGATCGTGATCTCAGAATATTTTACAAGTCAAGTTACGGGTAAATTTCCCAGAAATCTGAATGTGCATTTGTATGATCATTATCAAATCAAATTCAAATTATCCTATGACCTTCTTGATCGTCGGGGTATCTTGCTGGGCATGACATTTCTCAAGGCAATACGGTTATTCCCCTCTGAGTAACGTGCAGCAGGCATTATTGGGTTTCACAATACCGGCAGCATTGTGCGTAGTCTATCGTGGAGGCAGATTCATGTTTTTCCTAAGGGCATATGACAAACTCAAATCAAATCAGATCACAACATAATAGATTGCTCACTGGGTATTCCTTTTTTCGGAGCAATGGTGGTTACTTGGTGGTGCCTATCTCCTCTCGCAGTCAGAAGCTACAGAATCCATTGTACCAGAAGCAGACAGTGATTCCCAACGTGGTCAATTGGAAAGATGGATACTTTCCTTTCCGGAAGGTATTAATGCGAAGTTAACATTTAGAATTTCAACTCGAATTACACATCATCATCATCATCATCATCATCAGTCTTTTAACGTCCGTCGTTGGATATAGACATCCCCTAGGGTGTGCCACACTTCTCTATCATAGGCGTTGCGGAGCCAGTACTTTTTGAATCTATCTTGCTCGTCCCTCCATCTAATATTCTGCCAGACTCGGTTGCACATGTGATCACAGGGGATCCATGTCATGAGTCGCGATGTCCATTGGTTGTCCACCATCCTTGCAACATGGCCTACCCACTGCCATTTGAGTTTTTTAATGGATTCTATGATGTCTCTGACTCTTGTCTTTTCCATAACTAGCGCCAAAAACGCTGTCAGAGTTGCAACGGTTACTCGTAACAGTGCCGGCTCTTCAATACGGCTTGGCAAATTGGGAATGTTGCGACCGAAATACAGTATAATCAAGCCGTTTCTAGAAATGTTTAATTTCATTTTTAAATGTATCTGCTCATATCTATCAGCGGCCTGCATTCTGGGTATGTAAATCATCCACAGCGTAACACTTGGAGACGAGTCATTTATTTGTTTTGTGACAAACAAAAATAAAATGAAAAAATAAAAAAATGAAAATAAATATTCAGAAGTCTTCGATGTTTAATTACCACTCTAAATTCCAGTATAATGAAAAAATATTATCTTTTTTTTTTTAAATAGAAAGAGAAATTAACTTTTAATGGAATTACGGTGCAACTTGACTATCACACAAATTCACTGCATGGCATTGCTATTAATCTATGATGTGTATGGTGACTGCATTTCTGCGTCCGGAATCTGTAGTCAGTGTTTGAAACCAGGTGGAATTTAAGATTTTGAATGCCGATTTTCAAGGCTGGTAGAGTCATTCCATCAGTAGCCAGAATATTCGTGTAGATACAAAATATGAACTTTATATAAAGATTTACCAATAAACTACTCGGTGGCTAATATGGAGATGGGGGTGGTGATTGTCTGAAGTTAGGCTTAAGGCATAAGTTGTATGAGAATTTCAAATCATTTTTAAGTTCAAGCCTCCCGCACTTTGAAGATTGGAGCAGTGCAATTGTCCTATCCTCTGGCAGTTGATACATTCACGTACTTGTAAAAGCTGATATATTGCCATCCATCCATCTATCTATCTATCTATTATAAACTTCTCATTGTGAAAATCAATTGTGAATCATTAGTTTCATCAGGAAAAGGTCACTGGATCTCGTCGTCAATCCAGAATTAATTCCTTTCGTTCCTCTAAATATTCAAACTTGTCCAGATTTAATCTAGCCACAACATCCAAACCTAATGAACATATTTTCATAGCAAATCATTAACAACTGACAGCCAAATTTCGCTCAAAAATCTTTTTTCCAGTTCTTTTTATGTGAAGGTGACACTTAGATTTCCCCCTACTCGATTAACTCTGTTTGCCAACACTGGTGGAGACCTTTGGACAGTAACATAAAAAGCTTTATGTGAGCAAACGATAATATACTTATTTTTGGATCAGTTGACCCAGCATTAAAAAAAGGGGTGTCCACTCTGCAACTAGAATCTTTTGGATGTGTCTCAATAGATACATTGCCTGAAAGTTTGCTTCCGGTTAAGTAATCGAAAGGTGAAGCCTGTTTAAGAAGTGAGAATTTTCATACTGAATTACAAAGCTATCATTAATATTTAACGTAGATTGGAAAACAAGAACAGACGAATGATTTGGTTCATATTTCAATGCTTATTTACAGCATCTTTCGTACGATATGACAATGAGAGATGAAGTTGGTTTCTCTCTGCTGCAGTAGAGTAGAGTGAATTGAAATCAAGAATGACGAGGAAAAGCAGGAAAGACATTAGACAAGCAGAAAAATAGAAACTAAACTCCTGAATAGAAACTGCCACAGTAGATAACTTTCACAACATAACACTGGATATACAGCATTAAAAGCTATTGCAGATGAATATAAAAGAAAATAGGGTCTCCTGTCGACCTGAAATCTCGACAGAAAGGAATGATTTTGAATGAGAATTTAGATATAAGACATTTAGTTATTTTATATTGATATTTCTAATAGTATCCAGGCTTTTACGCATGCTCAGGTTTTTTTTATAGTTCATAAACAGGAAGTTATATCCTGTTGTTCGTTACATATTGAGGAGACGGGCCCTGCTAAGTCACTTTGTTGTTTTGAGAATTACCACGAACTTCATGGTACCACCGCCATCTACTAGATCATAGGATAATTTTACCCAATCCCGATGCAGTTGTGTTGGCATATAATTGAAGTATATTTACGCTGACGTAAACACACTCTTCTAGAAATATTTTTCTCGTCAATATCTTAAAAAATTGTCCTTTAATCAAAGAA
The DNA here is from genome assembly GCA_963457665.1 of Thysanoteuthis rhombus. Lineage (NCBI taxonomy): Eukaryota > Metazoa > Mollusca > Cephalopoda > Oegopsida > Thysanoteuthidae > Thysanoteuthis > Thysanoteuthis major. The sequence goes on from OY735200.1 coordinate 57,430,939, forward strand.
ATCGCACAATTAATCAAATACTTTGAAAATATGATATATTTTGGCAACAGTTGATGATTGAAATTAGTGTAAAACAAATTACCAAAACTTCTTTTTTCGCTGTAATCATGTTTTTCATGGATTAAAAAAAAGACTCTAGTTTGTCCACTGGACAACATGCCCAGGCACTGCAACTTAATCTTCGACCATCACATGAGTTTATCATTTATGTGCTATTATAAAGATGCTGTAATTTTGATACGCACTGTGTATATAGATATAGATGTTATATATATATATATATATATATATATATATATATATATATATATATATATATATATATAGTTATGAATTGTGTAATGCTATATTGAAGCTCTATTCGGAAAGATCTCTCTCCATTATAACACGGAGAATGCATCATTGACAGGGTAAATAGTATAAACGATTGCTGCAGGAGTCAGAACGGCGACCGATAGGGTAGCTGCTTCTCTGTACCGTTGCTCTTACCATTGAGCTTAACAGCTGCCGGTAACGCAAGGGTTCAAAAAGTGCTCTAACTCCAAATTCTCATTTTGTTTATTCACAGTCTATATATGCTGTATTTGTTTCTTTCAACGGAGACAATTATATTATTAAGAAATTGATATATGATCGGAGAGAATGATTTTAAATTGTGTTATGTTTTATTGAAACTCTTTTCGAAACAATCTACCGATATTACACGGAGAACGTATCTTCGGCCGAATGGGACATTTGCTGTGTAATAACGGGAGATCATTTCAAGTAGCGTTTCAAAATAATATAACGCAGTTTATAATCATTTTATCGGATCATATATCTTTTTCCTAATAACACAAATATAGATATATTACACTTTCCCTGAGAAAAGATGTGTATGAAGTTGATAAGCACTGAGTCAAATACATTTAAGTGGAAATAATGACAAATTAGCCTCCCCCCATAACAAAAATGTGGATAAGTCTATTTTTGAAACTGTGTACGTGTTAATGTTTTCATGTCTCTATGCAAGAAAGATGGCATAACAGTTATCGCCATTGGAAGTAGCATTTGTATTGTTGCATATGTCTGTCTGTCTGTCAGTCTCTCTCTCTCCCCCTCTCTCTCTCTCATATATATGTATACTGTGTGTGTGTATATGTGCGTGTACATGAGGTATATCCATCGAGAAACCGACTTTCTGATACAGATTAACGATGAACTGTTTTACCGCGCTCGTGACTGAAATGTCATATAGCAGTGACCTTAAACTTCTTTATAAACTAGCTGCACCAAGGTACATTTGTCGGTTCTAGAAGTCCACGTGCTGGGGGGGTGCTCCACGTTTTTTTTCGATTTTGAAGAGCAATGCATGAAATTCTGTTCCAAATTAGGAACATTTTCGGAGACTTTTCCCATGCTGTAACAGGCCTATCGGGTAGATTGTCTGAGCAGCTCGCAAAGCCTTGCGTGGTAACAGCTTTTCAAGAGCGGGAAGAATATCCAGCAAAGACGATGCCAAATCTTGATGACTTTTCACGTGGACGGACAACAATCACATTGGAAGAGAGCGTGCGATGATCGCTGGAAATTATCGCTTTACAGTCCTTGAAATCCTCGAAAAAGTTGTGATCTGTAAAACTTCGTGTCATATGATTTGAAACAAAACCGACTATGCATCGTGTCGCTGCAAGATTCGTGAAGCATCTGCTCATAGATAAACAACACTTTTTGTGAACCTCTGTAAAATGGCAATTCAGTCTCGAAGTTGGCTCATGCCGACTTTTTCTTCGGAAATTTCGCCACACGACCGGCACATTATCCCTGAAACACATCAACAACGATTACAGGAACAAAAAACAAAACAAAAAAAAACAAAACAAAAAAACAAAACAAAAAAATAACAAAAAATAAAAAAACAAAACCAAACATTTAAACATTTAAAAGGAAACAAGTCTCAGAAGGGTGTAGGTAAAGCAAGATTCTTGTTCGTTTTTTTCTTGGACATGCACTTCGTATATATATATATATATATATATATATATATATATATATATATATATATATATATACACACAATAAAGACGAAGAATGATTGTTTCTGAGTTTTTATAAACTTCTAAATTGTTAGCAGAATTTTATACCAAAAGTGTAACTCGACGCAGCGAATATGTGAAGATGACCTCTGGTGACCTGTAGAGGCCAGTTTGGTGTCAGAGAAATTCTGTCTTTCACAAACCTTTCGCAGGCAGTCGCACCGATAAGGTTACTGATGAGTGTAATTTAGCGCACTGATGAAGATAAAATAAGCAGTGATGATTTCTGGTGACCTTTAAAGGTCGATTTAAGGTAAGATCAATTTCAGTAAGCATTTTCAAATCTAACGGACACGGCTATGCCCTACGGCCTGCAAATTCGAGTAACTTCCCCTCAGGATAAGGCGGAAAATGTACGTTAAAGGGTAACTTATCTCTGGGAAGAAAATAGGATAAGTAGTGATGATCATCGGTGACCCTTAAAGTTCATTTCATGGTCAGGCCAATTTTGACTGGCATTTTTAATCTAACGGAGACGGCTGCATCCCACAGTCTTCATACCAATATACCAAAGGATAAATTGACTCGATGATGAACCTAGGACAGGTGGTGCTGACTCTGAATTCCATTGAAGGCCAATTCAGGGCAAGATCACTTTTCGAAAATTTAGGTATTTTAAAACGTGACAGAGACGGCTGAACCCTATGGGCTTCAAATGTCAGCTTGAACAGAGTATCAACATCAACATGAATAATGCTCACTTCTGTTGACCTCTAAGGGTCAGATCAATATGGGAAATTTTCAAATTTAAGGGAGACAACCATGCCCCAGCGACAGAAAAACTGTACATGGATAACTTGACCCTACGGCGAACATAAGATCGGTGACACTGACTTTTAATGACCTCTGAATAAGTTAATCAAAGGCCAGGCCAATTTTAGTATTTTCAAAAGAATTCAATCTTGGCATTTTCGAACCACGTGTACACTTGCATTCTCTTCTTTTTGAGAAGCTCCGTCTTAGAATTTACTTCATCACCATCATCATCATTTTTTTAGTGTCCGTCGTTGGACACAGACATTCCCCAAGTTCTGCCAGACCTCTCTATCGTCACCAGTACTCTCTGAACTTGGCCATCCCATTTTCCGCCAATCATATTGGGGGGGGGGGGAGGGTTCACGTTGATGTCCACGGGTTGTCAAACATTTTTGCTACATGGCCAAACCATTGCCATTTGAGTTTTCTAATGGATAATATCTCATAATGATTCATACTTTTCCTCCAATGTATTATGCAATCTCTCAATGTGATGACAAACATGATTCTCTAATGTGCATTTACTCACAGGTATCCCAGCTAATACACACATATACATATATATGTGTATTGAGAGGGAGAGAGAGAGAGAGAGTGAGGGAGAGAGAGAGAGAGTAAGGGAGAGAGAGAGAGAGAATGAATATTCTCTGGCTACACCAATTTTTGGACCCTGTGTCAGACTAAGCTTAGTAGATATCTACTTGTATAACAACAAATCAACAAGTGAATATATCTGCGTTCATACATGTCAAAATGGATGCGAAAGTGCGTTGTTTATTTTACAGTATTTTTATTGCTTAAAATATGATGGAATTATGCATACAACATGTCTATAGGTATGTGCATTTCCATATGTTTTTAATATGCATATATGTTTTATGCATGTGAAACTGCATGTACACACACATACACATACACACATATCGGTGTTTGCGTGTCAGGGTTGATAATATGGGCAACATTATTTGCCTCTGCTATCTGGGAAGATAAGGTAAACTTCCTACCTACTCATTCGTTCATTCTCTTTACTTTCAATCATCGTGGTCTTCCAGTGATGAGACATTCTGTCTGGATATCCAGTGATGATAGCACAGGGAGAAGTGGTCTCATGCTTTTCCAATTGCAAACTGAATGCAAATAGCCTAAACGTGACCACTCACACAGCAAGAACTTGAACCAGGCTTTCTGATTCCATTTTCCATGTTATTAGCTATTATGCAACCACGCATGCGCACAGAGACAGAGAAAAACATTCACATACAAATCCCAAGACTGACACTTATATGCACTTTTGTTTAAATTGATCATAGTCCAGGCCAATAAGTCATTACGTTATTGGATCAATCTTCAGCGACAATCATTTCTACATACATCATTTTCTTAGGTAAAAATTCTCATGTCCAGAATTGATGAAGGCTCTGTTTGTATCCAGGGTATACGTATACTATACTTACATATATATATATATATATATGTGTGTGTGTGTGTGTGTGTGTGCATGTTAGACTGTACCAACATTGATATAAATCCATATAAATTGAGCACGAAGTTGCTAATTCTTTATGCTTCGACGCCTGACCCACTAAGCAATACAGTGCACTTTGCGTTGATACGGACAGACATATAAACCACCATCATCATCTTACCGGCAAGCTTTCATATCCCATCTCTCCATCATGTCTAGTCTTTTCTTACTGTGTTTACTATCTCACTGGCATCAATCGGTTAAACCTTTTGCTTCATCTGTTTTCTCTTATTCTTGCCAAGTGACCTGCCAATTTCCATTTTTGTTGCTTAATTCCTTGTACGATATCCTTCACCCTGGCCTCCCCTTAGATCCATGTTGATCTATATCTACCGCTTAGTCTTATTCCGAACATAGCTCATCCTACTGTCCTGCGTGTAATTTTGAGTTGGTTTGGGGTAGTTTTGTAAATTTCCAGGTTCCACATCTGCAGGCTTTCCTCTGGCGTCGTTGATGAGCCTGTGAATAAATTATATTCGGGTCCCCTTGTTTTCCATGAACGTATTTGTGTCCGACTTGCACTATAACAAACAACTTATGGTTATTTGGACCGTAACTCCTGTCTTCCGCTATGTTTCACGCACAGAGACTTCAGCCATTACACAAATCGAGCATTGCTTTTAGTTTCACTGAACTGTTCACCATTTATACCTTAGCTCTAGCCAAACAGAAGTTGCAGGTAGGGATAACATCACAGTAGTAGGGAGATTATCCTTCATTGTATAGCCCAGCATAGAAGAATATATGAACCATGATTTCGAATGTTGGAAGGAACACAGGAATAATATTTTTGGTCCGGTAAAATCTGTTCCCGCAACGTGATATATTAATCCATCTAGCTATAAACTTACTGACACATGTATGTATGTATGTATGTATGTATGTATGTATCTATCTATCTATCTATCTTGAAGAACCTTTGCTTTAATTGTGCAAACATATACTTACAGAGGCAGTGCAAACTGCCTTTATTTTCCTAAAATCATTTTTAATGTCTTCAAAACCTAACAATGGTTGTTGTTTTAATTTGACATTTCCATTTTTTTAATTACTTTTATGTCCTCACGTTAGCTACACTCTCGACTGTCTCTGCCCTGGCTTCCCATATCGCATGTTTTTCTTGTCTTGGCTTGCGATTGGTGAGATAGAGTTACAGGCGACAAACACCCAGAGTGGTGTCACTCACTTAATGGTGTCACTTAACGTAATTTGAGCGTAAGCATATAGCATTTCCTATTGATTATGCAAACAAACATCCGCTACCCTAACGTACATTTAATACCCAATTGACTATATAAAGTCAAAATATACATGCATATATTCGATACTATCTGTTTGTTTGCCTGTCAGTCTGCCCCTAAGTCTATCTATCCCCCCTCTTCTTCCCTCTCTTCTCTCTCTAGGAAATCGATATATGATTTGACAAAAATAACTATAGATGCGTTATATTACTTTGAAACTCTATTTGAAATGACCACCCGTTAGTACACAGTGAATGTCTCGTTTGGCCAAAAAGTGCAAATAGGATAAACAATTAGAGAAAAATTCCATTTCTCCAATTGTTTATCTTGTTTATGATGTCTAAGCCATATATATATGGCACACACACACACACATACATGTATATATATAAACACAACTTCATAAATTATATATGTATTTCCTTTCATATATATATATATATATATATATATATATATATATTCCCAATAATGAACTTATGAAGTTGTGTATATATATATATATATATATGTATATATATATATGGATGATTGAACACGTGCATATTTATTATATTGAAGAAAGTCCAAAAATCAATGAAAATATTTCTAAAATATATTTTTCAATGAGATTTCGGTATATATATATATATATATATATATATATATATATATATATATATATATATATATATATATATATATAGTATTATTGAGAAATGGATATATAGTCTGACAGATGTGCGTGTAGACGTTTGCATGCATATTTGCTTATATTTTCGACCATACATATTATGTATGGTCATAGAAATAAGCACATGTGCATTCCAACGTCTGTACGCATACACTTACGTGCGCGTTCATGTGCTACTATGAGTACGTTTATTAAACAGATATCCGTATGGAAAAGACCGGCAATCTTCCTCTTACTTTCACAGTCATATTTGTGCAGATAATTCAGAATACCAAATGGAGTAGTTTGGTCTGTGTGTGAGTGCGTATCGACTTTTTATAGTCAGGAATACAGAGTATACAAAATGGGAAAAAATTGTTGAATATCTACACATATTGGCGTTTACTGGTACAACGTTTGGTTCACGTCTGTAAATACTTGAAAATTTCCACAGAAATATATATCTGTGTGAATGAAAAATAGATACACTAATACTAATCTATATAAATATAGGCACATACAGTTACCACCATGAACACTTGCATGGTGAAACTCGGGTCAGCGCTTGTATTACCTAATATATATATATATATATATATATATATATATATATATATATATATATATATTTATATATACATACACACACACACACACATATATATATATATATATATATATATATATAATATATGTGTGTGTGTGTCTTTGTGCGTGTTTGTGTGTGCATGCATGTGTGTGTGTGTGTACATTATGTATAGATATGTTTGAGTACTAAGCCGATGCGCACATTTTGGACATTTATACGTGCTTGCATATATTTAGGAGTCTATCTATCTATCTATCTGGAAAAAATAAGCATATATTGTAATTTGCTATGTATATATGCCCTGTATTGGTTTATATATATATACATATATATATATATATATATATATTCACACACACACATGAACACGTGTTTATGTGAATGCCTGAATATGTAGAGCTCTAAATGTGACTGTGTAAAAAGATAGTCAAATACACACTCAAATACGAATTTAATTACGTATGAGAACTTGAATGCAAATACGTTTTTTCACTCACTTATTTAAATTCATACAAATATGCGAAAAATAGATTCATATCTAAAATAAAGTTTCGGCAGATTCACGTTATCGATCGAATACGTACACACACGCATATATATATATATATATATATGGCGGTTTACATGCATATGTATTTATATACACATAAAACCTGAGTTGAAATATTCGCCCATATACGTATCGATACTTGTAGTTATAACATATATCTGTATGATAGGTGTATAAGATATGTATGTGGAATAGGTATACGTATAATTTAATAATATGCTGCATATATAATGCCAAATACGTAAAAAATAATCTATACGGTACATACATGAATTATATTGACGTAGGAACATACATAAATGTAAGGTAACCATATGATGTTAATATAGGGGAATACAAACATACATGTGAGGTTAGCACAGTCTGGCTGAAGATTACTAGTACAAGGCACCTATTGGGGATCAAACTCATTATAGTAGTAATTAAGTGCGAGCCTAGCTTACCAACCATTACGCAACAGCGCAGCGCTCGCGAATATAAAGCCTGATGTAACACCCCTGTATATATATATATATATATATATATGTATGTGTGTGTGTGCTAAATGAAATTGTTTATAGATGCTCATGCTACAATTTGATAAACATTCGAAAATTGTAGTTGCTCTCCATCGCAACAATTCAGACCGTCGTTCTACGGCTGTACGGAAAGAGCTCAGAGAGGAAATAGAGAATATTCAAGGCGAGACTCGAACGGACTTCCCTTCACCCGATGAAGCCTGCCTATGTACGGCAACTACTGTACCAATTGAGCTACTAGAAATTTCACGGTTGACAAAAGATCAAATCTAACCTTTATTCCCGCCTCCGAATATTCGACGATATCTTTCATTAATACGTTCGTTTACACACACTACATACATTGGTATCAGTGAAATTTATCTGATCTATGTTTCACGGGAGGAAGTATCCACAACTATCATTAATTTTTAACAAGGATTTCTTTAATCTTCATTTTAGTTGTTTTTCATCGCAACTACAAAAGCCATCAATATACGGCGGTGATTGAATTGCTCAGATCGAAAATAACCAAATGATATTCTTATCACGAGGTAATATCGAGTTGAAGTTATCAGCATCAAACTTTTGTAAATATAACTATCAAAGACATATTTTTAGCAACTCATGTTGTAGTAATGATATATATATATACGTACATATATATATATATATATATATATATATATATATATATATATATATATATATATATCTATATATATATATATATATATACATATGTAGACACATATATATATACATATATATATATGTACAAATATATATATATATATATATATATAGAGAGAGAGAGAGAGAGAGAGAGAGAGGGAGAGACCCCCCACACACACACTCACACACTCATATATATGTATATATATATAGTCAAGAAATCTTTACTGCGTCAAGTACTGAACATTAAGAAACTTGTTCAATTTTTTTACTCCAGTCACTTATTCCTCCATAAGTGTCAATAAAATCTATGCAATTTTCTTTGGTGTTTTTTTCCCTGTTTGATCACATATATTTTGTTATTATTGTACAATGTATGAATTTTCTGTTGTTGAGATCAACCAGTCGTTTACCATGTAACTGTTTCGGGGATAATATATCCATTTATATACATATATATATATATATATATATATATATATATATATATATATATATATATATATATATATGTGTGTGTGTGTGTGTGTGTGTGTCTGTTTCTGTGTCTCTGTGTCTCTGTGTCTCTGTGTGTGTGTGTCTAGGTTTCCATGATATAACCAAACTTTATAGAACGAATTTCGCTTCACATAATGAATTTGCGCTCCGCATTTTATAGGTTGCTTTTATTTGGATTTGCAATAAAACTACATTAAACTGATCATGGATGTTTAATTATATCTACACGCATATAAGAATTCTGTTACATCTTTACATCTACGTAGATTAGATTTTTCAAATACAGATCTGTGTATTTCCCTAAACGCATATACATTACGTACAGACATTTGGTTACTAAACAGTTATTTGTAGATATTTACATTTCATCAATAGAACTGACCACGAATAGTGTCCGGCAAAATATGAGATGTCCTGACGAAATGTTGGTTTCGCAACGACTGTGACAGAGAGGTCTAGTGAATCCCGTTGGAGTTCTATAGCCAACGACGGACGCTTAAAGGATGATAATGATGGTAGAATATCACCAGATTTTTAAATAACTTCATTGTCTGCAGATTGATATATAAAAGATTACATAACATAGATCTATCAGAACGTGTACACTTTGCTATTGCTCGTTGTCAGGTTTGTTATTTTCTTAGCAAGATACGCTTATTAATACTTTTATTGAGAGGAAGACGGACGAAAAAACCATAGCATAGAAAATAGCATTGGGGAATAGAGTTCAATTCCAGGCGAATCAGTGTCCATTCCTACAAATGCTCCTAGGAAAGGCATGAATCGCCTCAGTACGTAATTTTAGGGACAACGTTCTGCTATTGATCTCGTATAATCCAGCACAACCTGATCTATGCTACTTGGTGAGGAGATGGGCACCGCCAAGTAATATCATTGCACCGGGAAATGTCATGAAGGACCTTAACGGTCTATTATGTCATTGGATAATCTAATCTGATGTTTATTTTGAAGCATCGGAGATGGTAACATGTTATATTGAAGTAAATAGGAAGGCTGTGTCACAGCAATATTTAGGCTTATGTGATCTTCATTGTAATAAAAATCAACATTTTGAATACTAGGATATGGCTGGGCTCGAAAAATGGAAAATACTGAACGAGAAAATTTATTTTACTCAGACTTCCGCAGAAGCTTGCTTAACATGTGTCTGTGATGGATTATACTTGCACGTGCGTGTGTGTACGTGTGTGTGTCTCTAAAGTTTCGGAACTGGAATTCTCAGTTCATAGTTTCAATCTAAGCTGGAAGTGCTTTTTTTTTTCAAAATGAATTATTCAGAAAAAAATGTATCACTTTTATACACGTATGTTACCCGAATGCTTGAATTAATTTGCTACAATAGCCTGCTCCCTACCGTTATCATGTTATAGCTATATTCTTCTAGCCAGAAGTTAAGCAGCGACCACTTCATATATATATATATATATATATATATATATATATATATATATATATATATATATATATATAGATAGATAGATAGATAGATAGATAAATAGATGGAGTCACAAGCTAATATAATTACGTACACTTAGACACTAATGCAACCGCATATAAAGAGACATACAGGGAGGGGATGCATGCGTATTTTGGTGAAATTGGTCGGACGGCTGAGTTTAAATCAGCATTTCTCGAGTAAGTAGTGAAGTTCAGCTTCAATCTCAGTGATCTGAGACACCAGTTCGCCTGCTCTACATCGAATTGCTATATATATATATATATATATATATATATATATATATATATATATGTGTGTGTGTGTGTGTGTGTGTGTGTGTTTGTGTGTGTGTGGGTGCGTGTGTGAACATCTGCCATTCGAGGCATACTTAAAAATTGGCTTACAGACCATTCTTAGTGTTATCAGTTCGATATTCAATACACTAAAAAAGAATTTATATCAACGGAGAGGAAGCGATAGTTCAGACTGATAAAAGAATTTAAAAGATGTGTTTTAACGTTAGCAAAATCAGACGGTCCTTAGCACTTTATCTAAAGTGAGCACAATAACCGGCTCTCTTTCTTAATGTTGAACACCAGTTATGGCTATCTAAAATATCCTGTCATGAAGTGATCACAATCACTGGCTTCCCTCTTTCTTTCCTTCTACGCACTCAGATACGCATGTATACATACACAGCCACACATACACACGTATAAATATATATATATATATATATATATATATATATATATATGTGTGTGTGTGTGTGTGTGTGTGTGTGTGTGTTTATGTCTGTTTATGCATATATATATATATATGCATGCAGATGTATCTTTAAATCTGTTTGTGTATGTGTGTGCATACACTCGTGTTTGTGTGCATGGAAAGACAGAATAACATCAGTAGAGAAAACACTACATTGAAACATGAATATAGAGATGAATTAAGTGATTGAGAAAAGGAGGCAGCCAGATGAATAGACATAAACTGGTAAACAGCTAATTTAACCTAAAGAAAAAAACAAAGAAAAAAGTGAAAAGCATGAAAGCATAAGAATAAAACGAGAAAACGTACTTTGAGTCTTCAAAAGTGGGAACCTGCAAGAGAAATTCACTTCCGATTCACATACATACCGATACTTATAACTTTGCAAAGAAAGAAAAATAGACAGAGACTGGCAAACAAAGTTAATGAGTGTGCGCAGAAACAAGAAGAAAAGCTCATAAACATTAGAAGAAGAAGAAGAAGAAGAAGAAGAAGAAGAAGAAGAAGAAGAAGAAGAAGAAGAAGAAGAAGAAGAAGAAGAAGAAGAAGAAATAGAAATAGAGAAAGAAATTGAGGGAGAAATCTATGCACGATACACAGTAGCTGTCAAATAGAACCCTTCTCCCTTTTCTATCAATTTCTCTGAGGAATACGGCCTGGTTCCACTCGCACAAACTCACTCAAAACATCTCACACGCATATATAACGCGCGCGCGCACACACACACACACACACATGTTAGCGAAGCGTTGTGTGTACTTTCCTGTGGTATATTTACTGATAAAGGTACTCTTACTTACCTATTATTTATAAAACTTGGGTATTTTGGGGGTTATACATTTTATTATTATACTTCTCATTAAGATTTCTACCCTGCTTGTGTGTTGAGGGTTTTCATTATTCTTTTTCGATTGCTCATCCTTTCTCTCTTCTTTCTATCATTGCTTTGTTACGCTGGTAAAAAGTTACGATGAATCCCGATCAACAGTCACTTTTAGTTATCTTTCGTAAATATTTCATTTTGATTGTTTAATTAATCGTCTTTCTTTCTCTATTTATTTCTCTCTTTCTTTATTCATTTATTCATTCTTCCAATCTTTTTTCTTCCATTGTAGTCCCCCTGTTTCTCTGTTTTGTAATATTTTATTTACTTATAATCATCTGCACGTAACTTTTGCTTTTGATTATTAATTAGCCATTTTATTGCTTGTTAGTTAATTTCTCACTTTCTTTCTTTCTCGTCCATTTCAGTTATTTTTCTTCCCGCTTCCTTTCATCTTCTTTTACTTCAGCCTTTTTTCATTTCTCTCTTTCACTTTGGTTATTCCTTTCTTTCTCAATTTCGGTCTTATCTATTTGTTCCTTTTTTTCGAAGTAATGCCTTCCCTTCACCTTTTCGTTGATGTTCACTTACAAATATATTTTCCTTAGTTTGTTAATTCCTTTTCCGTTATTCAATAAAAGTGTCCCTCTCTTTTTTTTTTAAATTCATTATTTGTTCATCACACCTCCTCATCCACTAACACATTCTTCTTTTTTTTATTACTTTTTTCTCTCTCTCTTGCTTGCTCATTCACTTACCTAAATACTTTCTTTCTTTTCCTTCCTTTTAACTTATCCACATTCTTCGACTAAAATACACTGTTGTTCCTCTTCTTTCCTGAACTGTCTCATCATCGTCTTTCCCTTTTCACCCTAAGTGTTTCATATGACATCCTTCCCACTTAATCTCCCCCCGCCCCCGTGCGTTTCTTACCCTCCACACTTTTCATTATTTGGTTGGCTGTTTCTACTTTCACTTTCGCTTTCCCTCAACTTTCTCCATTCCCGCAGCTCATTGCTTGTCGCTGCTGAGGCAGCACACTTTTCGCGGCTGGCAAATCAAGGGAACGGAGTAGTGGTGGTCGTAACAGGTGCTTTGTGCCATGCAGGGAACATACCACATCCGTCACACAAAGGCAGGCAGGCAGGTCTCCGTCACACTTCCAACCTTCCGCACCGGCGAAATACATGAAGCAGAACGGTCTGATGGTGGTCGGCGATAAGAGTAGACTGTCGAATGGATATACATATAAACGCCGTTGCAGTCGTCGTCAATTTTATACCTTAAAAACACACGCGCACGCATACCGTTGGAAACTATACACACGCACTCAGATGTAAACTCATATATAATAACCATCCTTTAAAAAAGACAAAAAAAGGAAAAAAAAGAAAGAAAAAAAAGAAGGAAAATATACGAACATATAGAGACTTTTATTCATTTAAAAGGTTTTTATCTTTTGCGCACATGTGTCAAGGTTGTCATCGATAATGTGTATCTACAAACACATTTTGAGGTATGCGTTCACGCACACTCCTGCAGGTGGGTACACACATACACAAGTATGAAGAGCCACGTGGGAGTGATGAAAAGATAAGCTGAATCATCTTTTTTTTTTCTGTTATCATTTTTATTTTCATGTTTTGTGTGCTTGGAAGTGATTACCTAATTTGTTCATTTTTATGATGATAACGATGATATGAAGAAAAAGTCATTACTGAGCGAAAAAAAATTCTTATTCGGATGGAATATTGGAATAAAAAAAAAAGAACTCGTTTTTTGGACAGTGTATGAATTTCAATATGAATCAAAGTATTAGAAAAATGAAAAAGATTGATAAATAGGACAAAAGAAGAAGAAATAAACCGATAAATTGAAAAAGTTCAACAGCGTGAAAATCCGATAGAGACGAGGAGCATTTATTCATTTGATTATTTAAAAAGTAGGAAAAAAAAAAAGGAGAAAATGTTGGATACCCGGTTTCATTGAAATAATCATTTTACTTCTGTTTGCGAAGCGAAGAAACAAAAGGATTAAAACGTAAAATAAAGAAAAATCAAAAAAAATTAATTGAATAGACATAACAGTTGAAACGGAGACGAAAAAACATCAAAAACATACGAAAGCAAAGAATACACACATTCACACGCAAAAAGTCATCTTCTTCGCAGAAAATAAGATTTAACTTGAAAAAAAAAATGCCGTTCTGATTTACCGAATCTCGTCACTTCTTGAAATTTTTCGAACGTTTGAAGCTTAAGTTGCACATGGAGGAGACAAACTACTACAAACTCATCTAGACAAAGGAAAACGCTGAATATTAAAGAAAACATAGAAAGGCTCTCCTTCCGCCTGAAAATTCAAATACTTTGAAAAATCCATGCTCCTCACCTGGTATAGATCTCTTTACATGGATTTTTTTTCTTCTATTGAAGGGTTATAAAACAGCTGAACTAATTAACTGATGGATAAATCCAGACGAAGAAACGTGGGGTTTCCTTCGGTGACCTTCCTACCCGATCTGTTGTCTTGCTACACTGTTTTGTATGAATTGATTGCGATAAATGTCTGAAAAAAAAAGTGATTGATTAGCACTTTGACGAGTGTTCACAGGTGGGCATCGATTGATTGGTATCGATCAGCGTGATTTATCTGAATTTTTGTGTCTGTGTGACGGCCTTTTTCTTTGGTCCTCTGTATGTGCGGGGGTGAGGTGCTAAGTTCGTATGAGTGTGCGCGTACGTATGCGTGAATGCGAGTGCGCTCGAGTGTGTATAGGGGTTGTCCGTGTGCATATGAATTGACAAAAGTATGTAGGAATTTTATAAAGACACATCTCCGAATTGATAGATAGATGGATAGATGTATATGTATATACGGAGAGCGGAAGATTGATATAAAGGGAGAAAATAAGTTTGAGAGAATATAAAGGGAATATAAAGAAGAAATAGAGTGCATGTGTAGGAAAAAAGACGGAAAGTAGAAAGAGAGAGAGACAGAGAAAGAGAGGGAGAGAGGGAGAGAGGGAGAGAGTGAGCAAGTGAGAGAGAGAGAGAGAGTGGTACTTTTCGTGAATGTCATTTGAAAAAACCGAGTCGTCAACAAGAGTGGGTAAGAAAAGAAAGATTAGTTCAACGACAAGCCTTTGATGTTAGTAATGTCTCCTCTTAGGATCAAAAAATTCCTATTTTGGCAAATTACACAATACTTGTTGATTTTGGTGATATCCGTCTTGATTTTGGCTCAACCTAGTTTCAGCCGCTACGGTACCCCTATCTACCCGGCTGTTAAGGATATGGCCCAGGTAGTCTACAACATGAAGGGTCAGTGGACTAATATGACCTATATGTTGGGTGCCCGGGTGTTCTCAACTGACTCGACGGGCTTAACTGCCGATCCCACTCTAAGACCAGACATCAGCGCTTTTTTGCCGGACATTGAGGACCGCATATCAGACATGGACCAAGACCCTAATACCGGTCCGGTAACGCTGGGCGATAGGTCACTGGGAGGAGAAGAGAATGAAGAGATCAAAGGAATGACGGACAACAGTTATGTTAATAACGGGGGCCTCGATACACCCCGGTCTTCAGTTGGTGAGACCAGTAATGCGGGTGATAGCGACGTGACCCTGGTGAGGGAGAGTACCGATACAGAACACTTGTGGAAAGTGATCCCACACCGTCTCAGGGGTCGCAATGAATGTACAAAAAGTGACATCGAACAGGCCGAACTGCTCAATTTGGATTTAAAAGACAAGCAACAATTGGATTTACCCACGACGCTCTATATCGGAGGATTATTTGAATCCACGGATTTACAATCCCGCGGGAGGTCGGAATTTCACTCGGCTCAGATGGCAATTGGACATATCAATGAAAAAGGTGTCATCCCAGGTTACAAACTGGATCTCGTTTACAACGAGACTGCGGTAAGTCATTTTTAGTCTAAATACTTTTCAATCGCTTGCTCGTTAAAATTTACTCCTTGGATGCAAAGAAAAAGAGATTAGGGTGCAAACACTTCAACTTTCAGGGATCCCTTAGAATAAGAAAAATGGAAAGCAATTGACCAGATCTGAAAAAATGAAATAATGACCATAGATATAAAATTGTTCAGGGACCACTTAATATGCAAGAATCGATTTGATTTCCAACAGCAACAAAGAGACTTCCGGGAAAACCCAGCTTCTACCTAAAAAGTCAAATGTTTTACTTAGAAGTTCGTGTAAAACGATATAATAGATGCAAACATAGTGCGAAAAGCTATTTCTAGATTAACGAACAAGCATGTCAGAGAAGTAGCGACATTTATTCTTTGTTTTATCATCGTAACCTTTCGGATTCCATCCTTCAGTTTGGCGTTCCCATAATTCTTAATCTCTAGGTGAACGTACATAGATTTAACTCTTTAAGTTATACGGTTTTACTTGAGGTACTATCCAACAGTACAGCATATACGTGTACTCCATAATAATTTATTGGAACTAGGATGAACTTTGTGAGCCTTACATTATATTATTGGACTGGTCAGAATTTTAATTTTTTCGGAATTCTTAGGAATCAACGATTATATCTTGAAATTTTTATAAACCCCAAAGAAGTGCAATCTATTTATGTAGTTACGTTTAGGTTTTTTTATTCTCCGAAATTCTTTTGGTCACCGGAAGATTTGAGAAATGCAGAATTTATCAAACTTTCCGTGGGAAATACTTTTACTTGTTCTTTGGAATGCTGAGAGCTTTCAGAGACTAGACCCCTTAAAGAAATCCACGGAAGATAAGGCGCGAAAGAGATTTAGAAGTCTGTGAAAACACGATATATCTGAAGAATTATTCACTATTTGTAGGATAAGGACATTGATTCTTGAAAGGTTTTTTTATAAACCCTGTTGAATACGTATTACACTTTTCAAAGATCCACAGTCATCATTCTATACAGAGATTGCATACGTGATGCCCTATAGTATACAAGATTCAGACCCAACTGCCATATTTGTATTCCTTAAAGACCCCAATGAATAAATCGAGAGAAAATTTGCAATGCATTATTGCGAGTATTTTGACGTGCGGACTTTCAAGAATATTGAGGATTTTATGTGTAACGTCTCCATGAAAACAAGGTTTAATGTTTTTCTCCAGATCCTGGACAGCAGAGTAAAAATCTTCATATAAAACTGTTTTTGAAAGAATGGATTTCTTTCTAAATTGTTTAAGTCATTTGAAAAATTAAAGAAAATGTCCAAATTTATATTTTTCCTTCGCCTGGGGTCGTACGTCTTTTCTGTTCTTTGTTACTGACACATTATTCAATATCATGTGACTCGTGAAAAATTTCCGCCATAGGAAAAAAAACAACAAAAACAAAATGTAGAGAGACTCAACTGAAATTTTTTAATATTTTTCAAACGTGATACAAGTAAAAAATATATCGAATAGATTTAATACATTTTTTTAAGTAGGTATTAGATTGTTACATATGGAATGTCGTTTTTTTTCACATCATGGAAAATATTGCTATAAGTGGAAGATTCACTTTTGGAAATGAATGCTTTTGCAGATGCAATGTAAATACAGATATAATTCCTTTTTATTGGAAGTTTCTGATCTCTTAATAGCAATGCTGTCCGCCCAAGAGGTTAAACAAATTTCAAAACCAGAATTCAATTTAGGACATTATGCCAACGACGTCAACAAAACACTCAAAATGAACACAAATGCAACACGAACTGTTCTATATTGGTCCAATAGGTTTAGGTCTAGAAATATGTATACCAATAATAAACCTCAGGGGAGGCTCCGAATCGTTCTTAATGATAGAGAATTATCAACATTAGTATACAATGACCTTTGAACAACGTTTTGAGCACTTTCCAGGGGATTTCAGGACTTCAACAGCGACTAGATCAAGTCTTGTGAAGGCAGTGGAAAACGTTAAAAATGTACCCCAGATGAACAGAACGAAACACTTCATAACAGTGCCACACCCTTACATCTAACTGAGTCTAAGCCTAGAGAATTGGGATATGAAGTCTTGTAACATTCTCTCTAGCCACCTGACATTTAACCCACAGGTTTTCATCTTCCCCCGGATTTTGAACTTCATATCCGTAATAAAAGGATCAATAATAGGGAAGCCCTATTTCATTATTCAATATCTCGCTGAATCGTGACATCTAAACCTTGAGCACTTTATAGAGATGGCTTATTGTCACAAGAGGATCGTTAAAAAAAGTTATTGTTTCAAGTTGTTCACATTTGATTTGATATATCCGATTTGATGTTTAGATAACCCTTCATCTCACCACAGAGAAAAGATACACTTGATAAGTTGTAACCTCGAGGACTTCCTAATGTTTCAGAAAATAGGGAATTCCCTTGACGGAATTTTGTATTTGAGTGAAAGATAAACATTTGTAAGTGAATCAGCAAAAGTTCTCCCCAGAAAATATTTCGGTAAATCTATTCCTTTTCAAAGTGAGAAAATAAAAACCCAACGGAAGGCAAAACCCCCGTTCGGAATCAATAGTTAAAAGGTGAAACAAATCAATTTTTTGTGTGTCTCGCGAATAATCCTCTAACAATTATTAATTGGTAATTAGTAATTAAAAATATCAACCATTGAATCGTAATTAATGCGTGAATATTTCAAATTTCGAATTGGAAAATATCCAACGATATGGATATTTTCTATTTTGCTTTCATTTGAACGTTGGTTTCTCCTTTTGGTTATGTTCTGTGGTCTAAAAGCGATCATAATCATGACTTCAAAGATGAATTCCATCTGTGTATCAAAATTACCAAAAATAATGCTGTTGGACACCCTTTTACTGTTTTATAATTCATATGGCAACTGAGGAAGAACTATTTCAAAGGAAAAAAATGAAAAGAAAAAGGATCCGTAATCAGTAAAAAATCATTGAATATCTGCCGAAAAGATTAGAAGAGAGGTTGATCTCTTATTTTTCAAATTGATAACAAATTATACACTATAAAGGGGATTAAAAATAATTTTAGTACATTTCAAAGCAGTTGACAGTTCCTTAGAAATACTTTTTGCAATATTCATCGAAATCACGTCAATGATCTCTGTGTCGTACATAACATCTTCACTCACCACATCGACATAAACTTTGTACAAGATTTCTTCATTTTGCCAGAACCCAAAAGCGACACATGTACAATGATGCTTTATCATGATAATGCCGTTAAATTGAAATGTTCTTGGAATACGATTTCCCCTGAAAGTAACTTTAGTAAAGATAGTAAAATCCATTAAAAAAAGGGATGACAGTTATTTATATTCTTAAATGTTAACAACAGATATCTTATAGTAATATTTTTCCAGCGCGTCCGTTGAGAGACAGCAACACGATGCAAAATTATACATCGTTTTTTCTATGTGCACCGCTTTGAATAGGACGAGAGAGATTTGTGTTCTGAGCCAAAGAGTATGAGGATTTAGTCAAAACTGTTACCCAAGACGTGCACACACACACCTGCACATATATATTATTGTGTAATCCACAGACAGCTAATTAATTTTATTACAACTCTTCAGTGTGGCGATAGACTATCCATTATCCCATTCAGAACCACGAGGCAGGATCGAAACCTCAGCTTCAGAACAGAAGGCTGGTACCGTCCCTCTACTCCAAGGAACTGGACGGTCAATGACGTTGAATTTAAGTGATATATTTATTTTATCGTATATATTCCTCATCCACCAGAGAGCTCCATTCCACGTTGGAAGTGCATTGCGTAAGCTTACAATGAACGAGTTACCTCACTTATATATATATATATATATATATATATATATATATATATATATATATATATATATATATATGTTTGATCATAAATTGCGTTATAATATATCTATTTATATATATAAATGATCTCCCGTCTAACAAAATTTCAAAAAAGAATTTGTATATCATGATGATGATGATGATCATCATCATCATCATCAGTCTTTCAACGTCCATTGTTGCAATTCATAATCACTCTGTTGGATCTTATATATCCAAATTTTGACACACACACACACACACACACATATACACTTTTATTGACAATTGATAGTTACGCATAACTGAGTAACTATATACCCATATATATGTGTATATATATATATGTGTGTATATATATATATATATATATATATATATATATATATATATATATATATATATATATATATATATGTATATACATATATATATATTGTATGTATATATGTATATGTATTTACACGCACACACATATATGTATATCTAATGAGGATGAAAGGCAATCCAACTGAGTGATTACAGAAATTTGACGATGTGGAAATGAAAGATTTCAGAAGAAAGTGTGTTACATCCGAAAAAGATGTTATTATCATAAAGATAAGGCTTATAAAGCTCAACACATGTTGTCAGATAATGTCAGATTGATTCAGGAGGGTCAATGATATCAGATTGTTCTTGAATGATAAATGTTTTCCAGGACCGCAGAAATCAACTGTATGTCCTCGTAAAACAATCAGCCTTATCTGGAACATATATCAATGGAGACAGATTCTCTGGAGAATGATAAGCGTTTTTGCTAAATCCGAAATCTTTTCAAATGAAACGATTTTTTTTTTCATGTGATGATTCTCTCCAGAAAAAGCATTTGTTACTTTTTATGGTCTGATTGACTTATATACGCGGCAGGTCTATGTTGTATAAATAACTAACCGTACCATTTTTGACGGGGACTATGTTATTCAGACAGAATTAAGTAGAGAGATTTTTTTTTCTAACAAATGATGTTTCCTTGATTAATAGCAATGGAGAATCAAGAACATCTCTCCGAGAAATATCGTCTTCTAAAAATAAACGATTTAGATTCAGTACATTCTCTGTGGAAAATATGATAATCACCTTTGTTTTCAATATATATCGAAGGAAATCCGATTTCTAAACGTTTTGAATTAAAACACTATTTTGTCTATAAACACGCACACACATACAAATCTACAGTAAAATTCAATAGAAAAAACTCGTTACCTTCATCTTGAAATAATCCAAAACTTACTTAAAGGAACATTATTTCATTGTTAATCTGAACTCATGCAGAGTGATCATCGTATAAAATATTTTTTTCCTTTGCAATATTCAAAAAATTGTTCGTCTCAAAGAACGTTATGATTTGTGAGTATCAAACAATTCCTGTACCAGATGTTAAAAACAAACATACAATTTCATACACACGTACATGCACACACACACACACACACACACACACATATATATATATATATACATATATATATATATATATATATATATATATATATATATATATATATATATAAAAATGCATTTAAAAAAAAATCAAAACTTTCCATCATCATTGTACACTCATTATAATGCTTCATCTCCAGAGGTATGCATAAAAGTACTAGTTCTTTCTTTCTGTTTGCGCTGGGAACATTTCAGCAAATAATCCTTAAATCATGACAAGCGGACAATGCAAAAAGAACAAAGAAATAGAATAAATGAAAGCAACAACAAGAACAGGTTCACGAGTCCAGACAACTCTTAGATTAATAACAACTGTCCCTAAAATAATAGCAGGGGTTTTAAAGAATATTTCATGCACAAAGAACTCTGTAACGAATGTCAGAAATGTAACTAAATTTGCAGCCTTCAGTATCAATAGAATCGTTAAACATACGAAGATTCATTAAGTGAATAAGGATTGTAATTCCTCTTCCAAATGAGGCTACCTGCCATCATTCCTGATAGACAAATCGATAATAAACGTATTTCTATCTGGAATGGCACGTGATTGAGCCGGCTTTTTCAAGAATAATTTTATAACAGTCATTCCTTCTATTACGCTAGGGTAAATCCCAAATCAAATTAATCTTAATTTTCTCGAGATATTCAGAATTGCTAAATATTTTCCCGGACAGACCTTTCAAATGAATAGGAAGAATACTTATTGATACTTTGACGTTAAATTTTCATTGATTTGACAGGAAAGCTATCAGAACGACGAAAATAGATGTATTACTGACACCCTACTGTCCTCGAGGAAAAAATTCGTTCGGCATTTAAAAAAAAAAAATGACCATTTTTCATATATAGGACCATCAACCTGAGTACCTGCTTTTTGGGATTGGTATTAAGATAGTTTCGATGCCAGTTTTCAAAGATTTTCAGCTTCAAAACGTTGGCACTAAAATATCCTCTATCTTTATTAGTTGGATATTTGTACTTTTATGGGAAGAGACAGTGATATCCGAGGTGTTATCATATCTTCGACAGACATAACCTTATGTCAACGGAATTCGTAATTCTGGAAGATTATATTGTAATATCATCTCTCCTTTTAGACTAACAGACAAAGTCAGTCGAGCATTGTCGTTATCCGAAGCTGTGCCCGCCCTCTGAAATTCCTATCTATCCATCAACCGATCTTTGCTTGTTTGAACGTTATCCTTCTATCTTTCTGTTGTCCTTCCATCGTAAGTTGGCGGTAAAATTATTGGATTGTTTCCGTAAGACTTGAGCTGAATAGAGAGTTGGTTATTAAATTTTCAAATCTCGGCTATCCTTGAAATCCGCCAGAAAGATCGAGATGTATAACACTGTAATTTTCGACTATCATGTTTTGCTTTCTTATATTCCATTATTTTCTGAGAGTCATATTTCATTCGAGTCCATCTATATAGGCGAGAGTGCTTGTCATTGCTTTTACGTTTGATACTCATTTAAAGAATATAAAACGATCCTGAGTAAGGTGAATATCCTATAATAGAAAAAAAAGATCCTGAGTGCGCTAGTATTAGCAAATATTCAAAGTGAAATAATAGAAAAATCTGGAAACGTAAAATATTTTCGAAGGATATTAGAGATTCGGTTAAGTTTTTGTGTGCATGCGTGACCAAAGACAATGATTAAAAAAAATGTAGGTGAACTGATAGATAAATATAAAATAAGACATGTTTTCAAGATTTAGTCCATGGCTTGCCATATCAATAATGTCTGGTAGGAGAGAGATTAATTTCTCGATCCTGTAAACCATGATTTTTTTGTAGATACCGGAAGTACCCATAAGTCAGCTGTATACAAGCAAATGTCTTGACTGTCACTCTTTTTTTCCCCCCTAAATGCACAAACGAAGTTCAAAAGACTGGCAAATAAGCAAATACTCAAAGAAGATAAGAAATAGAAAATATATGTAGTTTCGTAATGGATGCGATGGGAAATACTTACCATTTTTTATAACTTCGAAGGATAGAGTTTTCTTACGATTGCATTATAAGTTTTCCTCCAAAGTATTTTTCAGTAGTTTTTTTCAACATTTCCGTATCTTTTTTAAAGATTTCCACAAGGAACTAATTATATTTTGTGGTTTTTGACACACACACACACATACGTGCGCGCACACACACACACACACACACACACATATATATGTGTATACACATGCAAAACATGCACATCCCCCACATACATACACTTACACACACATATGTGTGTGTGCGTATGTCTATCCATGTACCTTCCTGAGTGCAAGTAAGTTGGTAAGTATGTACATTATTCATTGCTGCCAGTTACACCAGACACTAACACGAACACATATGTGGAAATAAACTTTGGGATATAGATATAGAATCTCATGTATACAGTGTTTCAAAATGGACGCAAACCTAACTATAAGAGGGTGGAATTTATGTGCAAGTAAATTTTATGCTACAATATTCGTCACCTAGAATAACTGTTTTCAGATTCTACATCACTCAGCAGTTGAAATGATTGCATTACGTGCTAGACTCGTTTGAGTATTCTTTATTTTGTGTTGTGTGAGCTATGTCATTTTCGAACGTAATAAAACATTTATGTATTGGAACGGGTACGACCTTGCATCGAGATCAAAGGAAATCACTTTCCACATGAATTGCAAAGTTGAAATGTATTTATAATTATAATCTTTTCGCGAAATTCTTTTTATTTGTCTCTTCGAAGAATCGTTTTTTTTTAGATCTAAAATAGTTTAAATTAAAGTCGTCGAAAGATGGTTTCACCCTTTTCTGAACTCTCTCTCTCTCACACACAAACACTTATATATATATATATATATATATATATATATATATATATATATATATATATATATATATATATAATATTTTCAAGGGCATGTACCTGGTGAATGGAAACATTTCGTGTTTCACTCGTCATCAAGTGTCTGTTCCTTGCCAGTTGCTGATTAGCGCGAGAGCAACGAAATGTTACAATTTCCGGGTACTTATCCTTATAAATATGTTTTTTATATATTAATAGCTCTATTTATTATGTTGAATTTTGAGCACTGTGATTAAATTCATTCAGCGGATGAAATTTCATTTGTTTTCAGTTTCTTGTTATAAATAGAGAAGATATATATATACATATATATATATACGTATATATTGAGGGAATGTGAACACACACACACACACACACACACACATATATATATATGCATGATCCATCTAAAGGTTGACGACGGGGGCAGCGGCTTTTTGTTGCTACTCCCCAGGCAGGTAGTGTAGTTTTGGAGACTGGCATGTCCAAGTGCTTACCCGGCCATTCTCTCCACCGTCAACCATTGTTATACGGCAGTGACGAATTATATTGTTTAAACATTTGACGATAGGATAGAGTACAGGGGGTGGGTAAGTGGATTCATGCCCCTCTCAAGGTCATTAGGGAGATGTGAATGCAAATAGCCTCAGCCGGAAATTAAACTCAGCTCAGCAATTTGGATCTCTCGTGCCAATAATATCATGCGCACACACACAAATATATACACACACATACACCAGTATATGCATGAAACTTGCGTATATGTATATGTTTATACGCATCTATATAGAAATAGAAATACGTACCTAGATATAGATAGATGGATAGATAGATAGATGGATAGATAGATAGATGGATAGATAAGACTTAAATAGGCAGTGAGACAAATATCGAGTGAATAAGATATTAACCCTGCATGCACAACCCCTACACACATCTGCTTTTTAGAATGCTATTCTTATTCAGAAGAGAGGCGGGAAAAAGGAAAGAGGTCCATCTGTAGTTAACTGGGAAAATTTATCGTTGCGTCATTAACGTAACGCATCTAAATAATTTACGTACAAATCTCCAGTTGCTAATCCTCATAATAATTATAACATACGTCGGCAGATACGAATACGGCCAATAAATAAGTAGGTTGCAAAAGGAAATAAATTCACTGAAAGTATTGCCCTTGACAAACATACGTGGTTATGGAAGTATACGTGATCACAATGAACAGTGACAGAAATTTGAAGAGAATTTGACATGTATCAGTATACTAGCCAGCGTACCTGTCTACACTGGGTACAAATATTTGAATAGTAAAAATGTTACTCTAAGAGAAATAGTTTCCTTCACTTTTGATATTTGAAGTTGAAATAAGAAAAAAAATCACCTACTCTCCCAACCCCTTAAATGAGGGAAAATTTTCTTCTCGCTTACGTGGAAGGGGGAGTCTCCGCACATTTTGGATCCTTTAAAGGGGAAAAGATTTCCGTTTACTTTTAACTTCTTTAAGAGAAGAAAAAGTCTCCCTTCACATGGAACTTACAAAGAAGGTTTACCTTCAATTCTGAGCATCTAAGAACTATATATATGTATATCTATCTATCTATCTATCTATCTATATACATATATATATATGATAATCAATTATTGTGTCATCCACAGACAGTTGTTTTTGTATTATAACTCTTCAGTGTGGCTATAGACGAGGTAGGATCGAAATCTTCGCTTCTGACCCAGAGGCAGCCATTTTACCCCTGCCCTACGCAGAATTGGACGGTCAGTAGGACCGAACTAAGCAATGTATATTTACTTACTTACGCATAATTCTCTGTCTACCAAAGTGCTCTATTCCAGAGTCGGGGGGCATTGCATTATAGCCGTAATGTAGTCTAGAAGGCTTTACAGCTTTAAACGCTGAAAACACGAAAAACGCCTTTTTCAATGATTGGTGTCATTTCAGTGAATCATTTCCCAGTACTTGTGAATGTGATTTATGCAATTTTAAAACATTATTTTTTTTTTTACGTTTTACACAAAAACTGATATTATGTGCGATTTTTTCTTGTTGGAATCATCAGTCGTTTACCATGAAACCGTTTCGGTGATTCAATGACAAAATAGTTGCATTAACATGGTTCCTCAGCAGTGGCGATCGAAGACATCCCCCTTCAGATATATATCATTGCTTACCCAGAATGTCATTAAAGATGAAACAAAATGAATCGACTACAGTATGCTGAAAACAAAAGAGTACCTTTCCTTTAAGAAAAATCCCCCAAAACAACAAACTTTGAAGAATGGAAGAACAACTGCAGATGGAGTCACTAATAGATGTCTTTTTATCTCTAGTCTCGCATGCAATTCTTCACGTCCAGAATTATTTCTATTCCTGGCTGCATTCAAGAAAATTCTTGTCGTCAGACAATTTGTTCTCGATTCAAATTTGTACTTTACTCTTCTATTCGAGGAAAAACAAAAACAAACAAAAGACAGGAGAGCAAACAAGAACTTTAATATACTTCGAAATTAAAGATAAAGAACTCTTTTTAATTAACCTATAGAGATATTTGCATGATTTCTCGAGAAAGAAAATCTAATCCTCGGGCTTCTACTCGTATGGCAGATATAATGTAAAAAGCTGAATAAAAACAAGTATTTATCTCCCTTGTGTAGCATGAAAATAGGACTATTCCATGAAAATCTCTCTCTCTCTCTCACACATAGACACACAGACACACTCACAAAGACACACAAGCGCACATACATACACAAACATGCGCTTCTTATTATATAAGAAACGATCTTCATAGGAGCATACAATGATTCATCACAAACATAAAAATAACTACGTGAAGTTCAAGAAAACTGATTGCCTACAAGAAAACGGCTGAAGTAATTGACGTACAGGATATTACTCAAAACTGTGTTAAACGGATTCAGTTAAAAATACAAATCTAAGACTAACAGCGAAAAGTCATTCATTTTGTTTTAATTGCATTTTGACTTCAACAGAAAACACGAGAAAAAATAGATTGGCCACAGAGTGAGCAAACAACGCAGTGAGATACACAGCAAATGGCTGTCGATAACCTGTATACTATCCTTTTTATATGCATGAAAATCGCGAGCTGAAGTAGATATGGAAATCTCAGATTGTATGAGCAATTTTCATTTTAAAGAGTGTGTTCGTATTCTCCTCTTTAATTTGATATACATAAGAGGAAGTAATCTTTATTCTGAAAAGATGATGATGATACCGGGAATACACGTGTAGATGATGAATGTTCGATCAAGAAACAAGATTCATAGTTGATCTTATTTACGATACTCCTTTGTTTACCAAATATTGACTGCCTACGAGCGTGTTTTGGTGGTTACCTCCAAAATACATCCGCTTTCTCACGCACGCAAACACACAAACACACACACACAAACGCATACCTACCAACACACACACAAACACGCAAACAAACACACACGCATATATATCATTAAATTAGGATCGTATATGCATATTTCATAGAGGATATCAATTGCATTAGATGGATTATTGGAGTTACAAAACAAAAGATATAACCTCTAATAATAATAATAATGATAATAACAATAATGATAATAATAATAATGATAATAATAATAATAATAATGATAATAATAATAATAATTATGCACACACACACACACACACACACACATATATATATATATATATATATATATATATATATATATATATATATATATAAGTACCAATCAGTAATTCAATACAATTGAGTTCAGTTGAGTTTTAAATATGGTGAAATAAGGTATTTGCTACACAAACACGTTCAAGTTTCTGCAATTTTGGGGCTTCTTCAGGCGAATCATTTGAGTTATTTGGATTCCTATCTGGGACGTTATTGGAGGTCTATTTTTTCTTCTTCCTTGTTTAAATGTTTATCTCTATTTGGTGCTTTTGTTTAATTCTCTCGCTGTTATGATAATAATGAGAAGCATGATAACTATGGTAATTGACTTTTGTATACCTGTATGTTGGGTGTTAAATTATGTTTTATAATCATAAGTAATAGTAACAACTGTATTACTATCATCATTATTATCAGTATTATTATAATCCAAACCAATTTAGGAACAACCTAATCACCTTCTCATTATTATCTGAGATATATAGATGCAAAAACCCACTGAGAATATTAGGAGAATCAAACATACACAACTAAGGTCATGTAAATATGAATCTTGACACTATTGGGCAGATAAAAGTAGGAAGATATACTTCCTGAAGAAAAGAATATACCATAAAGAGCTGATGGATTAACAACGAATTGATTAAAAGATTGTCTGAAACATCCCTAGTAATTTATAACGACTGACCACAAATCCACTTCCCCTATGGAGGATAAAATGCAAACAGAGATCAACGACTAAACAAAGGAAAAGAAAAAAAAAAGAAGAAGAAATATAAATAGAAAGGACAGATGTTTTCCACCACGGAAAATAGATCCATCCCCGATAACGACCTGGATAGGGATCCAAATAAAGAGAATCATTCGCCTCAAGAAGTCCTCAAAAGGCAGAAACATAAACGTGTTTGTGTGACGAATCCATAATTCCACTATATATATATATATATATATATATACTTTCCGTTGTTCTCGAACTAATACACAAATATAAATATCTATCCATGTTCTTGAACTAATGGTATGTGCATGTCTACTAGTACATTAACATATATGTTACAAAATATAAGCATACAGAGACTCGACTATCCTTACGATATCTCAAAGATCAGAACATATATATATATATAGTTAACATCCCCACAAATCTGTAGATAAATACCCCCAACACACACACACACACACACACACACACACAATGTTATTTCCATATCCATATGCACATGTTTGCACGTAATCAAACGTGTGCTTAATTGAATGTTTGTATGTCCGACATCGATTTTTAATGCTTTTGCCTCGTCGCTTCATGTTCGATTTCCAAGGCCTATTCACTGGTTTCAATGGCTTCCTCAGTTGCTCCCATTCATACGATAATCCACCAGTGATATAAACAGGAGGTTGCCTCATTCTACCCGTATAGATATATGTTAAATAGAGAATCCACGCCCTTCCTTCTTTCCCACCTGCCGTCCAATTGGCTCCACTGTCGACCGACGTTAGTAGCCCGGATATGCACAGACAATTGGTGCCCATTGAGTGGATGTATTGATTAGTGCGGCTAATGTAGTACACTATATATATATATACACACACACTCGCACCCCCCCCCATATATATATATATATATATATATATATATATGCATGTGAGTGTGTGTGTGTGTGCGTAGTGGCAAAAGGTTATACGCAGAGAATGATATTATAGCACATTAAATTCTCGAACGAATTGGATATGCCCGCCTTTAAAATCATCTTTCGAAATCTGGACTGCCTGAGCCCAGATACCAATCTTTTGCAACAGTGAGAAATCTGCAATTTTTCCAACAACGCAAGAGTCTCTCTATCTAATCTATTCACGTATTAATACACACCGACGCACACTTATATGCACTTGTGTGGGTGTTGGATAGTGACGGGTTTATTTGAGAAATCGATCAGTCAGCAGAACATCGATATTGATATCAGCGAAATATGATCGATATAGAATTACACATTGAAAATTTGCGATAAAAATACAGGAATATAATGGCACATTTCCCCCCTTCCAATCCAATATTTCTGGGACTTTGACACTCGGCTATATTCTGGTGAAACACACATTGGAGATCGAACTCACTGAAATATTCCTGTGAGATTGGATCTTTGACCATTGCATAGATAAAGGCAATTTAAAATGCAGAGCTGATAAATCATTAGAGCTACTGATGCTAAAAATACATTAGAGATGCATAGGGTCAGATTACAAAAGCGATATATTGGAAAAAATAGACTTACTGTATGGGAACGAGGAAGACACGAAAAATAATACATACATATATATATAAATATATATATATATATATATATATATATATATATATATATATGTATATATATTTATGTATGTACATATATATATATATATATATATATATATATATGTGTGTGTGTGTGTGTGTGTGTGCGCGTGTGTGTGTATGTGTGTGTGATTTTTGTTTTTTGTTTGGGGGATGACAACTATGATAGCCAACCCAATCTCTTTGTTTATTGTTTATTATTGCTCCAGGCCAAATAGGAGTGATATGATTGCATCAATCTTCAGGAGTAAGGTAGCGTCGTTGCCCGTCTTGAAAATCAGCATTGGAAATTATAACTTCTATCCACGCTCGAACTTCGCCGTTGATTCCAGCGGAAGATAAGCAACGATTTCACTCACCCAGCAAACAAGAACTGAACCAGTCACTCTTATAAGTGAATTTCAAAGAAACATCCGAAGAAATCTCACATCTCTCATTTCTCATCTTTCAAAATCCTTCACTGATTTTCAGTAGGGGCTGAGAATTTAGAAAGCGTTGAAGTCAAAGGGATTATGCATACCGGAGAGATTTGATATTCTCACGTACGACATTCGCATTTTAACCTTATCTGATCTTTATTCCCGTTGGTCTTGGTCTAAACTGTTACAGTATTTGATCTTTGATACCCGGTAGACTTCACAAAAGCATTAATTTCCTTCAATAAAGAACGTATTAATTTCCATCAACGTATAAGTACTGTCTTAATTCCTGCTATCGTAGAAAGAAGTACAAATTCTTACGGTCAGGAAGGAGGCTTTATTCTTTACACAAGATCAATCGATATGAGATAAGATTTGCATGGTAGTATCCACCAGCTCATGACAAAACTTGGGTAAGAATTTTTGCCTTTTAAGAAGATATGGATTTTGATGGTAAATGATTCTCACGGCGGAAACTACTTTAATACCAGTTATTTCTCGATAAAAATTCAACGGATCTACCTGTATTTCTGTCCACTTTGTGCAATTTTTTTCAAACATCCCCTCATTAATTTTTAGGCTTAATAGTTTAATAACCTAAAGATGTTAATAGCGTAAATTGATGATTACGTCTTATCGATTTGGTCCGAGGTTTTATTGAATAATAACTGAACTCTTTTAAACGACAGAGTTCATTGGTTCAATTGGTGGAAAAGATACATTTTTATCAGCAAAATTATTACCTCTAATTGGGAAAGTTCAGTGCCATGAACAAACTGAATAGGTTACATTCTTCACGCTATAGACAATTGTCTATTGTGTACAGAATTGGTGTTAGGTTGAACAATCCTTTTGGAGCAACGATAACTATCCGTCATGAAGCTAGACTATTACTACTTTGGTAATTTCAATTTGAGCTTGATGCCTCAAACTTGTGAACTTGTGCTAGACCAAGCTTAATTTACTAAATACCTATAATGTTGGGTCAGAGAGTTACTTTTTTCTCATTACCACCGGTAGATGGTGCTCAAGCCAAGGTCAAAATCCAAGATTCTGAGAGCTGATTTGGAGGGAGAAAAACAATCTGGAACGAGTGAATATTGTCTAATTGACTTTTAAAAGTGAGTTTTGGGACTTTCTTCGTGTCACTGATTGGAAAATGACTTTAGCAACTACCGTGGAAGAAAAATTCGTTGATTTCGAGTCGCTATTAGTTGCATTACGCCCACAAAATAAAGATAGATGTTTCTTCTCCTGTCCGTCGTGTGCGTTCATGGTTCTTAGTCTATTCTACAATGGAAGTATGATGATGGTGTTGTCAAAAACTTCAAAGTGCTGGGGCTCACTGTCTTGAAAACCATCAACAAAATCAACAAATCTAGCTTTTTATCTGAGTTCGAGCAGTGAATATTGCCGTCGGTAGAAAATATGCTACTGTTTCCATCCCAAGCTTATAAAATGATATTAAGATAAAAATTATTTTTTTTTGTATTTTCTGAAATTATCATAATATTCTTTCGCCATCATCATCATCATCATCATCACCACCACCACCACCACCACCACCACCACCATCATCATCATCATCATCATCATCATCATCATCATCATCATCATCATCATCAGTAGCAAAAGCAGCCTTTTTGCATCCATCGTTGGGCATAAACCTTCTTCAGGATCCACAAGACCTCTTTCTTATGGGCCTCGTGGAGACGATATTTTCTAAACTAGTTTGTCACACCATATCATTTTTGTTGGTCCCATATGATCCGTGGGGATCAACGTTGTGAGTCGTGATGTCCATCGTTGTTGGATTCTATGACGTCCTTGACTATTGTTTAATATAATGCGCTGTTTTGTGATCCTCTTCGTGGATTCTCTCATGTGCACGTTCTCAGTTTGAGGGGCAATCGTTTGGTTACATTCCGTGTTTCAGCTTCATAGGTGACTATCGGAGGATTGCATTGGTTGTTGACCTCCCTTTTTGAGTCTAACGGTATTTTCTTAGAAAGACTTGATTCTTAAAAATAGTTTTTGTATATAGGTAACAAAACGGCGGTTTAAAATTACATTCTATTTCTTTTAAAAGTTAAACTGAGACATTTAATGAAAATGGTTTTATGATTACTCTTTGTTTCGGGTTAAAGAAAAGGAAAGGAAATATGATTCAAATGATTATACTATTGTTGAATCACACAACATATGAGTCTCTCCTTTTCAAAAAGGGAAATGACTTGGAAGGTCAATGCAGCTTCCGTTGTCCAGCTGCATATTGGCAAGAACCGGAAGAGGAGTTGAAAAAAACCCCCAAAAAACAAAAAACAAAAAACAAAAATGGGTGATGAATGAGAGAAATTCAGGTAAATTCCTTTTTAAGATTCCCTGCTGAAATCAGAGACGTTTCATATGCCATCAAATACAGTATTTATCCCTTTTCTGTTTTCATACGAAAATAATAACCAATACTGATTTCAGATGATATGAATTCAACTTTAATCTTAGGAAGAAAATTGCATCGAGTATTTCGTTCGATGCCGTGAGGCATGTTTTTTTTCCGCTGCAGGCGAATGACTGAATATTCAGAAAAATATTAGATCTTGGTCAGTATTTCTATTTTGTATTTGCTTTTCACGATATTGAAAGCCCCAAGTGCAGCAACATAAATGAGAAAAAAAATGTCATTTAATCAGGAATCAGCTTTAAAATGACGTTTCTAGAGTATTAAATGCAGTTTCGATCACTGACTTTGCAAATTATACCTATCATTTATGACGTATAAAAGCATTGATACTTTTCGAACATAGTGTAGAAACATCTGTAGGCAAAATGGAAGAACATATGTTTGCCATTGCATCTAATTTCAACCGTAGATATTATTATTATGGACAAACATAGTCCCCGTATGTAATGATAATTATACCCAAGATCAGAGTATCTGTGACCAGACTGTAGTATCCGTGCGCTCATTGTGAACTGTCACACTCACACACAACATATATATATATATATATATATATATATATATATATATATATATATATATATATATACATATATATATATATATATATGTATATATATATATATATATACATACACTAAACACATTAAAAACTCTTTTTTCAAAAATGTTTTTTTGTAACTTCAGTTACTTATTTCCGAATATATGTCAATGAAATTTATATGATTTTGTTCAGTGTTGTGTCTGTTTTACACCAGCTTTGAAATTATGGTACTATGTGTTATTTTTCTCTTGATAAGATCATCAGTTGCTCACCATTTAACAGTTTTGTGGATTTTGAAAACAAATGAGGTATTTAACCATGGCACTCCAGCAGTGTTGATTAAACAGTATCCCTATTTCTGCAATGATTTTGATAAATAACTCACATCATGCAACATATACTTTTTTATCTTACGTAGGTTGGGATCAAAATATATTGTATATGGTTGTTATGTTATATTACACATCATTTGCTTCTTCGAAACGAGGCTTACAACGTAAGTTACACCTATATACACACACATATATATATATATATATATATATATATATATATATATATATATATATATATATGCGTGTGTGTGTGTGTGTGTTTGTGAAGTTTAAAATAACATCCATGTACAAAATATTATGATAGCACCCTATATGAAATAACAAACTAAATGTAGCAGAACATATATATTAAAATCATAGCTAAAAGGGAGGTAGCGTTTGATCAACACTGCAGGGGTGCCATGTTTAAATTTCCCAAAACACTTATATGGTAAACAACTGAGGAAAATAACATGAATTACATCAACAGATATTGGGGAATAAGTGACTGAAGTGACGCAAAATTCTTTTGAAAATGTCTTCAATGTTTTCAATATATAAAGTTGTGAAGCTTTCTAGAATATATATATATATATATATATATATATATATATATATATATATATGTGTGTGTGTGTGTGTGTGTGTGTGTGTGTGTACGTGTGAGCACGTGTGTGTGTAATAAGAAAAATGGTGCCTTTGTTAGAAATAAAAAAAATCACGAATAAAATTGCATAATAGATGTTTAGTGATCACAGCTATTCTGTTCCCTGTTTCATCCGATAATACTTTCCCAAAAGCTTATGCGATTGTAGAAAAATAAACCTGATATACACAATATTGACTGTAGTGGTACATTTGATAGATATTCTCAATAGAAGCTGCTGGTTTTGTCAAATCAAGAAAACAAAACAAAACAAAACAAAAAAAAAACGCTCGTTGCACATCTGCTTCTAAAAACGATAAGAAAAATGAAGGTGATAATTACAATTATATTACAAGATAAATATGGGAAAATTCCACTTGAATCTTGGTGAAAATCCTTTCAGATCAACTCATCATTGAATAACATTTTTTTCTCTGAAAAACCAAGATTCTTTTTCCTTTTTTGCCGTTAATTCTTGTCCATATATATTCTCTTAAATTTGGAATAGGAAAATCTTTAGAAACTCTTCGGAAAGATATGGCTTGCCTTTTGCAAAATCTAGTACAGACTATCACGAACTGTAAGCCTGGACTGAGTCAATTTTGAATATTTTACGTCGCTTTCATTCCTTTGAATTGTTTACCGATTTCTGAAAAATGCACCGAGATATTTCAAATCGATTGAAAATCTACCCAAAGTATAAATGGATCTCAATGCATTCAGCATAAAGAAAAACATCTTTGAAAAAAAAAAGAAGAAATAAAAAACAGATGAAGAAAATTAAATGGATAAAACTTTCTCCCGTTGCTATATTTTTCCAGGGCAAAGGTTGAAATTCAAAGGTTATTGGAAAAATGTTTCGAGTTATTCCTCTTTCTATTAGAAGGGATTGTCACTATTATCCTTGTATCAACTTTGTGACGATTTAAAAAGCTTAGGAGTATAATGGGAAACCACAACACTAGCCTTTTCACATGAAAGCAGTAATAAAATAGTTGTGTATACTTTTGCATTAGGTAGCATTGTGTGTCATTATCATATAATACATCAACAAATCGAAAGGTTTTTAAGGAGTCTTTTCGATATATTTTATGAACCCCTTGAAAACTACTGTTTTTTCCCTTTCTTTCTAGTATTGTTTCTTTTTTGATACTTTAACGAAAAACACAGTCGATCCTTTTTTAAAATTCATCCTTTTTATTTTTCTTTTTTCTTTTCTTCTTTTCAATTTTAATCAACATTCCCTTTGACCATTTGTTCTTTGTGTCTTTATCACATTTTCTGTTGTTGTCTTTTTTCATAATTTGTTCCATTTCTTTCTTTCGTTCTTTCTTTCTTTTTTCTCTCAGCTCATATCTTTATGCTTCTTCTATTATTTCCATTTTCAGCTTCGTACATTCTTTCCTTTAATTTGCCTTTCTTTTCAAACCACTTTTTATGCTTTATTTCTTTCTTTCTATTTCCATTTTGTTCTTTCTTATTATTTATTTTTCTTTTTTAACTCCTTCATTATTTTCATTCGTTCGGCTTCGATTATTCCTCTCTGTGACACGCACTGAGGAAATATTTCAATATTCGCCAACACTTTTCCACGAATACTCACATACAATTCATATCAATGTGTGATCTGCATGGATTATTATTGATTTTTCTTCTGATAAAATCGAACCAGAATCAATGTTAGAACTGTCACTGCTTGAAACCAAAATCAGTGACAAGCAATTAATTGTCTGTGAAGGTAAAATACATTTGAATTCGATATTTCTTTCCGATGCTTACGATGAATGACAATCTATTTCACTTATAACAACGCCTGATCTGGGTTATCATTCAATTATTGAAGTAAAGCAATTTTTTGCTCGGTCACTATCGAATAGAATGATTCACAAAGTAAAAAAAAAGAGATAAATATTGTCTTCATTAAAATTAGGAAGTGCTACATTTTCCTGAACAACAACAACAACAACAACAACAACAACAACAACGAACTTTGTTTGGACACACCTGTTTCGTTGATTACACAGTTGCATTCCAAGGTATTTCCCATCGTCAGCCATGGTTGGTATTCAAGCTCAGGTAAAAGCCTGAATTTCCAATGCTAATTTTCAATTCAGGAAAGCCTTAAACTCCCGGAAGATTGGCGCAGGATGATCTTCCTACTCCAGTTTGATTTTGTGCCGAACTGAGCTAGGCTCATGATGTGTTGATACTTGTAAAATCCCGCAAAAAAATTACTGATATATTTCAATTTATATGAGATAATTGAAAAAGAAATTATATATATTAATATAAATATTTAAGACCAGTTTCCCCTCCGTTGCGATCGACGGGCAACTCTATGAAACTAGTCAGCAGCAACAAAAACAATTCGACTATTGAAGGCCAATTTAGTGGCTATCTTGAAGAATTGGTCGCCATTTTGGATTTTCGAGAGGCCAAGTGGGCAGATTTGACCAGAAACCTCTAGAGAACAAGCACAGTGGATTTTATGCTTGTATCATAATGTGCACAGTTCCGATGAAATACCAATTTTATCAGATCTACGAATGGATAAAGTATACACTTTAATTAACGACGACATGAATAAATGAACGATATCAATAAATATCATACATATATGCCAAAATTTATTTGGCAGAAATATCTACTCTTGGTTCTGAGGAGTTCAAGTTGTTTTTTTCTCATTCTCTTACTCACTTGAAGAACTAATTGTTCATTTCTTTAAAGCTGTTAATAGTGTAGATAAATATTTACGTTTTGTCAATTTCATCTGAGGTTTTATTGAAAATCAACTGGTCGTGTTCAAGTGACAGAGTTTATTGTTTCAAATGGCAGGTAGGAAATATTTTCATTAGCAACATATATATATATATATATATATATATATATATGTGTGTGTGTGTGTGTATATATGTATGTATATATAATTTTTAATGTGTATTGCATATATGCACTGCTGTCAATGTATATTTAGTGGGCATTGATATAAAATTGATTTATCCCAGGTAAAATAGCGTGCAAGTTTAAAGACAAAACTTGAAGCATTAGTGTTTTAAAAGGGATAAGATGGCCCGTTGAGATATGATTTTTAGAAAGTTTTTTATTCTTGTTTTTATTCGTGAAAGAAAAGCAGATTAAGAAAAATTGAAGATGTTGAAGAAGAATTAAAAGACAAACGTTCAAGAAATAAATAAAAATATTCAAGTAGGAAAAAAAAAGAAGGGTTGTTTATGTTTTGCTTTGACTTCTCTTCGTTTTGAAATCCTGGCATGATTGTTTGGATTATGTAGTTTTGCAAGAAAATAGTGCAGGAAGAAATGGAATTTGAGCTGACGTTTCTTATGACGGGTTGATAGGGATTAAAAAAAAAGAAGATTAATACCATCTTTATTGTCATCACCAATGAAATTCTTATTCAACTATTCCATCGCCCGTCGCTTCAATGGGGGTTATCATAAGTGTACAAAAACTGGTTTAGCTGATGAGTGCTACTGATACTATAAATATGAGGATTGAAGAGAGGGAGGAAAGAAATTTAGGTAGTTTATTAAGAAGGTAGGAAAAGAAATGAGAAAAATGAGGCTGTTTTACAAGAAGGTTTTAAATGAGCGACGAGACAAGAAGAACAAGTAGTTTATCAAGAGGGGAGGAGGAAGGAGAAAAAATGAAGTTAGGCAGTTTAATAAGATCGGGTATTTTGGGATAGCTTTAAATTCTTTATGTTTAATCAGATCATTACATGAAAAGACTATGTTAGAAAGGGGGAATCAAAATCCAGTATCTAATGAAGGTAGAAATGTGATATTTACATGATAAGCTGAACTGTCATGATTGCATGAAGATACCTCTCTTTATTTGGTAGCATGAGAAGAAAGTTTAGCTCGGAATGTCAATTATATGTTTTTTTTTCTATTAGGTTCCACCATACCAAACTAAACGGCTCCACATATCTTCGTTTGCCAAATAAATGTAAATTTAAAAAAGAACATAGAGTATCTTTGTGCCACGGGATATTTTCCCTAGACCTCCTCTCCATGCCATGTTGATGTTGCGGATCAGGCTGGAATTTTCATCTCCAGAGGGTATAGACCATAGTTTTTCAAAACACAATCTTCATTTTTGTAATGCAGACCCTTCCTATTGGTACACAGTAGCAGTTTTTCTGATTTTTGAAATTTTTGATTCTCAAGGTCCATCAGATGTGTTCAGTCACCTCAAAATTTGAACCCCGCAAATACGGTAAAGAAATTGTTCGACAATTTTATCCAGAGACTGCTGACCAACATTTCAGGTCAAGGCATACTAAATATTTAATGCAGTTCTTCAATAGGACTATGAAGTAGTATTTTGGAGGTTTGGGAAATATTTCTGTCTAGGTCAAAAGAAGTTTTAAGGGAATGATAGCCGTTTTCTATTCCTTTTACCCATAGGCAATCAGAGAGAAAAACACGTAACCCTGGAACGAGAAACATGTTGAACTGTGTTATTGAAGGATAGTAAAGAAAAGGTTAATACAAATAGATTATAATTTGATTCAATATTTACTGTTATCTGATGTTTATATCATCCTCCACCCTATTCTTCGAAAACGACATTTCATATGTAACAACCTTATATATTTTCACATTGTCAAATTTCGGCTTTAGGTATTGTTTATTGCATCGAGTGTTTTGTGTTTTGGGCTAGGATTACGATCTGTGAATTAAGAAACAAAATTCATTTATTTTTGAATTCATAACATTACGCTACAATCGGAATCGACTTAAAAATTTTCTAATCTTTCATCCTCTGGAAAATAGGATTTTAAAGTCAAAATCTTGCTTTTTTTCCCCAAACATTTCAATTTGTATAGTGCACCTTTCTTTCTTTTTTAAAATTCTTATTTACTTTTCATTAGATTTTTGTTTTGGGGACGACCCTCTCTTTCATAAATGTCGATTGGTTCATTCGAAGTATACATAGGAATCATCTATTTCTTGATGCTATCTAAAAGTTTGGTCTATTGTATCTCAACGGCTTGACATACGCTTCCTTTTTTTGTCAATTAAAGTTATGCGACATCTGGCTTTTTACTTGGTAATATTTTTCATACCATAATAATTTTATGTTAATTACTTGAGGTCAATAGGCAAAAAGGCCCATTGGATCTCCAACACTGCCACCTTTTTTGCTGCTGTTGTATGAATTGTCTAATTTCTTTATGGGAATCGTCCAGTCTCCATGCAAAGATTACCATATCGTTACCAGCGCCCAGAAATTTATGTATTTTCTACTTTTGGACTGGGTCGTCATATTACATCATTTTCACACTCTAATCTGACCTTGTACCCTGCTGGGACAGCTACACGCATTATTTAAAAGAGTTTCTCTTCTTCATTTACGGAAAAACTAAGGTTGGATTCTTGGAATAATAGGCTGATGATAAAAAGAGCAACAAAAATAAGATTGAGTCAAGGTAATAATAATAACGATGATAATAATTATGTTCCCGTACAATCATCTTGCCAGCATTAGGAGTAGATTCCCGTGGGAGTCAACTCCCCGAGTTTTCTCGAGATCCCATTCGTACTAATGGTTTCTGGAATACTTTCCCAACAAAAGTCAATGGTTGAATGATGGAACGCGCAACTGTTTGATATTTTCTGTATCTTATCTGTATTACATTAGCATTTTTTCCATTTTCGACTTCGGTTTAGACTCACTCTGTTAGACGGCTGGAATCGGCAGTATTTATCGCTCAAAATTCTCTGGAGCCATCTTGCTTTTTTTTCCCCTCCGTCTTCGTCATTGTCATTAATCATACTCTTAAACCTGATCTTTATCTTTACGATAGCCACATTTACCATTGTGGCATCAACATCACATATATCATTATATATGTATGTCTTTCTCTCCCCCTCTCTCTCTATATATATACAAAGTAATTACAAATCTGTAGTTCAATATACGATTTGTGATGAGTTGATGTTGATTAAAATGACAATTGGAAGTTGGGGAGAAAATTTAAGAGAAAAGCAAGTGTTATATCTCGATATTTTCTTTTATCACGTGGGTATGTTTCGATGCTTTCCGATGGTTGCCAACCATCGTTTTCAGAGGAACTTGCAGCAGTGCAGAAAAAACTGTACGCTGTTGAGACTTGAGGAAAATGGGAATTTTTCTGTGTTTTGGGTCGTTTAGAAGGGATGGGAGGGGAGATGTTTGTATCTGTGAATGTGAGAATGGTCTGAAATAAGAAGGGTCTGTGAGAGGATGGCTCAGAGAGTGTATAATCTGGTTTTACTTCAACTTTTTCTTTTTCTGCATATTTTTCGTATCTTCTTTCTTTCCTCATTTTTTTTCTCTTCTCCTATTTTCTTCCTTTCTTTCTTTTTTCCTTTCAAACTCTCTTCATCTCCTATTTTCCCGGTTTTCATTTTTTACTTTTCTTTTCCTCTTGTTTTCATTTAATTTCTTTCTTTCTTTCTTCTTCTTCTTCTTCTTCTTCTTCTTCTTCTTCTTCTTCTTCTTCTTCTTCTTCTTCTTCTTCTTCTTCTTCTTCTTCTTC
This sequence comes from Thysanoteuthis rhombus, assembly GCA_963457665.1. Lineage (NCBI taxonomy): Eukaryota > Metazoa > Mollusca > Cephalopoda > Oegopsida > Thysanoteuthidae > Thysanoteuthis > Thysanoteuthis major. The sequence goes on from OY735200.1 coordinate 57,472,095, forward strand.
TTCTCCTATTCTTAATGTTACCTTCGTATGCTAGTTGTTTCTATTTATTTCGTGGGATATTCGATCGTCTATTTTTCAAAATATCATCTGTTTATCAATTAAGTTCACGCTCTTCTATTGAAAAAATCAGATAATGTTTGTATCAATCAGAAGAAAGAGAATTACTACTACTACTACTACTACTACTACTACTACTACTAATAATAATAATAATAATGATAATAATAATAATAATAATAATAAGAAGAAGAAGAAGAAGAAGAAGAAGAAGAAGGAGAAGAAGAAGGAGAAGAGTATACAAGATAACCCAAGCAACCAAGAGATACAGAAAATCGTCCTTCGTAAACACTGTCCATGCGAATATTTTTGTCTTTTATATAACTCTGTACTATTTCTTATGCTGACACTTGTATTGAACTTCTTTCGTATGTATGATTTGAAAAAAAAAACAAAAAAGAAACGACAATGCCCTACTAAGTCATAAAATCATTGTCTGCCCGAAGTTTTTTGTGGAAACTTGGTGGGTCATAGATACTACTAGACATAAAAAAACGCAATAATAATAATAATAATAATAATAATAATAATAATAATAATAATAATAATAATAATAATAATAATAATAATAATAAGAAGAAGAAGAAGAAGAAGAAGAAGAAGAAGAAGAAGAAGAAGAAAACCTGCCAGATAATTGACGTGATCGTGCCTGCAGACCATAAAGTTAAGAGGAAAGAGAGTGAAAAATTGGAAAAATACCAGGATCTGGCGAGAGAACTGAAGAAGGTGTGGGACATGAAAATCAGGATAATACCAGTAATAATATGGTGACTCGAAATTGTATCAATGTCTTTGGAATCGAGATTTGAGGGACTAGGGATAAAAAGAATTGAGACTGTGCACACCACTGCACTACTAGGAACTGCACGAAAACAGGGGAAAGTGCTAGAACTATGAGATCTACGACCCCAGCTTTTAACAATGGCCTAACAGAGTAGGAAAGGGTAGAAAAAAAACCCACAAATGGTGGTTGAAGTACTGATCACGTCACTGTTGTGATAGGTGAGGGAGAGATGAGATGTGTGCAGGGCTGAAGACCTGAGGAGACTTACCACAGGACAGTGTAAACCAAGGTGAAAGTGTAAACCACAGTGCTACTGTGAATTATGGGAGTGTGGAGAGGAGGACTGGAAACTTGGTGAGACTTGCTGTCACTCAACCTCCTGCAGTAAACACCAGGCAACTGGTGTGAAATTGCTGATGATAATATTGAGATAAACCGTAATAAAGCAATTCACTCCCACATAGCACAAGTAACAATAATCCGAAAATGTAAATATATCTTTTCATAGATTATAATCTTACATAAGAGGATTAAGTAGTCTAAGTAATGTATAACTTGAGACTTAAAAGATGAATCGAAAGAATAAACTATTCATAAGTATCTAATTTGAAAATAAATGCACAAATAGAGAAAGGGAAAGAAGCGTTAAAAATCGAAGTGGATGTTGCCGGGTCAAACTTGCGGTGTGAAAATTATTGTTCCAAACCGTGAAGTAAATAATGCAAGTGTTCAAATGGCACATTTATAGTGTTAATCAATTGGGTAACAACTGTATCTTTTAACACGCTATACGATGCTGATTAGAATTACTTTACTTTTTTTTCTCTCAAATTTCACCAGGTAATTATTCATCTCAATAGAATGATTATAAATCTGGTACGATGCCACACGTATGGGGCATTCGGTGAAAACTCGACAAGGAACACACTAATATTAGTCTGTGAGATTAGCGTGTTAATCATTGCTCAATGGCGAGATATCCGATAGAATTATTTACTAAGCTTTATAAAGCAATTCAGTTGGAATTGAAGCGATCAAGAAATGATATCTGATGCCAAATTCAACTGCTTCAACAGATGGACGCGTAGTGCAAATGTCAGAAAGCCATTTGATATCATGACTCATAACATGGATCTCCAGAGATCACATGCGATATTGTGAAGAGCTAGACAAGTTCAGAAAGTACTGGCTCCCCGACGCCTATGATAGAGAGATATGGCGAATCTTAGGGAAGGTCTATGTCCAACAACGGACGCTATAAGGCTGCTGCTGCTAATGATGATGATGTAAATGAATGTTGAATTGTATTATACATGGCTATGTAGCATCATTGAAAGACTACGATGAGCCACTGGCCATACTCGTTGCAGCAAATTTGTTCTTCCTCTCATTATACTTGGTAGGATGAAAAACACTAGGCTTTCTGACAAGTAAGGCAAACCAGGGCGACTTATTACATATTTCATTTTATTTCGTTCAGATCTGGAGCATCCGTAAGGCTTAAAATATCATCATTTAAATGTTCGAGAAAAAAGTGTACCAATTTACCCCATCTGATGGGGAAAGCAAGTAGCTACATATGTGATGAATATATTTTGCTTTTAGCCCCCTTTTCTACATTTCTGTAGTTCTATGAACACATTTTTAACTTGTTTGAAGTTTGTTTTGTTATTTTGCCCACATTTGTCCATATGTTTAGGATATGTATGGGTGGCAAGAAAAGTGTGCACATGAAAGAAGCCCACACGAAAATTGCCCACCAAAATCAGCACACACACAAAAAACACACACACACGTAGAAAAAAACCCTACGTGGAACGAGGCCAATAAAAAAAGCATGCATGGAAGAAAAAAAAAAAAAACAGGATTTTTTTTTCGTTTCGTTTAGATAAGCCTCCACATAAATCCAGATCAATATTTCGGAGACCAAAAGTTCTGTTTGAAAAAAAAAAAAAATTACGTACGTATTTGGCTAAATATGTTAAAACTTTTTTTTAATGAATTGCAATGCAAAAGAAATAGATTATATTCTAAGAACAGTTCATGAAAAAATCTTATACGATAAAAGCCCACACCCAAATCATTTTTCCGTCAATAATTTTTAGTAAAATTATAATCAAACAAAATTTTTATCAGAAATTAATAATAATGAAACTGAAAGCTTGTTTTTTTCTTGTTCTTTGTCAGACAGTACACTCTGAATTAATCAAGTTCTGGTTCAAAAATACCGTAGACGGACAATTTCATGCTGCATAATCTGATGAAGAACCATCGACAGGCGTTTATTTCATTTGCGCTAATTTCCGATGCATTTTCTTTTTAATCATAATTTTTAGAAAATATATACTTTTTAGAGCCTTTGTATGTATTTCGAATTCCTATATCTTTTACCTACATACCCTTCAAGTTTCTTGTTTGAATAATAACATAACATTTAATAGATTCTCTCTGATGTTTAAATTCAGTTTATAGGCACATCACGCTCGGAGAAATCAAATCAGTAAAGATTAGATCAGACTGATCGTCACTCAGTGTCCCATTTATGTGGCCTTTTGGTAGACTAATCTAAGTTTATTAAATAGCGATAAAGTGCACACCCTGAAGCAATGGTCAACAAGCCGTTCTTGCATTTCATTACGTTAATGTAGTGAGTCAAATCTCACTGATTGCCCCAAGTAAAGGGATTATTGTTGAACTATGACTGATTTGAAATGAAAAAAAAAAAAATCAAATGATGTGAAATCCTCTGAAAAAATGTATTCTATCGGGACATTCTTTAACGTGTTTACGTGGATTCGACAACCAATGCGAAAGATGGGTGCAGATTTTATATGTATCGATTTTGTATAACCAAAGATATATAAATGAAGATCGAGAATTGAGGGAAAGAAAAATTCTCAACAGGAACAAAGGCTTGCTAATCGAATCCGGGTCATAGCTATTACTAACAATTGTGTCTGATAGATTAGGGTTAATAAAGGATAAAAAAAGGCTGGAAAATACTACCTACAAGAGAGAGAGAGACAGAGAGAGAGAGACAGAGAGAGAGAGAGAGAGAGAGAGAGAGAGAGAGAGATTATTTATCATACAGAACTTATATGAATCACGTTCAAGTCTTAGTGAGTCGGTAAATATGTGAAATAAAAAGTTGAGGAAAGTAGCAACAGCATAGAGAAAAACTAGCATCTGAAACAACGACATGTATATTAAAAAGAAATCAATATACCATCTGACAGAAAGCATCGTTTGATTATATATATATATATATATATATATATATATATATATATATTAAATAATTGATATAAATGATCCAACACGATTTGATTAAAGATTGCGTTGTATTACAAAGAAGCTCTTATTTGAAATGATCTTCTGTCATTACACGGTTAATGTATCACTTAGCCTAGACAACGTAAATAGAATAAACAATTAAACTCTATTTCTTTAATTGTTTATTGTATTTACGTTGTCTGGGCTAAGTGATACATGAACTGTGTTATGACAGGAGATTTTTTTAAATAAGAATTTTTATATAATATAACGCAATTTATAATCATATATATATATATATATATATATATATATATATATATATATATATATATATATATATATATATATATATATGTAGCTATGAGCGACTACAGTGATGACGTGAGTCTAAGTAACATCTGTCATTCATTCCAAAGGAGAATGGTGAGAACATTGCCGCTGAACCATATACCATTCTTTTATTAAGTCGAAAACGATGTTTCTAGAAACAGGTTGCAGTATTTCGACATTTATTTCGAAAGGAGCGAATACAAAGGGAAAATGTCGTATTAACGCACACACATACACAAACCCACACACATACGTATACACACATATATATGTAGATGTATACATTTCTTAATGCATTACTGTCACGTTGAAAGAAGCGAATTGACTGGGAATACACAAGATGAAAATTAGGTCTAAAAACAGTAATTTGAACTATTGTATTACCGTCGGCTGTTTAGCTCAATGGTAAGACCAATGCAACGTTGAAGCGCTTACCCTATTGATAGCACGTTCGTTTCCTGCAGTAGCCAGACGCATTTTCTTCAATATATATTCTTATGTATAATTTGCAGCAGTTTGCCTTCGTGCATCTTCCATTGAAGATGGCCGACCAGAAAATTTTTTTTGATATACACACTCTTATTTTAGACCATGACTGTCACCTACACAGATACATACATGTTCCCTTCCACCCCTACTGAACGACCCACAACCCAGAAACATTCCTCAAATCTCAACAGCATACAGTTTATTCTACGCTGCTTGAAAATTCCTCTGAAAACGATGGCCGGCAATATATGTACTTATGTGCGTGTGTACATAAGTATATCTACACACACATACACACACACACACAAATCCTCTTCTTTATACGTCCAGACTCATCGCTTGAAATCCCCACAAAAAGCCTCGTCTGTTATATGTCATGATGGTCGATCGAGAAGATAGTGGAAGAATGACTACCTATGCAAGCCATACACTTGAGCAGACCACTCACCCATGACTACCGGACAACGGCGTCGAAATCTGTTACCTATTGACAGAAGCTGATCTAAAAAAAACCTCTACCACGTAGAATACCAAAAAGGGTAGAAAGTATATTTTTTCCTTCTCAATCGCCAGTGTCTTCATTTGTCTTTTCCTCCTCCTTTTCAATCAGTTCCCATATTTTTTCCTCTATTGACTTCATTTGTGAAACTCCTGTCCAGGCTGGAGTTCGATTTTCCCCGTTACAAGAACAATCCGTACAAGATATAGGAGAGAAAATTCTTCACTGTTTGATCACAAACTGTAAGTCTTTATTCGTACGAATTTATTTATTTTATATGGAATACCAAAAATTGCCATAATGGGAAAAGAAGTAGGAAAGGGAATTCAATCTTGCAGCAGACAGGTTAAAGTTGCTTATTCTTTTCACACCTCATTTTCTTTCTTTCATTTTTTTTTTTGTCCTTCCTTATTTTCTTGTCTTAATCGTTCTTCTCTTTTTTTCCAACCAAATATTTCCCTGCCTAGATTTCCCCATTTTTTTTCTTCCTTTCAAATCCAGGAAAGACTTAAATCATTTTCGAAAGTATGTGACCTGCACGTTCTAATATTCTCAGGAACATATGCACTCGTCTTTCAACACTGTGTGCGATTGGAACATTAGAGGGGGCCATCAAACCACTTCAATACAACCTTTTAAACAAATGGAACTTACTTCTGAGAAAACCATTCGAACACCCACACAAGCATGTAAACACGCGCATACATGCATGCAAATACAGACACGTACATATGTACGCACGCACGCACACACGTACGCACGCGCACACGTACGCACGCAATCATATATAGATATCTTCCTCGTCCCTTTCCACCACCTCTTCCTCCTCCTCCTCATCATCATCATCAACAGCAGCAGCTGCAGTAGCCGTTATGAGTCCACTGCTTGGCTAAGACATTTCCCATTTTCTTTCATGACGACCGAGAACACACAAACTCACACATGCATGCATATATATATATATATATATATCGCCTACATAAGTTAACACATGCATGTGTAATTTTTGTGAACTATCATCATCATTTTATTCACTTTATGTAACGACTGTAATTTCTCTTTTTTTCTTATTTTTGCTAAATGTAATTCTTTTCCTCATCAGCGGTATCTATCCATCAATCAATTCATCTATCAGGAGAGGTTCACATTGTATCTAGTTCTCCTATCATAATGTACTAAGTATAAAATGTCATGTACATGTCTCGTAATGGCATAGTGTGCCGTGATTTGGACTTGTATTTCAGCTTAAGACATTTACAACACGATGACACCTACAACTACTACTACTGCTACTACTACTACTAAACATACTTATAGACTCATAAACAGACACACTACCTATCTATAGTAAACTAATATTTCCTTCAGATGAACACTACCCGATTAACAAACCTCTCTCTTAATTTTCATATTTCTTTCTTTCTTTCTTTCTTTCTTTCTTTCTTTCTTTGGTATACACCTATATAGAGGGCCTGCCTAGAAAGTATCCAGCAATTTTGGATATCTCGAGACACGAGCCGAGTAACTTGGCAACCCGTGTATCGTGAACAGATATTCTTCTGTCGGGTTATTCAGTGTGTTGCCAATGAGTTAACTTCTGTAATGTGTGATAGTCGCACTCACAATGATAGAACGTGTTGTTTTCCTCGTCGTTTGAAGTTTTCCGGCAAAACATCGCATCACCCAGGTCTATCAGATCAATCCATACAATCAAGAGTTCCGTACAAGAGATCTCCAGATTGTACGATAAAAATTATGACAATTATTCTTGGAGCATTCGGGACTATTGTGGAAAGACTGAATGTTCAAAATGGAATAATCTACGATCTACAATACAAAGCCTATTTGAAAGATTACGAAACGATGGGGATATTAATCGCCACTCAGCGATTGATTTTTAATTATGAATGTGAATATTGTTGTTAACGACATTAATAATAATCACGATCAAAACTGTCTTTGAGAAGCGTATATGTGAGATTCACTGACATTATAGGATTCAAACTGATCACCGTCCTCAGATAAGGAAGCCCAATCTACAAAGAGCTGGATATCAATCGGGAATCTACCAGGGGTTCAAGAAAGTTGTGCAATGTGGTGACTGCCGTACTTAGATATTCTAAAACACTTTGGACGATCGTGAACACCATTACGGAAAGACCAGAAAGAGAGAAATTGAAAAAAGAATCGAAAAGGTCCAGGGTATAAGATAAGCAAAAATGATAAGAGTTGTGAGTTTTGAGGAGAGTTGCTTTCATTTGGTCGTCAGCAAAGGTAACCATAACAGGTGAGAAAATTAGCATTGTGATAACGACTAAAATATTGGAAAAATACTACCCAGGAAATGAGAAACTTTTTGAACATTAAGGTTAGCTTCATGCTCACAAAAACTGGCGAACTTCGAACATCGCCCCAAAGCACTACTGTTGAAATCAGATGAATTAAAGATTCGCCAAGAAGCATTGTAAATGTCCAACCCACGTTCGCGAAGATATTCAAAGGGATTCTAGAAATTTGAGGAAATTGCTCTCAATATCCTTGAGCAATATCCACTAGACATCTAGTGTGAACATACAGATTCATGGTACACACACACACACACACACACACACACACACATATATATATATATATATATATATATATATATATACATATATATATATATATTTGTATATATATATATATATACACACATATATATATATATGCATGCATATATATATACATATGTATAAATATATATATATATATATTTATATATACATATATATATATACAGATATATATATATATACATACATATATATATGTATTTATATATACATATATATATCTATATGCATACATATATATCTATATATATCTATACGTACATATATGTATATATGTACATACATATAAATTTATATATATATATATACATACATACATACATATATATATATATATATATATATATATATATACATACATACACACTACTAATAATAATAGGATTCCATAAATGCAAGTTTTCGCAATAGATATCAACAACAGGAAAAAGTGAATAATACTCCAGTTGAAACACGCTGGGTTGATCGCCTTGAACTCCAAACAAAAAATCAAAGCAAAAACAGAAAAAGACAAAAAAACACAAAACAAATAAACAAACAAACAAACAAAAAAGTTTTTTTCTCAAATAAAATAGACTAGACCCTTCAAATGGCCTGTTCAATGCATTGACGTAAATATATCCAGATATCAAAGTAGGTTGAAACGAAGCCATAATAATATAGCACTTAGTGAAAACTTTTTTTCTGTATATATGCTGTAATTATTAAAGTCAATAGGTTTGGTTTTACTATAATATTGTTTGCAGACGTATATGTTTTAAGTAAGACTACTCCTCTTGCTCTCTCTTGCAATGGCTTGCTAAACCCATTTCTATGATGGGTACTCTTTCACATCCGAATTCATTCATCAAAATGAAGTGGATACATTTCCCAAACACTTTGAAGCTTAGATAGAATGAAATGATATATTTATTATGTTCATAAAGCCATTGAGTGTAACCTATTGTTCACTGGATATGGTATGAATACGTTAAATTCCGTATCTATCAATCTTCCTTGCTATCTATCAACCTTCTTCGGTATCTATCTATCTATCTTTCTCTTTCTCTCTCTCTTTTTATATATATATATATATATATATATATATATATATATATATATATATATAGAGAGAGAGAGAGAGAGAGAGAGAGGGGGGAGGGAAGACCTTTTTTTATTTTTGACTCCTTACGTATGTATTTCTCCGCGCTGTAGATTTCAGGATACACATATGAACCAACGTCTGATTTCACGAGAATGATTACTTGCAAAGGAAAAACGAGGAAAGATCATGCAAACATCTTGATGGAATCCTAAATATACAGTGTGCTTAGGACTTAGTTATAGATATAGTAACACACAAGCTCATTTATGTAAGCTGATGCAGCTATTTACCTCTTATTTCACAGGCACAGATACATATATACGAGTGCTTATGCATACTCACGAATGTGCACGTAAATGATTTGCATGTTGGGGATATTAATCCTCTTATGAAATATTTGTTTTGAATGCTTATTACATTTTTTAACTTAAAATTTTGTTTCTATTTCATTTCATAGTAATGAACTATCGCTTTAACTGAGAAATGCATCAGTTTGTCGTATTTAAAATGAAAAAAAAAACAGCAAAAACGCCCTGAACGATAAAATAATAATGAAATAAAAACCGAAATAGAAAGATGAACAAAAAAGCGATGCAGATCTTTTGATGGGAAATTATGATTCCCCGAAAGAGAATATTCATAAGGTGTTGATTTTTTTCATCGTTAATTTTGAGCAATCAGTTTTTTTACAAAAACTCATTAAAACTCATTAAAAGGTTTTATTTACTTCCTACAGGGATAATGTTTGAGCAACCGTAATTAATACAGAGAGTGAATTTTCCATATTTCCCCGACAACGTTCAGAGACTGCAAACTTATGAAGTGACTTTAATGCTTGAACCAGTAAAAATTGATCCCCTTTTCTAGAGCACGATTCGATTCATTTATCGACTCATTAATTACTAACTACAGCGGATAAAGATAATTAAACCATCAATGTGTACGGTTCGGTGGATTAAGAAGTGGATTATTCACCACAAGTGTAAGGTAAACGGAAGTATCTCGAATGCTGATTTTCCCGGGGAACAGGTCTGCCTTTTAAGAATTGGCCCTGCACAATCTTCCATCTGCATTCAGTTTAGTGCTGTGCTTGACTGATAATTAAAAAGACATTTATTAAAAGGATTAGATCACAATGGAGACATAGATGCTCTTTTCCGCTTTGGCAAACTTGATCATTCATACTAAACTATAAAAACAGGAGCATTTATTTCAGTTCATGCCTTCTCTAATGGTATTGAGGCGAAATGATATAGATATTTAGCCTTGATGTTTTTTCGGGAGAGTATATCATTTTATGATCTGAATGAATTTTTGTTTTTCACGTAAAACCATAGAGAGTAAATACAACTTTGATTTCCTTCAATGCATGTTTAAGCAACAGAATAGTTAATTTGTTGAGGATAATTATTTGTTATTCACACTATAACCCCCCCCCAATCTGTCATGTTTGATTGGCTGTGTGCAATTCGGACGAAATCCTTGCGAGGGTTATCTTCAGGTCTGCACGCATCTGCCCTCACAAAAATATGAGGCTCATTTGGAAATATGTGAAAGTGTCAAAACCTTGAGTATGTATCGGCCACTATCTCAACTTCATACTTCATTCAGCCAGTGAATTAAGTGTGGGATAATTGGTTTGGTTAATGGCTTTTTATGTGCTGCCCCGTAATAATTATCCATCTGTGTGTCCTTATTTGGCCATATTATTCCGTTAAGTGTTATGTCCACCTTTGATCACGTCAGTCATAAATCACTTTTGCCACGATATGTTGTCAACTTTATCAGGTGCATTAGGTACATTGATTTGGTTGGAATAATGCCCATTTTGAAATCATACAGCTCACAGGTTCTCAGCTACTTGTGAGAAATATCTTTTTGAAGAGGTTCGAAAACATTTTACACGTTGTACGACTAGAACGTTCTCTGATGCTGTGGAAATATCTCAGAAAACCAATTAGTTTGAGATGGTATTTTCAATTTATTTCGATTGTAAGAGGAGTATCTCATCCAGCAGTTTCCAGAGAGCGCACAAAATGTTCCAAATCATAAAATGATGAGTTGTATCCAACAGCTAAATTGACAACTGAGATTTCATGAAAATTATATTTGAAAACAGCGGGCTCTTTCATATCTTTATGAAAAAAAAAAACAACTATTTTATATAAATAATTATTATAAATCAATTAAAATGCCTTCGTCATGAAATCATTGAAAACTTGCCCAAAGGCCGCTGATGTCAAATCACTTCTTTTGAATCGAATTTATACTTCATTTATTTGCATATAGATAATTCAGGGAAACTACGTTATAATTAGAATTCATTTAAAACGCCCTCTCACTTTTGATCCCTAAAAAACTTCCCCCTCAGATATGACCTCTGAAAGTACAAATTTTCGCCTTAGTTTTGACCCCTACAAAAAAAGGAATGTTTCCTTCCGACTTTTGATTTCAACTTTAAAAAAAGGTGTGATCAGAATATGAAACCAGTAAAAAATAATACCAATTGGAATGTTATCACATTTTGAAGCCAGATAAATAAAAAGTAAAAAAAAAGTATAATCATAACAAAAAATTCTCTTATGACGTCATAACGTTCTCTTCTGTCGTTACAGCAGCTGTACACTGAAAAAGGATCATGTTCAACATTATAGGTACATTGTAAAAAGAACACCTCTTCCTGAAACAAAATGTAACAATCGCAAACCACCTCTATTTGTTCTGTTCTTCAAGTCAGAGCATTTTGAAGTGTGAACAAAACATACGTACACTCAAATCTAGAAATAGATATCCAACTATCAGAATATAGATTGTTCTCTGATTATTGTCCAAATTGCTAAAAGTTATGAAGAATTCTTTTGTCTTAGGATTCGTTTATGGGTTTCCTCAACCTTTTCCATACCACCCCCTTTTGATTATTTAGAAAAAAATTATCGCCCCATCAGCTCAACTTTCACCCTCTTCCGTTGAAAATGGCTACTCGAAATCATCTTATGTCTCTAGCCAAATAAATACTCACTCATGGTTGACTACTCATCTTCCCAAAGGAACATTACTTTCAATCATACAATTTCTCATCTTGGGTTAAGCCAAGTAAATTTCATAATACTTTTGAGACAATACCACCAGTCTGTTACTACCAATCGCCCTTTACGTTCAAATTCTAAACCCCTTAGGAGAGATATGACTTATGATTGTAACCAACATAATTCCCATCGAAGACGTTATATTCAAGGGGTTTGAATGCAACTAAAATCTAATTCTGATAGCAATACATCAATGTATATTCAAAAATATTTCTATGTACTTTTAGTTTCATGCAGAAGTAAACACGTACGTTTGCTCGCGCGCATGTGCAATCGTTGCATTATCCGATGAAAAAGAAGAAAGTTTTATTGGGCTGGAAATTTTCAAAAAAAAAAAATAATGACTTGATAGGGGATATATGAGTGAGAGGGGAGGAAAGAAAAGGAAAGATAAGAATCAAATAAAAAGGAGAACGAGGAGTTAGAAAAAGAGTAAAAAAGAAAGCAAATGGGCAAAGGTTATGGTAAATCGAATAGGATAACATAAAAAAAAGTGAGGCAGAGGTAGCAGGAGTGGGAGTGGAAGGCAATTTAAAGAAACGGAGAGTAAGGACACGAAGAAACTGTAAAAAGGAGACGAAGACGTGAAATGAGCAAGATGAGGTTACTGAATGAGAGAGAATAAAAAGTTTAAGAAACAGAACGATCATCATTTTTAGCGATTATGATAATGGGAACAAAGGAAAAAATCGGATAATAACAGCAGCAGCAGCAGCAGCAGCAGCATTATAAACAATGATGGAAGTAATCATGAGAGGCCCTGCCACGTGACTGAGATGGTTGCGTATTTCCCACCAGTGCCAAATGTTTGACGTTGGTTGCAAATGCTGATTTTCAAGGTAGGCACATCTTTCCCATTCGGAAGTTTGGCACAGGATAATAACCATGTCCTCATTCGCCCATATGCCAGACTAAGATAAGCCAAGGGGATATCAAGAGAAGACGAGTAGGAGAGACCGAAGAAGGAAAAATAGAAAAGTCGAAAAGAGCAGAATAGTGTCATAACACACACACACACACACACACACACACACACACACACATATATATATATATATATATATATGTGTGTGTGTGTGTGTGTGTGTGTGTATTCGCAAAAAGCTATAATGATTCACTGTGCCCCAAAATCCACGGTACCCTGGTTTCATACACACACACACACACACACACATATATATATATATATATATATATATATAGACAGAGAGAGAGAGAGAGACAGACAGACAGACAGACAGACAGACAGACAGACAGACAGGGGTACGGTGGATTGCTGGAGACAGTGAATCATTATAACTTTTTTAAAGATGCAAAAGCACAACAGGATAGCTGCTACTCCTCCTCAATTCAATACATTTACCAAATTATTTTGAGAAATACTTGCCTGCTTGCTCATTGCTGTACTGTGTGCAAGCTAAGGGGTCTAAATTTTAGTCAAAACTAATATTCAGAGGTATCCTTATCTTCATTATAGAGCCACAGCTATTAACAATTACATAAATGTACCATAAGAGATGAAATTAGGATTGTATCAGGATTATTTCCTGTCCAAGCAGTGATTAATATGTTCGCTCTTTAAAGACTCATAAGATTATCTCTTTCAACGGTATGTGTGTGGCACAATAGATCAGGGAATGGTGGATCACTTCTTTTGATCGGATATGATTCTTTTGATTCATCCCCTGAAGTTTACTCAGAAACTAAGAGTGTGTTTTAATTTGTTTTTATCATTCTTTTTTTTTCTCTTCTTGAATTGTTTTGACTACAGTGTGAATGCGATTTTGTGCTGAATATTTCTTATAGTGTGTCTTACTTTTGCCAACGAATGTGCAAGAGGTTTTCATGATCATAATCTACAACGATTTAACTTTAATAAATTGTGTTGTTGGTTTCACTCTATGACTTCTCTGAATCATTCGATCTTGGGTTGTTCCACGGTTCCCCTAGGCTGGGAAAGGTGAATATTCTCGAGAGGAGTTAAATAGAGGAGCAATGGAAATGAAAGGGAGGGACAGAGAGAAAATAAATTGGAAAGAAAGGAAAGAAAAATAGGAAGAAGGAAAAAAAGAACTTAGTTTGAAGTACTACAAGCAATTGGAAATAAGGAAATATCCCGTTGAATATGATGGGAAAAAGCAGGGCATGTTAAAAAAAAAACAAGGAGAAGAGAGACAGAGAGAGAGAGAGAGAGAGAGAGAGAGAGAGAGAGAGAGAGAGAGACAGACAGACAGACAGACAGACAGACAGACAGACAGACAGACAGACAGAGGAAAGGAAAAGACGGGGAAAAGAAAGACAAGTAGATAGAAAGGGTGAGACAGAAGAGAGAAGAAGAAAACGATCTTTGATAGAAATAGGGATATAAGTGAATCTTCCTCAATTGAAACGAGTGAAAATTAATTTAAAAAAGCCATTAATAGATTAAGGGGTTGATTCATTGATTTATGTATTCAATCATCTCTTGGGTTACCGTGGAAGAAAATACGTTAGAGGTGGATGTTTAAACAATGTGATACAAGATTTTGTGCGTAAATGGGTGTACGACGTACTTGAGAAGCAAGGAGATCGTATTGCATCAAGTGGAGATGGCCTATCTCGAAAATCAGCATTCGACATCCTGGGATCGAACATCGACTGCAAGTGCCAGAGAGAAATAGACAATACTTTTGAAATCTCTGGGCGCATGCTCACAGAGAGAGTTCGAAAAAAATAATTAGGAATATAAACAGGAATAAATACTGAATGAAGATGAAAACAAGGACTCAGAAAATATATATACAGAGAGAGAGAGAGAGAGAGAGAGAGAGAGAGAGAGGGGGGTAGAGAGAGAGAGAGAGTAAGCAGACTGAGAGAGAGATAGAGTGGACGGACAGAGAATGAGAGAGAGAGAGAGAGAGAGAGAGAGAGAGAGAGAGAGAGAGAGAGAGAGATTCGAAGGTAAAACAAGATTAAGGGTAAGAAAAGAGAGTGTATGGAAGGAGGCGACAGAGAAATAAAATTAAGAAAGAAAAAAACACCAAACAAGGAAAGAGCTACAGGGGGAAAAATCATAGAAAGACTGGAGTGAAAGAAAGAAAGAAAGGAATGAAGAGACGACGGAAAAAAAGAAAGTGACACGAGACTAGCTGTTTGAGGATCAACTTCACTCCAAATACAACTATTTTGACCCCTAAACCGATCAATCCTAATTCAATGTAGCGTCCATAGTTTCCTATCCTCTCTTTCTCTGTTTATTTCTATGTTTCTCTCTTTCCCTCTCACCTTTTCTTTTCTCCTCTCTCTTTCTCTTTCCTCCTTTTTCCTTTCTTTCTGTCTTTCATTCTCCCTTTCTTTCGCTCCCCCCTTTTCCTTTTTTCTTGCTTTTGTTGATTGATGGATGACATAGGAATAAAATCTGTCCCCCTCTTTTCCTTTCTTTTTCGTTTTTTCTCTCTCTTTTTCTCCCTTTCCCTCTCTTCTCTTTCTTGCTTTCGTTCATTGTTGACGAAGGAAAAAATATTTCTCTTCCTTTTCCCGTCCTTTTTATTTCAGAATTCTCACTTTTTAGTCTTAATCGGAAGTCCAAACTTTATTTTTCTAAATGACCGTGTCCGTGGAATCGGCTCGTCCGGAGATTCTAAATGTCGAGTCAACTCCGTAGGAATTTGATGGAAAGAAGAAATCACTAAATAAGATATAAAAAAAACTCGGACGAAGATGATAAAGAGAACAAAAAAGGGAGATATAAGAAAAAGAATAAAAGAGTGTGTAACCGAAAGTAAATGAGAGAGAGAGAGAGAGAGAGAGAGAGAGAGAGAGAGAGAGAGAGAGAGAGGGAGAGAGAGAGAAAGAGAGAGAGAGCTAATAGAGCGATTTGGAAAATGCAGGAAAGTGAAATTAGCAATAAAAACAGATAATTGCAAATAAATATATATATATATATATATATATATATATATATATATATATATATATATATATCTTAGATGAAATTCCATTTACGTGTACATGTATGTAATAACAAATTCATTCTGCGACGCTGACGATAGAGAAGTGCGGTGGATCTCGGGAAAGGTTTTTGTCCTACGATGGACGTTAAAATACTAATGATGATGATGATAATGAAGATAGTTTGAGGCACAACAAATACGATACATATATATATATATATATATATATATATATATATATATATATATATATATATATATATATATAAAGAGAGGGAGAGAGAGAGAGAGTGAGAGAGAAAGAGTGAGACAGAGGTTGGACTGAAAGAGGATGGAGTAAAATCTCAACGATACCTTTTGAACTCTTAATTCACACCAAGGACAAAACTCATTCGTATCACTGCAAGGGAAAAAAAGGCAACTGATGGTGAAAATAGCAGGACTCATGAGAGAGAAAAAAAACTACACATAAACAAAAAAACACTGATACGAAAGGAAATCTGAAAATGAAGCAAATAAACAAAGCCTTCGAATTTCCAGGAAACGCCGACTTGGAATTTTGATTACCGCTCTACCAACATACCGTTCTGTGGACTTGAGGTGTTAGGCACGTGATCAAGATGGAGATGCCGATGGCGCCATCTGGTGTGGAGACAATGCAAAAATCTAATCAGCTCCCAATTTGCATCTGGAAGGGAGCCATAGAAGTCAACGGATTTGCATCTGGAAGGGAGCCATAGAAGTCAACCGATCAGGACTCCAATTCCACCTCTCCCGACATCCTCTCCGAAAAATACGTCCCTTTTCTCTTTTTGTGAATGTACTAACTTTTTTATTCATTCATTTTTTTTCTCGTATCCTACTTGCTCCTTAAATTTTCAAGTACTTTTCTATCTTTCCGACATTTTTTTCAATCAAATCATCCTCTTCATAATTCTTTCTTTTAATTTTTTTTTCTTAATATAACTCATATTTACATCTTTTTTTGTAACATTTCTCTTTTTTTTTTTCTTCTGACCGATCTCAGTCTGTAACCTATCTATCCGTGGATATTGAATTCATAATGAATTTATCTACACTAAAATGTTTCCATTCATCCTTATACCTATAGTCTATTTTTTGTCGAATCCTTCGATTGGATATATAATGGTAAAAAATCAACTGGTAGAGGTTTTTTTGACTAACTAGTATTCCCAAAAATAATATCATGTTTCTATGCATGCAGTCCTAGATTAAAACCGACATAACTGATTTAATATTCACATGGTGAGCTCTCAGCAGAAGTGACATGAGAAATGAGTCGCTTTTATTGATCCCTCATCGTTAAACACGTTTTTGGATTACCAGCAAAAGTAGGGTTTCAGAGTATTAAATGATGCGTAGTACACTATAACATATATACAGATACATCACGATACTGTATAGAGAATAACGAACTACGAGTATTATGACACGCTCCTAAAATTTATGAAATAAAGCTATGCATTAAAATCATAGCTTAAGGGGAGGTGGTGCTTGATCAAAACTGCTGGAGAGCTATGCTAATATAACTGTTTTATTTCAAATCCCTGGAATGGCTTATGGTAAACAGTTGATGATCCGAACACAATACATTAACATACATTTGGACATAATTGACTGAAATGATGTTCATTTAGTGTTTAAAACTGTGAAGCTTTACACACACACACACACACACACACACACACACACACACACACACACATATATATATATATTATGAAACTTACCAGTTTAAGCACCCATTTGTTGATCATTTATTATTCATTAGTACGTTTTCCTTTCCTCTTTAGTTCACACGTTTCTTTTTGTCTTTTTCCTTCCTTTAATTTTACACATTTCTGTCTCTTCTCTTTCTGACTCAGTATTTTTTTTCCATTTCCTCCCCCTACTGTCTTCATTTTCTTTTCAATCATATCATCTTGTATTTTCATTCATTAGTCACATATTATTTCATTTCTTTCCCAGATCATTTTAACTTAAAAGAAACAGAGAAGTAAAATTAAAAAAAAAAATTCCCCCAAAACAAAAACAAATGCAATAAACGTATTTTACAAAGCCATGCAAATATCCACGAGGAATGTCACAACAGAATCAATTCTCATTTTGAGGTTATTAAAAGTCCGTAAACAGAGTGTGTGCATTCGTAAAAGTGAAGTCGTCCATTGTTTTATTTTAGGCAGTACATCATTATGAATCGACAAGTACCATCTTGGAAGATATTTGCATTGTCATTCTGCTTCTAGCGACATCATAACAACGAGGTCATCGTTAGCAACGATGATGATTATGTTGATGAAAGCATCATCACCAACAACAGTAATAAAATGATGATAATAATAATGATAATAAATAAGTACAGATAGAGAGTAAAACGACAGAAAACTATATGAGCAAAGGCAAATAAAAAAAATATAAAACGAATACACGCCATTTTGGCTTCGCACAATATGACTGGCAAAGGATGATTCATAGTCGATGAAGAAAAAAGTGTTTCCGTCATAGAAAACTTTTTGATAAACTTTGTGGGGGGGGGGGGGGTTATGGATAAATATAAAAACCAAGCTTGGTGCTTAAAATCATTCGGTAACATAAGAATGACAGTCAATCAAATGGTTATTGGAAACCTGGGAACAAAATCTCTTAAGAATGGAGTAGGGAAATGAATCCGATTTTTTCCTGCCTAGGTTTTTGCAAACGAAGGTTTGAAGGTGGTCAATTTCTCTGCTTCGTTCTTGACATTTTTCCTGGATCTGTTGAAAGACGAAGACCATGTCAGTGTGCACCTATTAGCTATAAAGCCATATTGACTATTAAGAAAATACTTAGCAGCAACATTTGATACCAGCCTGTTTAGCATAACCATTGCTAGGATCGAGCCGGCAATCAAAAGCAGATTGAAATCTTGATAGTTTTAGCATTTTGCTGTCCATAGTTTCAATTGATTTTGATATTAAATTATATAAGTCAACAATAAATGATATTTACATGCATTCACTGCAATCTGTATGAAGTTCTTATCGTAGGAGTCTTAGTAAATATCTTTCCAGCATAAAGAGGTGTCCATTGCCAGGTTGGGTGTACCTCACCTGGTAGTTGTATTCCATCAGGAAGGTGTACCTCTCCTGGTATGAGCACCATCACTACTGACAACTGAGACATAAAGTGTATAACATTTTGATATTAACTGGGAAATATTTGCCTGGTCGACTTGAAGAAAAGAAAGCAATAGAAAGCTTGAAATAAAAGGTATATATCTGTTGCTTTAAGACTTTCTTGAAAAGATATCATCTGTATGTATTATATATCTCCGTAAAAAAGGACTTATATCGTACGAGAATGTCCCTATGGTCAAGTCAAAATGAAAAAGTTGCTCCGTAGTAGGTGTAAATATTAAAAAATTAGATTGTTTAAACCACTACCAACACATTTTTGAACAAAAAGAATCTGATTCTAATGAGATACATAATAAAAACTAAGAGAAATGACAAAAACGAAGATTTTGAATTCTGATTTTCGAGGTAGATAGGCTGTCACCGGTGGGAACAGTATACAACTACCCCATTATCATATTTGCTATCAAATTCGTACATTTGAAGATTCTACAGTGTTTACATGATATAACCATACAGCAATCATTGAA
Organism: Thysanoteuthis rhombus; assembly: GCA_963457665.1. Lineage (NCBI taxonomy): Eukaryota > Metazoa > Mollusca > Cephalopoda > Oegopsida > Thysanoteuthidae > Thysanoteuthis > Thysanoteuthis major. The sequence goes on from OY735200.1 coordinate 57,491,911, forward strand.
TGCACCCACGCACGCACACACACAGACATACACACACACACACACACACACACACACAGACACAGACACAGACACACACACACACACACACACACACACATATATATATATATATATATATATATATATATATATATATATATATATATGTATATATATATATATATATATATATATATATATATATATATATATATATATATATATATATATATATATATAAGTAAGAGAACGGAATCGGCTAACCATGGTCGAAATTTGGCTGAAGCTACTTATGCTCACAAAGCACTTATACCTTTGGGAAACTCATGAGTTCAAATTTCCCTGTACTGTATCCCATTGTTTGGTATCTTGGCAAAAATGTATCTCGCCTGGCATGTCTCGATAGTCAAGAAGAGGAAGGAGTTTGTGGGTGACCGCTGCAGGATACCAATCTCCCCTAACGAACAAGTGAAAAAGATGTTACAACAATTTTCAACGTTAACAGATACCAGCATATATACATGCATACACACATGCATATACAAAAATTAGCAAGTTCGTATGTTGGCTTTGAGAAACTACAAAGACTGCAATATTTGTGCATGTGTTCAATTGCTTGTATAAGTCTTATAGACCCGTAATCCACTGCACTCTAGGGCCAGTTCTGCAGTATTTTCTTAAAAGAATTGACTTATCATTAAAAGCAATTTGAGCACTGGTCATTTAAAGGTGTCTGAACCCGTTTTCAATACAATTCACAGAAACGAATCTCCATTCTGCGGAGGGTTGACCTTTTATATGAAAAAAACAAACAAACAAAAAAACAAAAACAAAAAAAAAACAGCCACACTTCCCAGTTTAATGATGTACTGAGAAATGGTAAGCATCCCCCCCCCAATATCAAACGACTTTCATGGGCAAATTGCTCTCCAGTAATGAATTTTATTGGACAGATCGGGTTCATTTTAGGGAAAATGTGTACAAAAGATGATTTTTGTTCTCAATGCAGTTTGTTTCTGCAAGAGAAGGAAGTAGTTCTGATAAAGTTGATGCCTGCAAGACAAGGAAAAAAAACAATGTATATCTGCTGATGTTGAGGGGACCAAATAATGATTTGCGTATTAAAATATCATAGAATGGTTTCTGATCTTTGAATAATGGTTCCTGTTTGAATATAGATTTACCCCTGTTATATCGAATTATGCAAGAACGTATTATAACCCTATTCTACTTTGATTTATTTAGAAGATGAACTGTTGTGAATCATTAATATTAGTTTTTGCGAATATTTGCCTTCATCTTATTTCTAGTTACTTTTTATCGCAACTGAACGCAAGCTGCGTACTTTTTAGCGGTGAATAAATAGAAAAAAACAATGCAGATCAGAATAAAATTCCTGGTGGGAATCGAACTCACTGCCCTTTGTACCGGATGGTGGCTGAGCTTTACACGAGAAGGCTCACACTACTAAACTACTGGAACTTCTTGACAAGCGTCAGTACAAATCAAAACTTATTCTGGCATTGACGTTGCATTTTTTTTCTTATTGATAGCAATACATTTTTCTACGACACATAAAACTTGCTCGAACAAATCTTTGATGAAAAAATAGCAAAATTCGGTTTTGTAATCATCACATTTTTCCTACTGCCTAAAATATTTTGTTTATTAGAGCAGATAATGAATGAAAATACATATGGATGTATAGAAAGATACATAAACAAGAGTGATTGAAAGATACGAAAGAACATACATATAGCCAGGGTATGAGTAAGGTGAAACAGAATGATTTTAAGACTGACAGATAATTGAAGCCGAGAGATCTAGATGGATGAGAGTTAATGGGTAGAAGTAAATTGGAAGATAGGTGAAAAGACAATATATTCATAGGATAGATTAAGGTAGATAAATCATTGAATATTTTCCAGAAATACATCAGCGTTCTTTGTTCTTCCCTGTGTGTAGCTTGTTGGCCTGTTTTGTGTTACTAATCACTGCAAGTCACGCATTGGGTTCTGCATAGTAAAGAAACATTGAACTGGAGACGTAACCCACAAGAACATAAGTTTTCAGCGCATGCTCACTGACACATAGTAACATCCGTTCGTGATCTTTTTCCAACTTACTTTTATTGAAAGAACGCATATGACCTATATCAATAGTAAAAGGCTCTTAAAATTCTACTAGTTAAAAAAAGAGAATCAAATGATATATGATATTATGTTCACCAATAGAATATGAGACATATGTATATAATCCTAGAATCTTTTGATGTACATATATATGTAAAAAGAATATATATATATATATATATATATATATATATATATATATATATATATATATATATATATATATACGAAGAAATATATTTGTACATATAAAAAGAAATATTTATGTATACATATATGTATATATATATATATAAATATATATATATCGTACATAAAGAAATATATATATATATATATATACTTATAAATATATATGTATATACTTATATATATATATATATATATATATATATATATATATATATATATATATATATATATATATATATATATATATGTATGTATATATATATTGCTAGAAAAATTATCATGCAAATATATTTTTCTTTTCTTTTGCTACAGTAGAAGAATTTAGTTATATTTTACACAAATGTTCACACAGTAATGCCTGCAAACATTGAACTTAAATGTACAGGTGGTGAAGAATACGGGGTATTTTTTGCAATTTTCCAATGTTTATCTTGCTAAATTATTGAGCATGGATAGAAAACAGAATGTTACACTTATTATATATTGATTATTTCATCAAATAGCACTCAGTCAGAATTAGGTAAGTTCAAACAAGCCATAAAAATTCATACACAAGAAATATTGAAAACTCTAAATTAACAGCTTGCGATTCTGAAAACAGAAACTCCGATGCCAATAATTTATTTTGAAATGTAAGATCTTTGCCCTCACATCACAGATATTTATCTATTGTTCATCGATTTTGTTGAATTCTGGATTTCTTCAGCTGTAATAACTTCTGTGCTTGTCAGAATAACTTGGCATAAGTCTTCTCTAGTATAAAACTGAGGCTTTTTATTTTACATATGCATTATACACACACACACACATATATATATGTATATATATATATATATATATATGTATACACACACACCCACACATATATATATATATATATATATATATATATATATATATATATATGTGTGTGTGTGTGTGTGTATATACAGTATATGTGGTACAAATCAGGCTAGCAGTATAACTTAATATAATAATATATCAATAATATAAAGCCACTTCTGATATGTAATGGATTTATTTCATAGAGTACTCGATACATACTACATTTTACTCATGGAGTTGAGTTGTTTTAGTGTAGAGCTGGAAATAATTGTAGATTGTAGCCCAAAGAGGGCAGAAACATGAGCTAATTTGTGTACCGAATCCACAATCTACTATATATATATATATATATATATATATATATATATATATATATATATATATATATATATATAACACTTGATTCACTGATGAACTTTCCATATCATCGGCAAAATTATAGAACATATTGACTGATCTGAATCAGGAAAGCCAAAAAGTAGTCTTAAAGATGAAAAGAGCACAGACAAAGGTAGTGTTCAATGACCAAGTTTCACAAAAAAGACCACTGGAATAGAGGTTGAGATTCTAGACCAAGTTGACGAATACATTTGCCTTGAGCATGTACTTAATTTAGAGAGAGGCCATGAAAGCGAAATAAACGACGCATAACGATTGATTGGGATTCATTTGGCATGAATAAAGTCATATTGAAGAACACCTATCCAATGTTCTCCAAGTGTACAATGTACGTTGAATGTATGATACCAGATATGACTTTGGGGTAGAAATTGATAAAACAAACAAAGAATCAATCTGGGAATAGGTTTAAAAAATAGAAATATGGATCAGATACAAGATTAGAGAGGAGAATATCTTACAAATAATCAGGTAGTAAAAATGGAGGTGGGCTGGTTAGGGATAACAGATTTATCAAATAACTTACTGATTGACGCCAATTGGACAGTAAACGGAGAAGGAAAAAGCCAGAAATAAGATGGAGGGATGATGTTGAGTGGTTTTCGGTGAGACATGGCAGAAGTTGGTGCTGTCACAGTCGTCATAGAAGGGAATAAGATGTTCCTTAGTCCAGCAAGTATTTAGAGAAGCTGTGGCTGCTGCGTTATACACACACACACACACACACACACACACACACACACACACACACATATATATATATATATATGTATATATAGTAGTATGGTGTGGCTGGGCTGTTTGAAACCGACCATTATATGTTTGGGTAGATGCTCCTGGGGCACACAATCCAAAGCAAGTGATGTGGCCTTCTGGGACTTATTACCAAGCTATAACAGTCGGTATACATATAATCGTGTGAATCATGGGGAATCTTAGGCCATGCCCTTTTGAGCTGGCCCATGACGTGTTGTTCCCAAGGGAGAAAGATAACTTGTACGACGACTTGATTTCCATACCCCAAGATACCAAACAATACTTCAATATCATTATGAGAGACTTCAACTCTCAGGTAGGACAAAGTAGGGGAACTTGTGTTGGCAAGTTCGGATACAGAATACGTAACAAAAAAAGATCTTGCTAATATTGCAAAAGCAAAAGGGTCAAAACCATGAATATCTTAAAAAAGATAGAAAGCCAGATAGAATATAGATTTAGAAGAGCTTCGACCATGAAACCAATAACGAAATCGACAACATCTCAGCAGACAAAAACAACACAGTCCAAGTCAATCAGGTCCTGAACCAAGTCAATGTAAAAACAAACATAGGATGATGAGACGGAACTTTGAAATTAATACTAAAAAAAAACATCGGAAAAAAGTTCCAAACTGCGACCAATTAATGTACAAAAAAGCCAAATCGACCCTTCAAGCTTGAACTGAAGAACAGATGTGAACTTCCCACCGAACCAGAAGAGGACACAAACAAGCTCAACAATAGAATAACAAAGTCTCAGATAGAAAATGCAAAATATGTTTTAGTCAAAAAGCCAACAAACCAACAGTAAATCTTCCGAAGTAACCCCCCAAAACTGAAGAATTAAAGATGGAGTAATCAGCGTCAAGTCTCCTGCGTCTTTCGACAGTGTATTTGCGACCTTTTCTCAATGTAAAATCGTTCAGAATCGTTCATATTTGATGGCTTCCGTGTATGAACAGCACCATTCCATTTATATAAAAAATATTCGTTTGGATCTAGATCAGACAAGTGAGGAGGCCATTGCATAACCTTAACTCTGTTCTTCTTAAAACCATTCTGAGTTTTAGGAGTATGTTTGCAGTCACTATCTTGCTAATATGAATCGCCTACCAAGTAAAAAAATCTGGAAATTCTAATCAAAATTGTCAAATCAATTCCAATTTACCTACGATGGGGAAAAATGGCCAATTTCTTTTTTTTTCTGTATATATGCTACAGAGAGGCATTATAATCGCATTCTGCTAAAAATATTCACTCTATAGTTTCTTACTTTAATAACAAGAAGTTAATGACTTAGATTAGCTTACTTCTGGTCACAGAGAGCAGTAATATTTGGAATTATAGTTGTTACTTGTAATCTCAGGTCAGTTTCTATGTTTACTCTGTATCTCAATATGTTTTTTGACACTGATTACAGTCTAAACGTTCTTTTGCATAAATATGCTGTTGGAAATTTAATAAGCACTTTTAAAACTGTTATGATTATTGCAGGGTATTCCATAAATGATTAAATTCTGGTAATTTTACATGTCTAAATTTTGATTGCAATGTAAAATCCTTTGCAATATCAATTTGCTTTTCCTTTTCTTCCCGTGAAAGATTACTTAAATCTAATGACTTTTACAAATGAATTGCAAATCCAAAGTTGATTCTCAGTTCCAACTTGAAAACATTCTGCTATTGTTTTACCATCAGACAAATATTGCAAAAATGAATACCCTCGTTCTTCACTTGGGGAAATTTGATTTTGAAGTGAGAAAAACCCCCAAAACGATTGAGATTTTCAAAACACTGAACATAACACTTAACAACATAATCATTCCAGAGTTCTAGTTACACTGAACTGCGTTCGTTTTCCTCATTCTTTGAAGTATGCCACATTAGTTGCCTGCAATGAAACATTAAATTCATTTAAGGAAGTGAATATATCAGAAAGATATGCCCTTTTTTCCCATCTAACGCTTATCTTTTACTTTGGCTGAAATTTCAAAAGTATTCACTGAAAAAAAATAATCCAATTTTTTCACACAATTAAAGAAAAACGTGCCAACTTCCACGTGATATTTTCCCGCGCAGGGCTTAATCAGGTTTTCTGCAATTTTACACACTTCACCAGTTTTTGCGATTCGATGACTGGTGCGATATGAAGCAAGTAAATATTTTTGTAAAAGAATTCTGATAAATAAGAGCGAAATGTGGCTCTCTTTCCATCCAATTCCAAACACTGTCTCTCAAAACATTCTTCACTTGCATTCTTTGAAGTCGTAAGTGTTGCTTCTGAATGTGGCTTGGGTTTAGTTTGATTTAAGCCGCTGTTACTCAAACCCTCTCCACATTTGAGACGCAGTCCACTTGGTTTATTCTTTTTATCGATCCTCGTGAAATCATAAACAATAAAAGATCCATCATATTTTCTGTATTTCCTAATTTTTAGATTGTTGATCTTTTTTCGATGCTTTCCTTGGGGATGTGTTAATGCAAGTTCAAGAAACGTAACACCTGGTACATCTTTATTATTTGCTTGAGTTCTGCTTATTACTAGATTTTTCACTAGGTTTAGAGTTATTGCTTTTCAACCAGGTATCCATTAGGGTTGCTGTTGTTAGAGTGCGTTTATGGATAGTAATTATAATTACACGCCAATTATTCTCACTATACAGCCGTTAGACAAGCCATTAAAATATAAACAACCACTTCAGTGCTCAATTCTTGACAACGATTGTTACAGGACCTGTTAAAAGTCAGCTAAAAGCTCGCGTGACATCCACTTGAGTTGCTAAATATCTCCACTTCGATGTATAACTGCTGATTTCACAGCTGATGCTGTCACATTGAAGAAATGCCCCCAAATGTTTTTCTCCTGGTATTGAAAAATCAAACGACGGGTCTTTGTTTACAAGTATTTACTTTTCTTGCAGTCAAGTGGACAGACTGCGTGTTTGCTTCTTCTTTTTGCTCGAACAAAGACTACATGTTTTTTTTCTCTTTCTTTGAAATTTCATATACTTTCGATTAATTACATATTTTTTCACTCATTCAGTAAACCTTGTTAACAGTATTTGCTCTTCTACCCTGACAATTGGAAGTAGATGAAATCTGTCAATGATGCATCAATCTCTTTATTTTCGGTGTGTAGCTTGAAAATGTCTCTTTAGGATTGCTATGTTTGCTCTTAGTCTCCTGATCACCTGACCAGGAAAAGGGAGTTAACTGTGGTTAATAAATAATTATTTCCTTTGAACCATTATTTGAATTATTTCATAATTACAAACAATCATTTCCAAGGAATGTTATGCTAGGTTTTATTCATTTAACATTTTGAGCAAGTTATTACAACATTTCGATATTCAAGAAAAGTAGCGGGGGAATACTTGTTATTATATACTTTTTCTGATAATTTCAAAAAAGTATAACTTTGAACTATATTAGCTTATGCGTTACAAACGGAAATCTGATATGAAACCTCTTTGGTTTTTATGATGTACAATGGTTGCAATGATTAGACGCCTTTTGTTTACTGACAAGATACGTTTTTGCAAGCACGATACAGTATGATTTCTAAATACGAAATATATGAAAATACGTGACTATGATTATTTATGTTTATGAATTTTATCTTTATTCGGCATTAAACTTGGCTTTTCTAATGAAACTGCAACATACGACATTTTTGATGTTGTATATTTTTTAAACCACATATTTTCATTTGAAAATGTGAACGGAAGCAAAAATATATGATACAGAACCTAAATTTGATGAACCCTGCCTTAGTTGCCGCACCTGTACCAAGAATATTTTGCTTACAGACACTGTTAATCAACCTCTGGTCTGGTGTGAGATCTTGGCAAAGCTAAATAAATACCGGTCCTTTCCCCTGCCCCGCCATACAACAAAAAATTGATATTTTTTGGACAGCAGCAAATCTGGCTCATGTAGCATTCAATTAGGAATGAGTCCGTCTATGATTTGGTAGATGAGTACGCTAACCACTACATTGAACAAGTATTATAGAAAGAAGGATAGCAGTCGTTAGCCACTCGATTTATAGTTGTTGAAAGTTCCTTCTTTAGCAGGCCAGAGTAACTTTTTGCTAAAGCTGATGATAATAGACTCGTGAAGAATAGTACTATGCAATCTTACTAAGATTCACCAAATGTCTCTCTGCGTCAGCAAAACTGTGCTGGTATTAATGGGACCAGTGTGCAAGTTTTTGGCAGGCTAGTTTTTAAAAATCCCCTTTAAAAGAAATGTTTTTAATGAAGTGGGGGGGTTTACAATGTAAATTCATGCGAAACTCCGTCATTGCCAAACTCAAAAACAGTTAGAGGAGTGATCACTAAATTTTCTTAGGTTACTATTCGGACCGACGAGCATGTTTAAAAAAAAATTACAGCACTTAGCAAGTTTTTGTCGAAGTCAGATTTATAACGTAAGTATTATGCTTAGTTGGTCCCTTATTTTGTGTTTTGCTTCACACTTATCTAAAAGGGCATTATTTTTAGTGAGGGATGATTTATGATGTAAGTATTATACCAACCTATCAGAGTCCACCAAAAGTCTGTCCGTCTGTTTGTACTTGTTTGTTGGCACCAATGTAACTTCAGATGAATTTTTTTGCAAATAAAATCTTGAAAATAACCCTCGAAATATTTTTTTTTTTGGGGGGGGGGAAAGGTTGATAACAATTCATCTTAAAATGGACACATATTTTGTGACCACGTGTTGTGTCTCAGTTGAATCATATATCCAGAGTATTAGCATCAGCATGCACTTTTTAACATTATATATTTTTAACATTCCGTTCCATTCTTTTTGAAACAATATTCCTCCTCCTCCTCCTCCTCCTCCATGTCGTCCTCCGCGTCGTCCTCCTCCTCGTCCTCCTCCTCATAATCATTTCAGGGTCCATCGATGGACGTATATCTCCCTTAGGATTCGTCAGACATCTCCATCTTGGGCCACTACTTTCAGTCGTCTATTTCGTTACTACATCTTATATTGTGCCAGCCAAGTTTTACACATGATCTCAAAGGATCTACGTTGTAAGTCATTCTTGCAACGTGACCAGCCCATTGATATTCGAGTTGTTTTTTTAAAATCTAAATTGATTCTATGATATCCTTGACTGTATTTTCTCAGGGATACTGCGCTGTCTTGTGATCTCTCCATGTGATGTTGAGCTTGGTTATTTCATCAGTGCGTTGCAAGCAATTAGACGTGTTTTGTTTACAATTTCGTCTACTCAGTTTTAGGATCCAACTTCAGGTTAGTTCCCATGCTCCAGCTCCAGAGGTGATCATTGGGAAGACGCATTGATTGAAGGCCCTTTTTTTGAGAGTAATGGGATTTTGTTGTTCTTCGGCTCTCCCATATTGTCTAACATATCCAAGAAAGAATGATAACAAATCACTTTTTAAAAACAATCTAAATATAGGACTCTCTGATATCTATCTATCTATCCATCCATCCATCCATCAATCAATCAATCATTCTATCTATCTATCTATCTATCTATCTATCTATCTATCAATTCGTTTTTTGACAAAGATGAAGTTAGTGTGGGTCTAGTTTCATCTGAAATGCGACTATTTACTTGTTAAAACCAATGACTGGGCAATATTACGAGGAGTTTATTTTGTTTCAAACTTCTGATCACTACTGATCATTTAGGAGTTCAACTTGATTTTTTTTTATTGATATACCTATCAAAACATAAAACTCGTCACACAATCTGATTCATGACCCAACAATTCTGTGAGGTCCTAAAATTGGATAATCATATCATTCATGTATAAATTCAATTTTACCCAGTAATATTCGGTTGGCAAATCAGTGATCATTGTTTCAGTGCAAATAATGAATTTGTTAGTTGTGAACTTTCGGATGAATTTGTTTGTAAGCCGTCAGGTTTCGCTTGATGTTTCAAGCTAATGGATTGTATATCAGCCCTAATGTGTTCAAATAGTCGACGTTCAAGCGGTGAAAATAAATAACTACGCATTCCTTAATTATGAAAAGCTATACAAAGGACCTCACTAATGTTTACTTTGCTCAGCTTAGTACAACAAAGAGAAAAATCTATGGAAGTAGAACGTAAATTACTTTACTGGTCACTTGATGCAAAAATGTCAAAGAATTAGATAAGATGAAATCAATGAAAGGAGTAAAGCGTCGTTGAAGCCAGGAATCGAGTGGAATTAGGAATAATTGAAAAGAGGTTAGGGGACTGAGAGGAACAGAGAGAGTGTTATGATATGGACAATGCCTAACTAGTATTTGCCTAATATAAGTATTATTAGGAAATGGATATATGATCCGAGAGAATGATTACAAGTTGGTTTAAGTTGTATTGAAACTCTGTTTGAAAGGATCTACAAATATGAAGGTTAATAAGATAAACAATTGAAGAGAATGAGTCTGTTATAAGAATCGAACCATTCACCTGGAAAAGCTATCGCAAACTTCCAATTCTTACCCATTTCAACATCATTATGAAGTAAAATTTATTTATATATATATATATATATATATATATATATATATATATATTATAAACTGATATAAGGTAAGAGGATTCTATTGAACTGTATTTATGTGTTGTAAATAGAACCCCTCAGCAAAGATGATAATTCCAATTTTTCTGATTTCAGGAAAAAGGATTATTTAATGTAGTTAATTTTAACAAAACTACTCACAAGGTAAATGAAATTTGGTTGAAATGTGGTAAATACATTGAGAAAATTCCTGGATCCGTCCCAAAATGTAAACACCTCTTTCGTAGCCCATCACCCAAAATTTCTCAAAAGCTTATTGAAATTCATCGAGAGCTTATGGAGATATTGTGCCATGTACATACAGTTACGATGAAGGGGAGGTGACTGCAGAAAATTCCTGAAACCGACGCAGAATGTTTTCCTTATCATATTGCGTACTCTGCCATGAAATTTAATCAAAATTCATTGAGAACTTTTGAGGATATTATGCTGTGTACATATAACTAAGATAACGTTGAGGTCATTACTAATATTTTCTTGAGCCTGCCAAAGATATGAAAAAAAACAAAAAAACTTCTCCTTTCTCCGTTTCCCAACCTTCTACAAAATATCATTGAAATTTATTGAGAACTTTTAGAGGAATGGCGCTGCATATATATGATAACGATACAGGAAAGGTGGCCACAGAAATTTCTTGGATTCGATTTATGAGACATTTATTCCACTTTTTAGTTATCTCCTTTTATAGAAAAAAAAAAACGCTTGTAAGTCTTTTTCGTAAGATTTTATCATAACAATGTCTCCGCTGATAAATTCTCATCTATAAACACCTGTTCCAGTGCGTATAGAAACACACAAAAATCATTGTTATACCCACCAACCAACCAGCCAGCCAGAATTTCCGTTGAACGTTCTCCAGAAATCGGAACAGTCTAGAGTGATTGAAAGATGAGTAGTTGACGGGAAACATTTTTCAAGGGTTATTGTTTAAATGAGATTTAGAGCGATTGACGTTAGTTCCTGGAGCTAAGACAAACGGGTAATTGCCTGATTCTTCGCTGGTCACGGAACAGGGTCTGATCATAAAACGTATCGATCCGTATCAACTTAAATATGATCGATTATACAGCAGGTGGCGAAAACATTCAATCGTCATCCAAACCAATCGCCCTCGAGGCAAAGGAACGCTTCATTCTTATCAATTACCGCGTAGATCGATTCCAATAACTAAAAGTACATCGGATGAGGTATGTATGGATAAGATGAAAGAGATCCCGAGCAACTTCCTTCTTCGTAATTGAAATGTGATTGATCAATTGAAAAGTTAATTAATACCTCGTTTTGTTTTAATGAAAACAAGAACGTAAATAAATTACAATATAATATATATATATATATATATATATATATATATATATATATATATATATATATATATATATATATATATATATATATATATATATATCTTATAATTACAATATGATATGATATATATATATATATAAATTACCGGGATCAAATTTGTAAGATGTCCTCGAATAAGGCTGAAGAAATCAAGGTTATTGCCTATGATGCCAAGAAAATAATATTTTTGGGGTCCCGAGATTCACGGATCTGTGTCAGACTCGATCTTCTAAAGAATTACTAAATAAGTGAAAGTATGTTCGCGAGTTATGAGTACATAGTGTGACTAATGGTTTGCACTCTGAATACAAGTTATCTTTGCGTAAATGTGCGTGTATTTTTGTTAATGTGCATTTATACGTATTACTATATGTAGTATTGCCATGTCGTTTTTCCCATCATCAATGTTAATATTGGCATATCTTGATCTCTTATGAATATCAATCAGTGCTCTTGTCAATTTGATAATGAAATCAACCACAAGAACATGCTGGATTAAAAAAAAAAACTACCCAACCATTAACCTTTTCTATTCTCAGTAAATCAACCAAAAGAGAAAGTGGTAGAATATAAAATGCCAGGTGCTGTAACATTTGTCGATTTTAAGATGGTTTCGAAGTGGAAATCCCCAAGGCTTTCGATGCTACAAGGCGAAAGCCCTGTTTATGTCAGAGTCTTGCAGCGTTTATGCCGACACGGTAGATAATTTATCAGGCTACATATTGACTCTGGATCCTTTAAGCACGAGAAAGGAGTAAGACTAGGTGATATCAGCTCACCTTAAACTTTTCACTGCCTCGAGATGATCTTCAAAAACTTAGACTGAGAAGATAAACGAATCAAAATGGACAGGGAATACTTGAGTAAGCTAAAGATTTTCTGCTGACTTTGTCTTTTTGCAAAGAACAAAAACAAAACAAACTTCATGATCTCCAACTAATGCTAGACAAACTGAATAAAGAGGGTAGTAAAGGTGGTCTTCACATGAACTTCTGTGAAACAAATGTCATGTACAATAAATGTGTTGAGTAAAAAGACTCTACATTCAAAATCGAAAACGCAGACCTGAAAAAAATAGACCATTACATTCACGAAGGACAAAGAATCACCATGAAATCCTCGAAAGAAGAAGAAGAAATCAAGCAAAAAATCACTCTTGGATGGCAAGCTTTCAGTAGAGCAAGCTCAACCTCTGGAGACAAGAGAATCCCATTGGTCTTACATAGTAGTGATTACAAGCAATACATCTTCCCAATAGTCTCCTATGGAGCTTAAAAAATAGAACCTAACCAAGAGATTGACCCTAAAACTGAGAACCATGTAATAAACACATGGGAAAACTATGGTCAGAATCACACGGAGAGATTGCAAAAAGCACCGCATATTGGAGAAAAACAGTGGTCAAGGATATCATTGAAACCATTAGAAAACTAAAATGGCGATGGGCTGGTCATATCTCAAAGATGTCAGTCAACTGCTGGACATAACGATCCGTAACGTTGATCCTCAGAAATCATATGCGAAACTCTGGCCGACCATATAGAAAATAGCATGACGAACTAAACAAGTTAAGAAAGTATTGGCCCCGCGACGCCTCTGATTGAGAGGTCTGACGAAGGACAGTAGACGTACGGCGTCAGCTATGGTGGCAGCATTAGAGTTGTGACCCAACTATCTAAGAAGTATGTAACAAGACAATTCAATTTATATTTGTACGAAAAAAAATGTTTTTGTCAGGTTGTTCTATTTACAATGATATTATTTAACTAAAATTTCACTTTACGTGGATGTGGATTTCTTTTTTTCTCTGTCTCTCTCTCACTCTTTCCCTCAGTGCTTATGCCATTTTGGTTGTAGTTCTACAAAGAATCTAACCTGATACGATGTTGCATCAGGGATTTTGCTCAGACTAACAGTTGAAGAATCGTAAATCTCAAGATAAATAGGAACTTTTCAGGCTACTGCTTTGTTGAAATCGGGAAGCATACTGGGAAGAGTGTTGTAGAATTAGGAACACTTGCTGTTGTATGATATCCCTGTGAGAGCCACCATCCGCTATTGGTGTGAAAACTCAAGGAACTAAAAAATATTATTCATATTTAATGCATATGCAGGTTCTCACAAGATGTTGAGTGGCTATCAATAAGAGAGAGAGCAAGTCATTGTTGCTGCACCTAGGGAGTAATGAAATCCTTGATGGTTTCAATTCTTTCTCAATCAATTTAGCATAGTTACATTTTGCAGTAAAATAGCTTAAAAGTAGTGTTTCTGATTCATACACACGATTCAACTAACAGATATTATAATAATAATAATAATAATAATAATAATAATAATAATAATAATAATAATAATAATAATAATAATAATAATAATGATGATAATAATAATAAGCACACTAAGAACTGTGCCAGAGACACTGTGGGCGAGACTGGACGAGCGCAGGATGAAAGGAAGGATTGAGCCTGCACAGATCACAGCACTGCTAGGATCTGCACGGATACTGAGGAAAGTGCTAGGAATATAAGGACTGCGACACTAAATCTTGGCAGTGGCCTAACAGAAGAGGAAGGAAAATGAAAGCAGATATGTGAACCACAGCACTGGCGTCATAAGCAAGGGAGAGAAGTGATATGGGCAGAAGCCCTGAGGAGACTTACTGTCACTCAGCCTTCAGCAATGACCACCGGGAAACTGGTGTGAAACTGTAAACAACAGTATTACTGTGGTTTATGAGAATGTGGAGAAGAGGGCTGGAAATTCGAGGGCACTTGCTGTCACTCAACCTCCAGCAGTAACCACCAGGCAACTGGTGTGAGATTGCTAATTATGATAATAATACCACCAGGTAACTGGTGTGAGATTGCAAATCATCATCATCATCATCATCATCATCATCATCATCATCATCATCAAATGGCTCATCTAATTAAAATGGGGAAGACAGACCCAGTCCTCGTAAATGAGAAGAATTATCAGATAATGATAATTGCAGCCACTATACTAGCATAATAGCCCTGAAGGAAAAAAAAAAAAAAAACAGGGATGAAAGAGTAATAACTGTTATACACTGGAAGAACTGGACACAAAAAGAAGGATTGATACACAGCATTACTGGGGATCTGCACAAATACTGAGGAGAGTACTGGAAGTATGAGACTTACAACCTCCAATCGACAGCAATGACCAAACAGCTAGAATGGAGAGGTGTAAGCAAAGCGCAGCTCTGATTTATTGGGACGCTGGGAGGAGAGCTGGAAACCTCAAGAAGACTAAGTATCACTCAGTAAAAAAAAGATTAAAGAATTAATTCTACGTTACTGTTTATTTCCAATGGAAAGCGCCCCCGAAAACATCTAGAAACATCTAGATCCAGGAGAATTTATATCATATCATTATATTATATATATATCAATAGATAAACCCGTTGAAAGAGTAGAAATTTTTTTCCTAATAAAATAAAAACATTTTAGAAAGTGTCTAGTGAAGTACTTATACCAATTTCTAAGTGTGTAGACCAAATTGTATCACCAGGAGTACTGAAACATGCAAGCAAATTAACCCGTCAGAGTGAGTCTTCCCACAGGCCAAAACAGTTTATAAAAAAAACAACAAAAAATAGTTTTCAGAAAGGGGCTATTTGAGCACTGGTACCAATTTTCAAGTATGTAGATAAAATGGTATTGCTAGGGGTGTTGGGAAGCATGAACAAACAGTCCCACCAGGATAAGACCACCAACAGGTCAAAAAGGCTTTTCCCAAAAGATGCACTTTTAGAAGGAGTATAATGGAGTACTGATGCCAATTTCCAAGTCCGCAGACAAAATGTTATGGCCAGGATTTAATACATAGGCATACGAGGTATAATAATAATTATTATTATTATTTTTATTATTATTATTATTATTATTTCGGAGGTTATTCGTGTTTTCTGTGGATAATTGTAGTACGAACGTCGATAGAATTATTGAAAAAAATTCAGCTTTTTTTATTTATTTATATAATATTGAGATACGTGGGTAAAATCATCCTATTAAACGAAATGAGGGATTCGTCATTGAGATATTTAGCATAAAATGTTGATCCGACCATTTCATTCGCATTTAGCTTTTGACTAGAGAAACTTTGACCCCAGGCTAAGAGAGGAAAAAAAAAAAAAGAAAAAGATCTTTTGGAAATAAAAAAATTCACAGAAAAGAGATAGGTAAAAAGAAAAAACCAATACTGAAATCGAAAGAATGGATGAAAACGAAAACAAAAATAAAGAAGATGAAAAAGAAAAACGAGTATATTTATTCTAAGAGAGATAAGGAAGGAAGATGGTATTAACCGGGAGACTAAAAAAATTTCCAGTCTTTCCGCTTCAAGTGAAACTGCAAGGTCCTGTCAGTGGGATTTGTTTTCCATTGCGTAGGATAATCTATTTGCAACTCTGATATAAAAATTGGATTTAAGAATAATTAAGAATAATGTTGAAGATATGCTAGCTTCAACCGAGGAAAGAATTCCACCACAAACAGAAAACTCTTCTACATCGCGCAAGAAAATGGAAAAAAATCCTGCTCCACAAAGCAAATTTTCCATTACAGCTGTGAAGAAAATTGCATTAGAACCTCTAAAATTTTACAAATGAAACTAACAAAAAATTTTACGTATATTCACGCGTTTCAGCTGGAAAATATTGTTCAGATCAGCACTTTGATTTTTTTTTTGTTAAGTTCCAAATTGAAAAGGAAAAAATGCTCTGATTTCTACTGATTTACTGAATTCGTTTTTGGCACCGATTTTCAAAGATCACGTGCTGTTCGACCGAACACTTACCAAATTCTTTGAAAACTTGCTTTTTAATGTGATTTTTTTTTCTTCTAAATCTACGTTTACCACAGAAATAGGGCAGCAGCTTAAATCGTTCGCAGTTTTAAAGCCAACACTTCCACCATCAGACTAACCGACATATTGAGAGTCTCCACCCAATCAACCCTTACCAACATCCATATATCAGGAGAACAATATCAAAGAAAGCCAATATCTTTCCTTAATTTTTTTTTCTTTTATTTTGATATTTAGTTGTAAAAAGTTGCGGCGGGCGCAATTGAAGTCAGCTGTGTTTTACTCATTCAGGTTCGATCGGCGCATGCGCATCAGCCGCTTACGATTTCGGATACAATACAATGCTGATTTCATTTCCATGAGAAAAATCTCATTCTTTGAAAAGATGTACTTTTTTGCCTAATTCCAGGTGCTAAATTGTGTCTCATTACATGGAACATTTATACATTCACACGCAAACACACACACACACACACACACACACACACACACACACACACACACACATACGCACACGTTATATTATTTTGAAACTCAATTTGAAATATTCTCCTGTTGTAAAGGTGAATGTATCATTTGGCCTAGATAGTGCAAATTGAATAAATGATTAGAAAAAATGAGCTGCTGCGGGAATCGAATCAGCACCTGATAGGTAGCCACTTTAACTTTCATTTCCTGTCCATATCCACTCAATAAACTCTATTTGAAATGAACTCCCGTTATCAAACCGTGAATGTATGTATTTACGCTATCTACGCTGTCAAGGCCAAATGATACATATGTACCAATTCTATGATTATTTCTATCGGTTTATATATCCATTTCTTGATTATATATATATATATATATATATATATATATATATATATATATATATACGCATACCAAAATACACATCACTACTTTAATATACCATGCATGATGGGCTTATTTCATAAAGTGCTCGATACAAAAAGATTGAGTTTGAGTATAGCTTTAAATATGGTTAAATAATGGATTTGCTACACAGACACGTTCATGTTTGTTGCTATCCTTTGGGCTTCTTCCGATGAATGATCCGATTCATTCAGATCCCTATCTATAAAGTTATTGGGAGACGTGTATTTTTCCTTTGGTGGTAAAGCTAGGCTCAATAATATTCATACCTCTTTTTCCGTATTTCTTATGATGGTTCCATTGGTAGTATTTAAGCCACCCCCCCATATGTATATATATATATATATATATATATATATATATATATATATATATATATATATATATATATATATATATATATATATATATACTTCTGTATTGATGAATTGAAGGCAGCGATTGGGTGGCACCTGACGAGTCTTGTAATGGCACCAAAGTGTTGGCGGGAAATAATAAATGGTAGATCAAAGAAGTAGAGAAATGAAAATGAGATTGAAAAGAAAAAAGAAATAAAAAAACGATCAGCTCGAATGAAATTGGGGATGTCTGCATTTAATGATATAAATGTGTTCGCTCATCACACGTTTTTAGTGGCAACATATTTTGAGAATGTGGGTTATTACAATACTTTTTTTATCGCCAGATCAAATGTGGTAAAAAAAGAACACACCATTTACATGATGGTGCTTTATATCCATTCTAAGATGTTGACATCTCAGTCCTTTCATGTCTATTTCAGCATGGTCATATTTGTATACTTCCATCAATCCAAATCAATGTTCCTGATCTATCTATTTATATATCTATCCTCCAGTTTAATACATTTTAAACACACACACACACACACACACACACATATATATATATATATATATATAGAGATAGATAGATAGGTAGATGGATAGATAGATGGATAGATAAATAGATAAATAGACGGATAGATTGATAGTCCGGTTTATTCGTTCACGTATTTCTGAATTCGTCTCAGTCCATATCTATCTATCTATCTATCTATCTATCTATCTATCTATCTATATAGCTAGCTATTGACCGGCGGATATTGAGTTCAAAATGAAACTCAAGTCGATTTATGAACTCGTTTATCTTTTATCCATTAACACGTTCCCTCTCTGTTTTTTCTTTCTGTCGTTCGTTTTTCCTTTTTCATCTACTTAATCCTTCATTGCTTCTTCCTCATTTCTTTTCCCTACGAGCTCTTTGCTACCTTTGTCTTAACCCTTGCAACTATCTTTCGTTTTATTTTGTTTGGTTTATCATTCTTTTCATTTCATTGTTGTATAGAACGTAATATTCATTTTGCCCATTCCAAATGTTTTCTGTATCGAAGTCATCTCTCTATCTCTCACATTTCTTTCACTTTCTTTCTATATGCTTATCTCATATCTATCCATCTATCCGTTTGCTCGTACGTATTTCCCCCTACTAAGTCTGCTTATACCCGCTCACCTATCTTAATTAAAAAAAAACAAAACATTTTTTATATACTTCAGTCGATTGAATTTCTCAATTCTTTCAATTATGTCTTTTTTCTCTTCCAATGCTCATTAACCATGTTAAATAGACTTTCAATTTATAACGTTTTGTTTTGTACAGATGCAAAATAATCATGCATGCTCTAATCAAACAGAGTTAATGATGTCCACCGACTGACATAGTTTTTTTCCGTGGAGGAAAAATGAACAAAAGCCACCATACCCTCCTCCACGCGGTCTCTCTGCGTTTTCTCTGTTCACTACAGAAATAAACCAGAAAACACCAATCTTAATATAACGCAGCAAAAGTATATGTATTTGTATTCAACTCCCAGTTTGACGAGACATAAAAAAAAATTAAAAAAAAAAAAAGCATAATACGTGCATGATTGTATTTACATATATTTCTGTATGGAATGTGTGTGCGTGTACGTATGCATATATGTTCAATTTTAATATTTGAAATTACAGCCAACATATAAAAATGATATATATAATGAAAAAGAGGCTTTTGGAGGAGAACATATGAAAAATGAATATCAAAAGGTTGTAACAGCTAACTAGAGACAACCAGTATATA
Organism: Thysanoteuthis rhombus; assembly: GCA_963457665.1. Taxonomy (NCBI): domain Eukaryota; kingdom Metazoa; phylum Mollusca; class Cephalopoda; order Oegopsida; family Thysanoteuthidae; genus Thysanoteuthis; species Thysanoteuthis major. Next base: position 57,511,924 of record OY735200.1, read on the forward strand.
CTGAAGAATAGTTTGAGCCACATGATAACTGTTTGAAAGTTAAAGCCCCATAGCGTGTTTAACTTTCCCAGTGTCTAAGGTCTTTCATTTGTCTCTGTCTACATAACAGTACTACGCCCAGTTTGGAAGCAATGTTTATTTTGCTACTCTTGCACAATTTTATTGTTGTAAGTTTCTTCCTCCCTGGGTGAATCACATTCGATAACCAAACGTGAAATAACAGAAGGAAATAAAACAAAATACACGACACTATTGTTTTCTCAGTTATCCTCGTGCCATTTCTCTTGTCTGACAGCGGTAATATTATCAGAAAAATACTCAAGAAAGCTATCTAACGGAGCTGTTGGATAGATTCCAGTCATTATGCCTGCTGGGCAATGATCAGTATCAGATGACCGGAACCACATGACTGAATTGGAACTTTTCACCTACTGGCCAGAGAGGATTCGCTAGGTTTTGCCATTCTACGTTATTTGTGAATCAAAGTATGTTGCGTTTGCAATAAAAGGGTGACTATATATTCTATCTTAGTAAGAAACTATCGCAGCAGCTTGATCGATTGGTCCTACTCACAGCACTTGCGAGTATACCCAAAGGGTAAACTTAGGACTAAAAGACGAGATTTTCGAATTTATCCTCAGAAATCTAGTTCTTTCGAAACGGAAGATTGAACTGTTGAAATATTTATTACTAGTATCGATCAATAAATGAATGGGATTTCAGTGAATGGAGACGATATACAAATATTTAAGCCATATGAGTATTGATAGTTTTTCAAAAATTCGAATTTTCCAACTGCTAATTGATTTGGGAGATTATATAAAATATGTACGAAGCGTTACCCTGGAGATCAGGCAGTTCGAACGCACTAATGTTGTACAGAATATCGCCACAACGTTACTCCTTTATTAGATCTCTGTACTTGAATAAAACAAGACTGTGATATCATTTTGGAGGAGACGATGGGAGGTATTCGGACAAATATTTTTTTCCTCATGGTTGAATTACCTGACTTGGGGTAACACCTCCAGTATATATATGATCCCAACAAGACGAACTCACACAAGTTACAATGATATCTAATTCTGTGTAAAACACAAAAACCACGATAAGAAAAAAACACTGCATAATTATATTAAAAGATATTGGGAAATTATTGACTGAACTGAATTATATTTTTGAATAAAATGTGTATTGAGTGTTTGAAGTTGTGAAAATTTATAGACTATTTATATGGCGACGAAATCGATACCAGTTATCACACCAAGCGGGGCTGTCAATATATGTTGATTTTTGGCCACTTTGCTAGGTGAAAAGTCATTAACACACAAACACACACATATATATGTTCGTGTATGTGTGTGTGTGTGTGCGTGTGTGTGTATCAAGAAATGGATCTATGTGATCCAACAGATTGAATTATAAATTGCATTATATTATACGGATATTCATTTGAAATGATCTCCAGTCATTACGAAATCGATATTCTGCAGCAGCCCCATTTACTTAATTTATTTAATTGTTTCTTCTATTGACGTTTTCTAGTTTGAATGGCATATTAAATGTGTGATGACGGGAGATATTTCTATTGGGTTTGGTGAATTGCCAAGGGAATCAACACATATAGTGGCATGTTGAAAAATCATTTGTGTAAAATAACTACTTTTTACATTGATAGGCTATCGAATTATTTATGCACCCACGTGTGTGTGTGTGTGTGTGTGTGTGTGTGTGTGTATGTCTGTGTGTAAGAGAGAGAGAGGGAGAGAGAGGGGAGAGAGAGAGAGGGAGAGAGAGAGAGAGAGAGAGAGAGAGAGAGAGAGAGAGAAAAGATAGATTTTCGTCCAATCAGTGACGTGGCAACTAAAAATCAACTTATTCATTGACAGTTTTGCTCGGTGTGGGAATTGGTATCAATTTTGCCTCGATATATATATATATATATATATATATATATGTATATATATATATATATATATATATATATATATATATATATATATATATAAATATATATATATATATATATGTGTGTGTGTGTGTGTGTGTGTGTGTATGTGTGTGTGTGTGTGTGTATGAACTGAGGGTTTAGATGAATTAAAAAACTGTATGAAACAACGTCAGCTTATATCGAAAAATTAAAGGTAATCTTTAAAACCTTATCCATGTTGGAATTTTCATATTATGTTCAGCTTTTATTTTTTCAATAGTGAAAGGTACTGAGCCACATTCCATAAGTCTAATTTCGAATCGGCTCTGGAACTGTTTTGATTTTGTTGCCCCAATAAAATTTGCTCCATCCATGCTTTGTGATCCTATCTGAGACTTTTGCAGGGCAAAAGGATTCTATTAGTTTATTTATCTATTTCATTTTTTATATGCCGGTTGCACCTTAAAATTCAGAAAATTTTCCGTTTATTTCCTCGTATGTAGAGATTTAACAAGGGTTGATGCTCAGAAAGGGTAACGGCAAAAGTCTGTTCACGCATGCTACTTAATTCACTGAACTTTTGGATTGCACCTCATACCCTCATACCTTCAAATCGATAGAGAAAATATCTTTCATTCATACTAAGAAGATGGAAACAGACATCTAACTATTAAAATCACCCACAAATCATATTTCATGTTTCTCAACGCTCCCTTCATCAAGTACTATGTATAGAGTTATTCATTTTACCTCCAAATTATTAGAGTTTTGGGGGAAATATGCAACGGAGCAGATATAATTATTGTAACTCTAGGTAAAATTGGCAGGGTTCGCTCGAAAAAAGAAAAAGACAACGACACACGATATATCTATTATTAAGGATGCAGATATATATTCCCTTCGAATGTGAACGTAAATGCTGCGTAAGGCATGTGCGCGCCTAAACGAAGGATCGTTGATTTAATGTGTGCTCCATTGAACAGCAGACCATTTTTTTTTCGGTAATTTTCATGATTGTTGTTTTCGTTTGCTATTTGCCAGACGCTGAGTTCAAAGTATGGTGAACCAATGTCGATCCGCTGGCGGCGAAATCACATTGTCTCCATGGATCACGCACTAATAAAAGAGGATTACGGGATTTTGCCAAATGTAATGACTATGTTATGCTGCACACGATATTAAGAAAGATTCATTCACAACACAGACGAATGCATCGACATATACACGCATGAACACACACGCATATATCTATATAAGTAGCAACAAAAAAATCAACACATCAAGAAATATATATATATATATACATACATATATATATATATATAGAGAGAGAGAGAGATAGATATATAGATATATATATGATTGCTTGATATATATATATATATATATGTATATATATATGTGCATATATATATATGTGTATATATATATGTATATACATATATATATGTATATATATATATATGTATATATATATATGTATATATATGTATGTATATATATATATATATATACACATATATATATATATATATATATATATATATATATATATATATATATATATATATATATATATATATATATATATATATATAATTTTGTTGCTTGCTATGAAAACTTGCATTCATTCCGCCTCCGGTCTTCATGTGTTCGATTCCAGGTAAAGGTCAGAATTTAGATGCTGACTTTTCAGAAGAGAAAACAAAAATCCTTTTATCCCAGCGAATTTGCTCAATGCCATTTTCCCTTCGTTGTTTTGAAGAAATTTATTGTTATTGTTCAATAGTTGTTGTTTTTCGAAATTTAACTTTATTTTGGGATTCAACGAAACAATCACAAAATATAATCCACTCACTGAGCAAAATGTTCTAATCGAAACTTTCTGAAGGTCCCCGGATGTAACACAGAGGAAACAGAGTGGTCGAAACAGTGTGTAGAGGAGAAAGAAAGGCGGGGATTCGAGCTCGAAAAGAAAAAAAAAGATTTAAAAAACCTTTTTACACTTCATGCACTCGTGAAAATCCTCGATGGTATGCACCTCGTTATATGATAATGGTTAGTGAGTCAATCCCCCCAAATCATTACTGTTTAAAAAGTTCAGTTCTCACTGTGTGCCCTACATCTACTGCCTTGTATTACAGTACGCTCTATAAAATCCCAGATGTAAACTTTGTATAAACAATTTGGCAAATAGATGCAGACACTCATACATATGTAGTTGTGTATGTAGGAAGCTCGCTGTGGAAAAGCCGCTACAAAGCTTGTCGCACAGTCCACTTGCTTGTTTAGTGAGTTGGTCCACAATGGATGCCTTGGACTTTTGGCCCGTCCCATACATCTAACATTTATCAGTATCTATCAGTCTCATCATTTTCAATACAAAGCGCTTCTGCCTTACACGACATACTACTTTGGAAGTTTGGAAAAAAAGAACAACAAAGGAAACGGTGGAAACTCTGTGATGTGGTGCTCTACCAATAGGTTAACATTTAGCACCAACGATTGTTCTTCATTCACGCTAAGTGTCCGGACCATCTCCATTTTAGTTGCTCAGTTTCTGGTTTTGTGAGTTTGCATGTTTTGCACCTGTACAGAAAAGCTTGTCTTGATCATTTGTGGCATACTTTACGTTTTGATCATATTGGCAGGGTGCTTTTCAGTAAGTCTTTATAGATTGTGAGGAGACAAACGAATGTTTCCCAAGCATTGTCGTTTAATTTCGTTTTCGTAGTCTTTTGTTACGCCATCTTCGCTTGGGACTTTTATGCTCTTCATACTTCAACTCTACTTCGTCTCCTGTTATGTCTGAGGCATCATAAACACCCATCGATGTGTCGGTTGGTGGTACCTTTATTTTCAAAGCACACAGGTCCTCATCATATTCTTCATTTATTCTTGCCATCTTGTCCTTACATTACGTATTTTTTTTTACCTAAAAATCGGCAGTGCTCTCCGTCAAATTGAGTTAAGATTTCTTTTTAGGGATCGATTTGTTCCTTTCACTTTTAAAGAAAAATTGAACCTTACGTGCTACCATATCATTACAACTGCGTATATTCACTCTTTTATAGTGTTAATGTCTTTTACGTTATTGATCTTATCAGCTATTTTTCCCATTAACTGTCTAATGACTAGAGGTCATTTCAAATAACTATTTCAAGATAATATGACGCAATTCACAATCATTCTCTCGGATAATATATCTCCATTTCTTTATATTATATATATATATATATATATATATATATATATATATATATATATATATATATATATATATGTCTCTCTTTTATCCAGGTTTAAGCACACTTCAAGTGAGGTAACTCGTTCATAATAGGCTTATGCAATGTTCTCCCAACTTAGGAAAAGAGCACTTTGGTGGATGGGGAATTCATGCATGAGTAAATAGATCGCTTGAATGCAACATTACTGACCGTCCGGAGGGCAGAAGTAAGATGCCATCCTCTGGATCTGAAGCGAAGGTTTCGATCCTTCCTCGTGGTACTGAATGGAACAATGGATGGTCTGGAGTTGTTATACAGTGAAACAGCTGTCGTTGGATGACACAATTATTATTCAATTATCATATATATAACCAGAAGAGAATATTTGTAAGACTCCAGTTTTTGAATAAAAAGGTAGTCTTCAGATGAAATTCTGAAATTAACTGGCCTCACTTACACAGTTCTCAAGATCAAATCAGTGAAATAGTATTGTTTTGAATCACTAACTCAGTAACAAGTAGTGGGCAAGCCTCCCAGGGAAAGATTCAATTACAATAGAAGTTGAGTCCTTTAATCAAAGGAAACACTGTTGATTAATCTTATCTGGAGGGAATAGGATTCTAGTTTAAAATCGCCACGTAAAGGTTTTAATCCTTAAACAGTCAAGTCTTGGGAAAACATAAAGCAAGGACAAAGGAGAATCGTTACGTAAGTCTGAAATGTATTCTAACGATAATTACATCACGCTCTTCAGATAAAAAAAAACAGTGTTGATGAGTCTTACATGCTAGACAACAAGCAGTATAAAGTGAGCCTTTAAAAATCCGATGATCAGTCTATAGCATCTTGCTAGAAGCATCAGGAAATTCTGGGAGCACCCAATTCAATGAGCAGTCAGTAAGATCTTGCAAGAAGTGTAGGCGGTTTGCTTAACGAAAATCAAATCGTCAAGCATTTTAATCCTCTTGCTATGCCTGAGCGTCAACATCTGAGGTAAAGTGAGCGCAAATGAGATCGATAATGGCTAGGAGAACAATCTAATGAGCAAACGCCTTTGTTTGAAACAAAATGGAAAATAAGACGAGAAGAATCAGTAGTTGCACGACAAGCTATTATAATAATTCAAGTAATTACAAAAGGCGAGTCCTACCAAAAAGAGAATTTCAAAAACAAATAATGATAATAATAGTGACAAGCATCTCAATTAATGACTCACATCTGCTACTTCTCTTTTTTTTTTTTTTAGTTTGCCTGTTTTTTTTGTTTCGTTTTTTTCAAAAAAGCTGAAATGAACAATACAAAACAAGATTTTCGGTGGGAATATTCCAACGTATTTTTAGGAGGTAACAATTATTTTCACTACAATTACGACGACGACGACAACCAGCCATTTAATCTTCTATCAATAAGTTTTTTACAGCAACTTAATGTAATTTCGAATTTTAGTGTACGGGTCTTCAGACCTTTGATCGCAGTTTCGATTCTAATTGGATGCTTTATGAATATAGTCTCATGCTAAATTCGGCTGAATCCGGGAAATGATTATATCTGTTTTAACATAGCTGGTGATGAATAAAAAAACTCAAATGGCAGTGGACTGGCCATGTTGCAAGAATGGCGGACTACCGATGGACATCGCGACTCACGACATGGATCCCCCCTGATCACATGAGCAACTGAGGCCGGCAGAATATCAGATGGAGGGACGAGCTAGACCAGTTTAGAAAGTACGCCCTATGATAGAGAAGTGTGGCACATCCTGGGGAAAATCTATGTCCAACAACGGACGTTAAAAGATCGATGATGATAATGATGATGATGATGATGAATGAGATACAAGACTAAACGTTGGAATATGTTCGACTCGAAAACAATACGTTAGTTTCTATGAATTTAAGGGTTAATAACATTTCAGGCTTTGTTCAGACAATTAAGCTCCTTCTTCGGGCTGCTCATATAGTTACCACATCGTTAACCTTCTTCGCGTGGATAATCTGTGAGGAAAAGGAGGATTTTCAAGAAAGGAACCTATCCGTAGCCTTATAAACCTTAAGTGGGCGGCACAATATATTGGTGGAAACATTGTGGCTTCCATATCAACAACCAAAAGAGGTTAATCCTCTGAACAACGCTTGGAATATTATATGCAAGGGCACTGCAAATCGTAAAAGTTGATGCAAGCGAATCGAGAGGAAAAAGAGGAATAATTTTTACATTGAATGTAATTTTTCATTAAGTTCTTAAAATCAAGTATAAATTTAATCTAGATTATCGTTTTGGTAAGTAATAATCCACGCTTTGAAATATAGTAATAATTTCCGTTTCTGTTTTATCAGACTGATGAATTGATTTAGGATCGAACTGCAAAGATTCACCGTGAAATTTCCTCAGTCCCAGATCCTTAACACGAATATTTGGAAATCGAGATACAATAAGCTTCAACTGAAAATCAAACTCACCGATACTGAAACACTTTTATTCCCTTGTTACCAAACAACCACTTTCAGACCAGTATGAGTAATAAAGATATACTAAGCTTAGTTTAGTAAGACAAAAAGCCGAATGAGAGAAGGAAGTGGAGGTAGAAAGATTGTGTTGCACCATCCGTCTATAATTCGAAGTATTACCCGGCAGTTTGTTGAATTTGACCATTAAGAACTTATTTCGACATAAAGTTTTCCCTGTCTCCTTTGAAGTATTCCTTTGCCTGCAGTTTGCACACTGGCTTGTAAAAGTTATTTTTTTGTGCCTCTTTAAAACCTTTAGAGTCATTAACATTTCAGGTTTTGTTCAGATAATTAAACTCATTCTTTGGGTTGTTTGATTTGTCACCTCAGTACTGTTCGGCAAACAGTCCGCTGTTAGGATTCCCTGGTCTTTTGAGTGGTACATTGTATAGATACCACTGACACAATTACCAATATCGAAGTTACTATTACTACCACGATAGAAGCAGCCATTAATACTTGTAATAAAAATATTTCTATTATTAACCACACACACGCACACAGAAAAATCATCATCATGATCATCATGATCATCATAATCATGATCATAATCATGATCATGATCATCGAACTGAGGGTCAGAGGTGTGTGTGTGTGTGTGTGCCTGGGTGCATTTGTGTGTGTATGGGGGGGTTACAGATGAAATCAAGTAGTTCGGGCACTTGTGCATTCAAAAGTTGGATATTTTGTGTCTTCATTATTAAAAAGTCAGTAGATTTTTTTTCAATCGATCAAAAGAGGGTAGAATTAATAGTTACCCGCCTGTGTCACTTTCTCTCTTCTGTGTCCTTATCGAACATGTTTGCAGCGTTAGCCGGAATCCCTTCTTTCTTCCCTCTCCTCTCTCCATTTCTTCCTTCTTTCCTTCCTTCATCCCTTCCTTCCCCATACATTCATTTTTTTTCATTTTATTTCCCTTTATTCGTCGATTTCCTCCCCTACTACCCCCTTTCTCTTCTCCCCCAAATAATTTTCCATCATTCAATTGCCTTTTTTCTCTCTCAAACTCTCTTTTCTTTCTTTCTTCCTTCCTTCCTTTCTTTCTTTCTTTCCTTCTTTCTTTCTTTCTTTCTTTCTTTCTTTCTTTCTTTCTTCCTTTCTTTCCTTCTTTCTTTCTTTCTTTCTTTCTTTCTTTCTTTCTTTCTTTCTTTCTTTCGCTCGTAGTAGATTTTACTATCTCCTCCTATATCGCTCTGTCATTTTCTTTCTTTTTTTACATCACATTTCTTTCATTTTTTTTGCTTTCTCATTTTTTTTTTCCAATTTCTCCCTTCATAAAACTAATTGGCCAATTTTGTCTTCATTCATAGCACGATTCTGAGCATGCAAAACGTAAAATCTTTAATAACTTAGGAAAAAAACCTGCAGAGAGTTAAAGTTTTAATTAAAGCTTAAAACTATTGGCCAGGATTAGAATCGCACCAACTTAATAGCTTTTACTCTCTCCATGAAGCGTGATGCCTGTCAAGTCTAACCAAAACTGAAATGGGGAATTTTGAAAAGCGAGCTATGAAAAATTCCTACAGGCAGTGTGGTCTTCTCATTATTTCAGATTTATGTATATATTTACGATGGTGTCAGTTTAATGCCTAGTGTTAGATTAATATAAAAAAGAGAAAAGGCAGGTTTTACATAATTTCTTTTCAAGCATTATCAATTGATTTAAGTTTTTCGTATTTTCCAGGGTGTTTAACATTTTGACCACACTCCCGTATTTCTTTTCATAACATTGTATAATCCTTTCTATTTTAGATGATAATTTCATTATGAGTATTGGAATTTTATTTTGTCTGGTTCAAAGATAACAAAAACAACCCTCGCTTGAATTACACTGGGCATGAGTTTATTTCATACTAACACCATCTTCCCACGCTCCAGGGAGCTCTAACGTGGAGAATCATATAAATCTGGATGGTTCCCACCCATTACCTTATGTTTTATTGATGGGAGGATTCAATTTATTATACAACTGAAATGCAGAACTCGGCCCTTATTTCCGGTTCACGTGATATCTCTTAAATTTCGGGGAGAAGCCCAGTGAAATTTTATAAAAGTTTTGGGGTAGGTATAGGGATTCTTCACAATTAACCCTGAACCGTGGCTATCTGCACATAGCACAATAACTCTGAAAGTTTTCAATGAATTCCTGTAAAATGTTGTTAAAGAGTAGGTTATGGGTTGAGGAATAGAAATCTTTCACCGTTACACCTTGAATCGTAGCTATATGTACACAGCACAATATCTTCAAAAGTTTTCAATTAATTTCTGCAAAATTTTGTGGTGCATAGGTAATGGGTTAAGGAAGAAGTGTTTACATTTCGAGGCGAATCCAAAGATTTTCCACGGTCAGCACCCCTGCATCGTAGTTATATATTCACGGCACGATTCCCTAAAAGTTATTCATGAATTCTAATGAAATTTTTTGGAAGGGTAAGAAATGGACTACGGACAAAGTAAATTTTTCTAGAATATGAAAATTTTAAAATTTAAGATCTGCTGAGGGGTTCTTTCAACAATGTATACATATTGCTCAACTTAGCTTCCGATTTCCATCAATCATTCGGAACTACGTCTTCAAAGTATTGGGATCAGTTTCTTTGAATTAATTGTGAAATGATTATAAAACAAAAAAACATTTCTTGGGAGATGGGATTCTTTATGTGATGAACTATGTTCAATAACTGGACGCTACCTTTTTATCTATCGTGCGAAACTATAGCTCTGAAGTAATTAGATTGCTCACTATCACTTTATTTCATTTTTGATTAAGGGGTTTTATTTACGGTGTATATACATATCCCAGTTCCAGGCAATTATTTTCACGATATATATATATATATATATATATATATATATATATATATATATATAGTATAATTCTTAGAGCCGCTGTTTTGGCGAAATGAGTTGTTTGCGTAAAGGGTCAGGCCGACAATGTCTTCACCGGGGTGCAATTAGGCCGTACTTGCAGACCTTACATTGGACAAATTCAAAGGGAAGGGGCGCCTGGAATCCTTCCCATCAAATTTCTGCCCTTGGAAAACGTTTTGAGAAAAAGTAAACTGGAATCGATATTCAGAAAATATAATCAATTGACCGGACCTCAAGTCCCACCTTTTCGCCCACGCTATCGGAATACTTCTATGCGGAAAACCCATACTGGGTAGTCACGTGATATGATGTAGAATATGTGGGCAACCACCGATGTGATGGTAGACTCAGTGGAATTATTGAATCCAGCTTGAAAAAATGGATTTCGGTGGGTTCAGGAAAATTGAAACCAGTTCCTAAATTCGGGGAAACAAAGGACCCTCATAGGAAGTGACCATATAGGTGATCTAGGTAATTAATGATATTTCTGCAGTACCGACTCCCTCTTTTAATATATGAACTATTCTCTTATGAGCGGCTAGTTTGTTTTTTTTTTCGCTCCAAGCAGACGGAGAGAGGTGTCCGCAGCGTATACATTGGCCGAACGACCTACTGCATCGTTGAGATGCTATGAGCTCCTTCAAGAGAATCGAACGATTGATTCAGACAAGTACTGCTCCCAATTAGATTCCCGAATGTAGAAATCGATTAAAATCATCCAGAAATAGTTAAGAGAAACTGTATTTTATTCAATTAGGATTTCGCTTGACTGCATACTCCTAAAGCGATCTTGAACTATTGTTACGACTTGACTTGGAAGTTTTCACTCATCCACTGTATTTAGATGATGCACTTTCAAATTGCCATGTATTCCAGTGTTTACAGAATTGTCTTTATAACAAAAATCAATTTCAAAAGAATTTTTTTATGACGGTGGAATTATACATTCGTCTGAAAGACGGCAGAAGATGGTAGGTAAAAAACGGTAAGTATTTTGCTCAGGTTTATGTTGGAAATTAGAAAAAGAAACAAACTCTATAAACTTTATAAATATATTTAGCCGACCCAATATTTTCATTTTTTTCATTCAACAAAGCATCAAATACATCGTACGTTTGTAAATATCAGGTACCGAAAATTTATCCTTTATTTCTTTTTTCTTTGTAGCTCATTTTATTCCAACCTTTTATTCTGATTCACCTTTTACGTTTCTCTAATCGTTTTTGCTTTTTTTCTTTCTTATTATACGCTTCCCAACCTTTTTCTTGCCCCTCTTTTCTTTTTGAAATTAATTGGCCAAGTTTGCCTTTGATTAATCCAGTGATGGAAGTGGAGTAACCGAACTAACAAAAAGAATCAAATTATAGGAAGATACTCGTGTACTTCACTTTTTCTCGCGTTGTCCATAATATTGTTTTTCAGTGATCTTCAGTTATTACACCATTGATTTATTGAGTCATCAGGTTTCACGGTCTCTCGCTAATGAGTCGCTGAAGTACTTGGCGCTGTCTGAGATATATTTCGTTAGATCTTAAATGCTATTTGTAAGGAAAAAACTGATTAATTATCGAAAAAATATTTCACTTTCATTTAACGAAGACGTATGTTATTTTTTTTGCAGGGAAACGTCAAGTTCTAAATATTTCTTCATAAAAAATTGCCCTACTGGTGAATTACTTCTATGATAAATGTTCTTATCCAATAAATGTCTTACCCTGAAGATGAATAAAAAGATGTGATTAAATCGAGTGGTGAGTGCCGGGAAAGTTAAGTGGCAAATTCGCCTCGTGTCAACTTCTTCATCTCTTGAATTATCTGTTTCAGAAAATGAGTTTGCTGCCAGGAAAGTACGCGATATATATATATATATATATATATATATATATATATATATATATATATATATATATATATATGTACACTTATTTATATATATATATGTGTGTGTGTGTGTATATATATACATGTATATATATATATATATATATATATATATATATATATATACATATATATGATTATGAGGGTAAATTTTTGATAAGTGACAAAGCTGGCATCTCTCTCTATATATCTCTCTCTCTTTCTCTCTCTCTCTCTCTATCTATCTATCTATCTATCTACCTATCCATCTATGTTCGTATTTATCGAAGAAGTCTATGTATTGAATCAAATGTCCATCTCTTTGTCCACACAATATCTCCAAATGATATCAATAAATTTCAACAGAGTTTTGTCGATTGGTTACGCATGAAGAGATTGCAATTTGGGCGGATCAAGGTCAAGGAAATTGTAGATATATACCCACATCACCAATATCCCAAAAGGGTCTCAACGAATTTCAATGAAGATTTGTAAAATGGTTGGCCATTGGCTACACAAGTAGTGATTGAATCTTGGGGCAGTTCCAATAATCTTTTCAAAGTATCGTTACTTCAAATCTGCACAATATCTCCAAAAGTTCTCCATGAGTTTAAAAAGAGATTTTGGAAACGTTGGTCCAGGGATAAAAGAGAATTTGTTCAATTTGGTAGCAGATTTAGATATATCTTTTTATTGTGAGATTTAAAAAAAGATATTTTCATAATCTTTTTAACATTATATGATAAACTACTTGTAATATGACATAAGCTATGTATTAAAATCATAGCTTAATGGAACGTGGTTTTTGACCAACATTACTCAGGGGCCATATTTATATAACTATTTTGTTTGCAGAAACACTTTCATTGTGAAAAAAGGAATCTGATGAATCTAGTAAGAAAAATCCACGCATAGTACCATGATATTAAATTCTGTTAAAAACGTAAAAACGCTGAAGAAAATTACATAAAGTACATTGACAGATATCGGGAAATAAATGACTGAAATGACATTAATTTTGCCCATCAAATAAAATAGCCCATCAGACATTTATTGATAAAGGATGCAGACAACTATGAATAACAAGTAGGTAATCGATATTTGATTAACATATTATCAATAACTGACGAGCAGTTTTGGAAATAGTTAATTGTTTGCTTGCCTTGTCATCAGTAACTCATGAAAGCGAGAAATTAACCCTTGTCTGTTATATCTTTCAATCAATAGTATAATAGTTTCTTTACACAATCTATCAGTTTATCTATCTATCAATCCATCTATCCATCTCTCTATCTATCTATCTATCTACACTGAAAAAAAATTACGTTGATGAACTTTTAAAAATTAACTTTAATTTGTTACAACAAATTTTTTGGTTTATCTGAGAGTGTATTGATTCGGTTAAATATACTTTAAGGCTAAATAATAGAATTAGTTGTAACAAATTTTTTGCATCTATCTTTCTAATTTTAAATTGGGCTAATCTTGCTATTTTCACGCGTAATTGAATGCTTAATCGCCTTGAAAAGATTATTGATTTTAAACGAAGTGCATTTCCTAAAATCTCTGTTGTCTTGTAGGAAACTTTAGAAATTGTTTGAAAGATGTTAAAAAATCGATGCTTATACAATTCACATTAATAGTCCGAATATTGCTTTGGATCTAAAATACAATTATAAAACTAATTTCCCTGTGCCGTAAAGAATGATAGAAAAAAAAAACGAAATATATGGATACGTACATTGCATTTTATATACAAAGATAATAAATTTTTCTTTATTGCAGTGAGCTTTGAGAATAGCGTTCTCTTAACCACAAAGTGATTTCTTTTGATTTTCCGTTTTTTGTTTCGATTATTTATTTTTTCGTTCTTTAAAATAGCCATTTTTATAATATATATATATATATATATATATATATATATATATATATATATATATATATATATATACACATTACTGTGTCATCCACAGACAGCTGTTTCGTTGTATTACAACTCTTCAGTGTGACTAACCATTATAACAATAAATTTCAACGATATAAGATCGAAATCTTAGCCGCAGACACAGAGGCTGGTATCCTCTCTCTACTCCACGGAACTGGACGGACAGTAAGGTTGAATTTAAGCGATATATTTATTCATGCATATATATTCCCCGTCCACCAGAGTACTCCATTCCATGTTGGAAGAGCATTGCGTAAGCTTACAATGAACGAGTTACCTCACTTCAAGAGTGCTCAACCCTGAATATACATATATATATATTTTTTAGACCGTCATTTGCGTGCCACAGTGCATCAGAGGTCAAGCAAACATTGCTAATTATTATATGTGAGGATTGAAAATATTTTAGTACTTTCGTCGTTGAATAAAAAGGGAATAAAAAAAACTCTTTTTAGTATATTGTATCAATAAAAAATGTGCTGAATGGAGCATAGAACTTGGGGAAAAATTGAAACATTTAAATACATTGTAATTGTAAAGGCATTCCCTACTTTTAAACTGTCATATATTTTTCAGGTGAAGCAGATGAGGTATACGGTGCTGAGTCAAGAAATATTTATGAACACAATTTTTGAGATCGGTGTTGGCTTATATACATTCGAAGTCGCAAGCAGACGCTATAAATATCGACTTGAAAATATGATAAATAGGTTGGAGTTCATGTTGAATCAAAAAGTAAAAGTTGGAGACGTTTTGATAAAAAAAATAAAATGGCATTGATTTTTTCATTCGAATCGGACATATACACTATAAGATATGACAACCGGAATATAGTGTACGACTCTTCCATTTCCGAGTAGATAAAAACATCAGATCAAAACTACTAAAGAATTAATCAAAACGGTAATGGATATATCGAAAGGAAAATCATATTTGCATTGAATGTATACTCCAAAGTAAATCTAAAATTTCGGAAAATGTTGTCACTTATAAGTAAATCTATAGTATTACGTCGGTGCCAAAATAATTGAATTCGTTATTTTGAACAATGATGCTTGTTTTTGGAATAAACTATCATTTAACTATGTTTATGTAATATGCCATTTGTGTGGTATTTACTCTATCTATTCAACGCAAATTCTTTGGATTCTAGGACTCCAGAATTTGTATGGTATTTGATTCTAAGACTCCAGAAATCTGTCTTTCTGGGATCATTTGTGGGAAAAAATGTGTATATTCTGAAGATTCACATTTCGATTGATAACTTTTATTCTTACCTGAGACACACTGCTTGGAAGTCGATGGTGAAAAACTGCATATATTCCTTGTATTTATCTATTTATCTATATGGGAGAGAAAGATAAGGAGAGAGAGAGAGAGAGAGAGAGAGAGAGAGAGAGAGAGAGAGAGAGAGAGAGAGAGAGAGAGAGAGAGAGAGAGAGAGAGAGAGAGAGCTGACGAATAAAGAATATTGGGGAATTTCTTTCTATCCAAAGAAACTCAACTCATGTGCAATATCTATGGACGGATATCTACGTTGGAATATCAAAACTTATAGTATTGCTTGTTATTTAGACATAAAATCTCAATTCAAACAAGAATGAAATGACTTTTATCTCCCAATCGTAAGACAATCCAAAAGTTGTTTCGTCAAAGGTTATATTCCAAAACGCCCAAGACGACAGAATTAAGAGAAAAATCAATGATCGAGATAATAGCAGAATTAAAAGTAACCCTTCGTTAACCTTTGTTTTAACCATGGCTAAAATCGACTGATAAGAGATGTCTGATTTGATTTAGAGCAATTGATATCAGCAAGGTAGTCCCACGCTGTCCGACATTGTTTTTATTCTTCTTATTCCTCGTTATTTTCGAGTGATGTATCGGTTCATATGGAGAGACGGGTTTTTTTTTATTTGCACCGTGAGCCTGTGATTTTGAAAGTGCATTCAGCACATTTGACGCAACGAACGACGTGGACACGGCACGCTGTCTACATTGCACGATTCCGTTTTAACGATCGCCTGACAGCCTATTCTAGCCGACTGTACATTTTGCAGGCAAAGTATTTCACACAATGGTGAATAACGAGGCTGACACGATGCAAGATGTCAGGTTAAAGAACACAATCGAGCTTGTCTGCTTCGTGTGCATGCTGCGGAGATTCCCTGAGGGGGGAGGGGGGCAACAGGTAGATGACCAGGTGATACCTATATGAACGACTCAGTGACCTAGAGCGAGATTTTACTGAAATATCAGGTGATATCTCAAGCTTGCACGCTGGATTGGAGATTTTACAATATATATATATATATATATATATATATATATATATATATATATATATATATATATATATATATATATATATATATGTGTGTGTGTGTGTGTGTGCAAAAAATCGTTGATAAATAAATGCCTGAAATTATGAATGCGTGTATATTCGAAAGATGTACACGATCATGCCCCCGATTCATGGATGGATTGATAGATATATATCCATTAAATTAGCTCATTCTGAAAACAGGCCAAAATATTGAGAAAGATTTGTGCTGTTCCGATTTATTTGGAGGCGTAGGTATAGTGGTAATTAAAGTTACATTTATTAAGCACCCTCCTTCGCTCTCCATAACATTATTCTATCCACTTATTTATCTATCTATCTATCTATCTATCTATCTATCTATCTGACTAACAAGCTGTTAGATACCAGCTGTGTAAAGGTCCTTCGATTTTGACTTGCAATAAGCGACTGTAAGCAATGTTCGACCGTTTCTCTTGAAGTGAGTCATTGTCCATCCAAATGGTTTTGTAAACTCCCAAAGAATGGTTGTCCATCAAAGCAAGCTTAGGAGAGTAGTGTGGACGGATCAATCATCCCCCCAGTCCTTGGATTTTGATTTGCAATGAACGACTGTAACTAATGTTCAACCTCTTCTCTTGAAGCGTGTCGGTGTCCATCTAAATGGTTTTGCAAACTCTTAAAAAACGAAAGTCCAACGAGGCAATGTTAGGAAAGTAGGATTGATGAATCAATCATTTTTCCCAATTGAATGCCTTTACGAGATCTTTGGTCACTCGACTGATATGAGGATGAACATTATCGAAATGGAGAATGGTATATTTTTTGTTCTCTAACGATGAGGGGTGTTTCTGTCCAAAGCTGTTTCGGAGAGTCGGAGTTGCTGGCCGTAAACGCTAGCTGTGACTGTTTGGTTATCGGTTGAAGGTTTATGGTGGATGATTGCTAGCATATCCCACCAAACAAGATTTTTTTTTTTGGAAGATGGTCGGCGCTCAGTTTGGCCACAGGTCTATCAGCCCGACTAACACTTGGAAAAGGGACCCATTTCTATTATCTAGTAAAAACTCTGTCCCGAAATGGACCTGGAGATGCTAAGGATGCCGTGACTTTGCTAGACATATAGTATGAACTGGTCGTATGGGATCCATCAACTATTTTTTTAACCCTTCCTAATTTCTTTAAATTGTGATGAACAGTTATAAGACTGGTATTGAATTATTTACTAAAGTCCCTAACTGTATCAGTGGGATTTGTCGTAACCATCGGTACAAAAAAGACCATCTTTCAAGTAGGGAATGTTAACCTGCCTACAAAGTAACATTCGAAACCTTGGCTTTTCAGCGAGACCTGCTAATCGATCACTTACACACACACACACACACACACATATATATATATATGCGTGTATGCGTGTATGCGTGTATATATATATATATGCGTGTATGCGTGTATGCTTACTTGTTCTTTGGCAGTAATCCTTTAGTGATACATGTGTGATTAAGAGCTACTGAATGGGTCAGTTAAAAAGACAAGAACTCTTTAATTGTTTCCGTGACTTATACAGTTTCCGTATGAGTGAACGTGGATTAGTGTTTTTGAACACGTACGAACTGTCTTAAACTTTTCGATCGAATGCTTCCTGCTATTTGTTTAGCCATTATCACGATCTAAGATTTTAGAGGTTAGGGAAAAAACTGTGATAACAGCTGTTGTTTTGAAGATGTTTTTGTATTTTAGCACACACACATACAACTCACATGCGCGCGCATATATATGTATACACACACACGTATATATATATATATATATATATATATATATATATTGGTCATTCATATGCGTAAGTGATGAACCCACACCGTAGTATAAACCTCGAGACCATACTTACGCACTGTTTACAAAAACAGCAACACTCTTAAACTCAGTATTACCAAAGCAAACATTCGATCGCTAAAGAGAGATGCTATTACTAGAGGGAGACGCATATATATATATATATATATATATATATATATATATATATATATATAATCAGCAGCAGCAGCTGTTATTAATCCACTACTGGACAAAGACGTTCCCCATTTATCTCCACGACGAGAGCGTGATAGCACTAATTTTTGGCATGTCTCACCGGTAAACTTTTCTATCTTGTCCCTCCATCATGTGTCTGGTCTTTCCTCACTGCGTTTAATGTCCCGTAGGCACCAATCAATTAGCTTTTTGCTCAATCTGTTCTTTCTTCCTCTCATTATGTACTCTGTCTATCTCCTTGCACGTTGCCTAGTTACTCATGAGATATTCACACACATGCTATTATGAAGACGTTTATGCACACTGCTTCATTTTCAACTAACTATATCCTGTTGACAAAAATCAAAAACCAAAATCTGTGATCATCATTCTGGTAGTGTTCAGAACATCCAACAGGTCTTGAAGATAGTGTCAGTTGATGACTCACAGCACTTTTCCGTCGGTGTGTGGTTTCCCAAGATATTTGAAGGAGATAAAGTTCATCTGTGATCAAGTTGATAATAGATATTTTTACTCAATCAGTTTCATTACGTAATTGACAGACATCGTATGTAAACTTGGTTTCCAGGAAAGAAATGGATCAGAATTGTTGAATCAAATATGTTCCAAGAGAACCATGCTCATAGGTATATGTGATCCAACGTAGGTGTATGTGTGCGTATGTGTGTATGTGTGTGCAGGGATACAAACACAATCACACACACACACATATATGCATAACCACAAAGAAAAAAATATAAATATACAAAAGTGAATGTATATCGCGTATATACATATATGCATGTATGTAAGTGTTTGTGTATGTATATAAGTGTGTATATATATGTTTGCAAACATAATCATATTCATGTATATAGTATGAAATTACCCATGTTTACATTGATTTATATATATATATGTATATATATATACTCTTATATGCACATCTGTATGAAGACGCACGAATTCATAGGCTCATGTGATGTACATACTGGCCCATAGATCTATCGATGTCAAGAAGCTAAAAAATGAAACAGAAGTTGAGCAGGAAACAGGAAAAACAATCAAGAGAAGATTGGATGAGCCGCCATACTTTTGCTAAAGAAATGTCAGACAACCGGATATGAATGACAAAGTCGCTGAAGAAGAGAAAATAACAGAAATAAAACAAAGAGTAGTTCAAAAAACTAGTTTCCTACCATAAGCATGCAATGCCTCATGTTTATAACGTCGCAAACTTTCGTGCTATGAACAAATAAGAAGTGACTGATAAAAAAAATGAATGAATAAAAAAGCTTCGGCCGACGAAGTAGCTTTAAAACTTGGATTAAAATCTGGAGTAATTTGTGTATATCAATAATACAGAAATAATGTTATTCATTTTTTAAAAATACTCTAACAAATAGATAGTTATTTCTTATTTAAAACACAACGGAACACTATTTCACAGTTTAGGCGAATAAGTCGAGCAATGAAATAGTAAAAATCGAATGCCGAAGGAATGACGAAACATCTAATATCACAGTGGACAAAGAACTTACTTACTCTGTCTAATACTGTACGTAGGCTCACAGATGTTTGGCTCTTAGTTCACAGGAGGTCGAGTTTCAGTTTATGCGTAAAACACAGACGGACCAGTTTGTTGCAATGTATCAACTGAATCGAAAACATGAGCTTCTTAATGAGGAAAACTTCCGCCATGAGGATATTTTGCTTTTAATCATAAAGATATCATATGGCCTTTTCAATACATCGCAAACTTGACAGTCGTAAATTTTATCCTGCATTTTTTTTAGGCCTCAATCCAAATACCGTACTCTATCAGACCTTCGAATGTATAAAATATTTGATATTCATTTCTTATCGAATCTCTTCCACTGATTTCTTTAGCCTTAACTGTTTCCCAAAAAGCAACACGTTGACCCATGGCTTAATACTGATTGTAGTTCATACATTCTAACCTTGAATGCTTGCCTGATTGTCATTTAGAGGGGAAAGAGAGATCCCATGACATCATCAACGGATTCGTGGGTAGCGAAGTATTAATTAGCAACAGTAAATTCAATTCGTTTTTCAAGAGTAGATGCAGTTCAAAATATTTTCTGTGGAGAAAGTATTATGTATAATGAAAGTACATACATTTGTAGATGCATCAGTGGTGATATGATATTAGAAAAATTGTTTGGCAGAGATTTGGGGGAGCCTTACTTAGATTGGAGGATACTACAATGGCACTAGCGTAGAATTTACCATACTAATTGTCACTCATAATGATCGGATATATATATATATATATATATATATATATATATATATATATATATATATATATATATAGATATAGATATAGATAGATAGATTGAGAGAGAGAGAGAGAGAGAAAGGAAATGTCGAATGTACTGATAGTGGAATACATGTTAGCAATCTATTATTTTTTCGTTTTCGTTGTTGATTGGTTATTTTCAAAACCAAAAATGACATAAATTTCCATTAAATGTTTCATCAACTGCATTTTCAGACATATTATTGTTGTTTACTTAAGTTTGAATGACAGGCTTCGAATAGCCTCTCATATCTGTCTCTTCAGCTTGGTCGAACCCATTCATCGCGAAAAATTTCACAACGTTTCCTCTCCTTTGTTACTTTGTACGAATAATACAAAATTTAACGAGGTTTTCACTTGACAACAATAGTATTTATTTGTCTGCTGCCATTCTTTTCTAAAAAATCAAAATCTGTTTACTCTTTTTCCTAAAAGCCTTCAACCAAACTTGTCATCAAAACTGTCACCGTGGTCTTTTTCCAGTTTTTAAGCTGGTCTGGCTGGCTGTCTGGCTGGCTGGCTGGCTAGGTATGTGTCTATCGCACGTACAGGCATCACCAGTGAATCTACAGGGCTGGAGATTTGATACTCCTTATTACATAAAGAAAAAAAGCTTTTTTTTTTTTTGTAAACTCCCTGGCTATTATGTTCAAGGAGGGTTCAATGAGCAGTATATATCGATCCTAAATTAATCCCTTAGATTGTGTCCGGTAACATTCACGCTTTTTTTTTTTTTTAAATTCAAACTTATTTTTAGTGATCACTGCCAAACGAAAGGCGAGAAGTAACTTAATCACTGACCATCCATTTTTCAATTTTTCAATTGGTCACGTGACAGTTTCTATTGAGTGACTAACCAGATCAACCAGACCTGTTTTTGATTATTGTTTGCTATATTTTTCTCATAGTTCGTTACAATGAAATTCTTTATCCTCTCTTCCGTTGCACAACTTGCTTCTTTTTTGTATTTTCATCAATTGTTTATCTTCTTTCAGGGTTTTTTCCATTCTCTCATTGTCCCTTTATTTAAAATTTTGGTGTAAATCAACTTAAATCAACGTTTATCAAATTTTTTTGCGTTTTATTCGCTTCGTAAATATTTTGCCTGATTCAAGCGCCCCTGGTTATGCTTTCTCTTTTACAAAAGGAGGATAGTTACAGTTAAGAATTTCTCAGCAGAAATAACCACCACAACCACAGTCATTAAACAACTTGAGCGACAGTTTTATTAACATCTAGAAGCATATTTGAGCCTATTAACCTACGTTTCCGCGTTGCGTTTGCCGAAGAGCAATGATAAACAGGCCAGTTTCACGACCCACTGTAAATTTGATACTCTTTGGATGCCCAACTAATACAGCCTTATGCCAAACTAGGTAGACCCTAGTAAATATCTACCTCGGCAACAACAGTGGATATAACACTTCCTATACACCCGAGGTGAAGTTGTTCTACAATCAGAAGTTATAATATTATTAGTAGTTATTATACGGTCCATCGATCCCTAAGTGATTCGAAACCACTTACAAAATATTTCACTATTCTTACATCACCCAATTACTCTGGACATAAAGCCACAAATTACCTTACTATCCATGAACCCATCAATATTTTGCATCAAGTATTTATTTAGCAAATGTCTGATTATTCTATTTTTTCTCATCGCTGCAAGTTGCGCTGTCTGCTGTAAGTGATGGATTTCTTTCGTCCAACATGAAGAAGATTTTATTTAATTTCAAGCCCTCGAATAAATTCGTTTGGCCCGGCCAATTTCAGATAATCGCATTCTCTCCCGATTCATTTTTATTCGTTCTGGAAAGATCTCTATTTACCTTATTCATATTCCTCCCCTTCCCACATAATTCTTTCTTCTCTTTGCTAACTTTCCATTTACATCAGTTT
This sequence comes from Thysanoteuthis rhombus, assembly GCA_963457665.1. Lineage (NCBI taxonomy): Eukaryota > Metazoa > Mollusca > Cephalopoda > Oegopsida > Thysanoteuthidae > Thysanoteuthis > Thysanoteuthis major. The sequence goes on from OY735200.1 coordinate 57,534,804, forward strand.
TATTTTCTTTATTTCCTTTTCTTTCTAATTTGTGTCTTTTCTCTTCTTATTCCTTCAGTTTTTGTGACATATTTCACCTCCCAACGATATCCAAAATGTTTCCTCAAGCTCTTCATCAATGAGTCTCCCCTTTTCTTCACCACTAGATATTAGGATCCAGGCAAAAGCCATGTTTGAATACTTAATTTAAGAGTAGACATTCAGGCCATTATAAGTTAATGCGTCAGTGAAAAAAAACGAAAAAATCTAATAATACTTGGCAGGAAGCTAAACCTAACCGAAGAAAGATTTAACGATGTTAAGAACTGTTGCTTTTGAGAACTTCTAAGACAGGCTATCTATCTATCTATCTATCTATCTATCTTTTATAATCTTCTGATGTAATTTTTTTCAGTGTATGAAAAATTTGTTGAAACATTTCATTCACACTTGCAGGTATGAGTCGGATAGAGAAGATGTGTGCCTTCGCCAGATACAAACCAGAAAAAAAATGAAGATTAATTCACATTACTCTAAAATGTTAATTTCTATCTTAATGTCATTGATGTACCTCAAACTATCATTTTCGTGCGTAAAAACGGGAGACAAAGAGATATTTTGAATATTTATCAACAAGTGCCCGTGGAAACCCCAAAACTCTAGAATGAAATATAGATATCTGAACGATTTTCTGTTCGAAAAAAAAAAAAAAAAAAGTAAAGTGATTACTTTGGCGTTTTTTTATTTTTATTTTAAGGAAAAGTTTTTTTTCTAACATATTTCTGGCTTCTTTTATCCACGAGCTGTTTACCTTCCCTTTCACTTTGACTCTTCCTCAGAAGTTTTTTTCCCCTCTCGCGTGATTTTTACTGTTCGTTGTTCTTTCTTCTCCGTTGCTTTAAAACATTCTCTGTTCTAGTTCATTGGGGATGACTTTTTTTCTTCTTTTAGTCTTTGCATTATAAGACATTATGTCTGGGAATTTTTTTTTTTACTCTGACTATCAATTACGTATGCACGCCTACACATCTACTCTCAAACATACTCAATAACTCGAACAGTTTAAAAAAAAATAAAACATAAAAAAACTTGAGACACAAAATTATATTGAAAAACATAGAGATTTCACTGAAACTCTCTCTCTCTCTCCCTCTCTCTCACACAAGCATTGATTAGAGACATATTCATACTTACTTATCTATCGACGAAGTGCAACCCAAAGTTTTGGGGAATTATGACATTGCAAACTGGATGTAGTACAGAATCTCGCCACTAGCTTTTTGAGCAGAACTACTTCAAATGCTACACCGGAAACTAGGTTTTAGGGAAAGTAATGTTATCGTAATAAAATCCCCCTGAACTCGTGGCTAATAACACACACACACACACACACACACACACACACACACACACACACACACACACACACATGTGCATATATATATATATATATATATATATATATATATATATATATATATATATACATATATATATATATATATATGTATAAATAGATAGATAGATAGATGATGACAATTTTTCAACTTGCTTGCATGAATGTGTTATATAGATTTGATAACATTAGAAATCTAAAGGCTACATGCCGACCTGCTAATGTCTTGCCGGGAGTATGTGTGGGTCCAACTATAAAATATCATTTGCTTTGTTTTGTTGTCATATTCGAAGTACGCCAAGTACCCTATATATATATATATATATATATATATATATATATATATATATATATATATATATATATATATATATATATATATATATATGTATGAATTATAAATTGTGTTATATTATATGGAAACTTTAATTTGAAATGATATCCCATCATTACACAGTTAATGTATCCCTCAACCTGGATTACGTATACAGAATGAACAATTAAATACAATGGAGCTGTTGCAGGAATGGAACCTGCGACCGATTGGGTAGCTGCTGCCTTCATCATCAAACTGAACTGCCACCAGTAATGTAAAGGCTCAAATAACTGTTTTCACTCCTAGTTCTTATCTCGTTTCTTCTTGGTGTAAATCTACTCTCTTCGTTTCTTCCAACGCAACAGTTATGTACTGGGAAATGGATATATGATCCGACGGAATGTTTATGAATTGCTTTATATCATATAAGAACTCTTATTCGAAATGATTCCCCGTCATTACACGGTAAAAGTATCCCTTGGCCCATATAACGTAAATAGGATAAACGATTAAAGGAGATGGTGCTGCTGCAGATGTGAGTTATAATATAAATAATAGAAAAAAATCTTTCAATCAATCAGTGGCAATATTCCAATATTTGACCGACTAAGATATAAATAACATAGCCTCTTGAGTAAAATGAACGTGATCAAACCGAGAAAAAACTTTAATGAGATGGGTATGTTTAAACCCCCAGGCATCAATTGTCAATCCCATGGTTCATGAGTTCCTTCCATCCTGGGGGCTATTATTCCCGAGTGTCCAAACCACTTAGACACACCCAGACTGTTGAACTCATGGTATCCACTTGGGTGATGTATTTGTTCTCGAATTGGGGAGCAGATTTTGTAAGAAGAAACCCCAAGAAAAATGACATGGTACTGTTTTTTGAAAAAAATGACCTTGTACGATATTTGTCAAATGCAAATAAGTTCTGATACATATCAACGTTTGAGTTTATATATATATATATATATATATACATATATATATATATATATATAATTATTGAGTCATCCGCAGATAGCTATTTTTATGTATTACATCTCTTCAGTGTTGCTATAGACTTTCCATTATCCCCTCCAGTACCGCGAGGCAGAATTGAAACCTTCACTATTTACATCTATCTCTCTCTCTCTCTCTGTATATATATATATATATATATATATATATATATATATATATATATATATATATATATATATATATATTGTTTAGTAAGGAACAATATCAGATAGATACAAATCATGTAAGTATTGAAAACCATCCTGCATGGGAAAATCATAATTTAAAATCTTACCTTTTTTGCTTAGCTTGAACATTTGACACCGATGAGAAGAACCAATTTTCATCGCGTGGCATACCACATACGCATAGGGGTTCATTAAAAATCGTAAACAAGCCGAAAAATAATAATAATAAAAACACAAGCAATTATTTCGCTTTTCCCGAATACTCTCAGCTGATTGTCAAGATAATCTGAACATTATAGGAACTTTATTTGATGTTTTGAATCGACGATAAATTTCATCGGCCAAATTTTCTATTCTTGTAAGTCAGATGCCCACCACGGAGAATCCATAATTAATTCGACCATATCTTGTAGAATTTACACGGTAAAGAAAATAATGTAAACATATCGTGCATGTGTCATAGAACCTTTGATCTAATGGGAAAAAAATGAAAGTAAAAGAAATTATCGTGAATATATCACGCAAGTATTTATTAATCGAAATGGTTCGTTTTTACACACCGTCAAAAGACATTATTTTTTAAAATAGGGAGACGTAAGTGATCGAATCATTTATTTGTCCGGATTTTTTCATACGTTTATGAAAAGACGGACAAACTATAATGTTGATAGAAAGACAAAAAGGCAAAAAAAGGAACTAAGATATCAAATATAAGAATATTGGTGTCCCAGTAAGTAATCTATGAACCTGAGATAGCAGGAAAATATTTGATTTTTTTGCTCTCAAGATATTAAAAATTTTTGGAGAGACCACTTCCCTTACCAGTCATGGCCATTGATTAGAATATTTCTCGGTTGTTTATAAAACATGGGACCTTGCACAGATATTCTTTGATAGGTAAAAACATTTGTGAATACAGAAATGTTTGAAGAACCTCCCCACCCCACGCACAAAATATATATATATATATCCCAATCGCAAACAGATATCTGGCCCCCTCATAATTCCATCACATCTTCCTTTCTCAAAATTTCATTGAAATCCATTGAGAACTATCAGAGAAATCGTGTGGTTTGACAGGAGCAGTTAAGGAAATGTATGAAGAAAAAAAAACGAACAAATACATCGAAATCAGGAACAAATGCCTTGATATACCCTTAAATTTGATCACTTCTACCTTACCCCGTGATCAACCTCTCCACAATATTTGATTGACATTCATTGAGAACTATTGGAGATATTGTATGGAAAAACAGGGGCAAATACAGAAATGTAGGAAGAAAACAGAAACAGAAACATACCTCTCAGTCATAAGATAATGTTTGGACCCATAGCAAAATTTAATCACAAAATCCTTTATACATACTTCACTCTTCCACGAAATTGTGTCATAATTTATTGAGAAATTCCAGAGAAATTGAATTGACAGACAGAAGCAAATTCAGAAATTTATAAGAATAAAGACAACTATAAATATTCTTCAATCATGAACAAACTGTTGAATCCATTCAAAAGATTGATCAGTTCTACACAATCTTCCACAAAATTTAATTGAAATCAATTGGGAATATTTGATATCGTGTAGACTGACATAAGCGAAATGTATTTCACTGGGAGAATATACGTAAATAAGAAACAAATGGATGGATCCAACAAAATTAAATGTGCTTCACCCTTCCACAAAATTAAATTTCATGGATATTGATAACTTTCTGAGATAACGCACGAAGAGAAAGAAGTGAATATCGAAATGCAGAAGAAAAAGTTTATTTCGTTTTTCCCTGTTTCAATTTCTATACTCACTCATGTGGAAAGGTTGGCTGCAAGATGTAGAAGGAGCGATCAAATTTTTGAGTTCAGAGAGATTTCTGTTCCATTGGAAAATGATTGTAAGCTTGCAAGGTTGGAAATGTTACTTAGCAACCGTTGCTAAGGAAATACCGTTTCAGAATGTCTCCATACCTGAAATTATCGGAGACACCCTAGAGTATCCAAGTGCTATGCTTTCATCACAAAGCGAGCAAGGGATCGCCAGAGAAATCTGAATTTTCAAAGTGACAAGGGTGAATGCAACCGGAAATAAACTAAGGGCCCAATTCATCATAAACGTACATTGCTAATTGAATCCCTTTACACAAAATTTATTTTGTGGGATTGCGAGAAAAAAAAAACTATTTCAAGACATAATGAGTAAATCTTTGAGTTTCCAGACTCCTAGCCCCGTTTATGGGGTCTGTACGCATGATACATACATAGCCAGCCAGACAGTTTTTGTTGCCGGTTTCTGATAAATACAGTCTCTACTAAGACTATCGGATAGTTTCAAACAATCAGACAAATGGCTTTTATACTCTCATAGTAGCAAAAACCATGGACAGCTTTGAAACGAGTGAAAGGCGAGAGCAGAGAATTAGTGTTTTGGTGGTCAGATCTCAGTTTTGCAGCATTATCGATTCTAGGATTCGGGATGTTGAAGATTAATTAGCAATGCACTGCTACGCCTTTTTCGTATCAATTGGTTGCCAGTACATTTATTTACTTGGTCAAGCTGTTACATCGGAAGAGTATAAATGCTGATATATATATATATATATATATATATATATATATATATATATATATATATATATATATATATATATATTTATTTATTAAAAATCGTTTTTTTAAATTATGTTTAAAAATCGAAATGGATTGTAGGGCATATAATGAAAACGATAAATTATATCATTTTCGAATTTTTAAACTTTTAGATTATTCATGGGGAACATCAGTAACAACAACATAAAAAAAACAACAGCCATACCAACAACATAGTAATGACAATGATAATTAGTAACAGTATCGATATTATACTCAAATATAGTACACACGTTAGAGTGACTAGTACACACACACACGCGCGCAGAGAAACACTGGCATTATGCATTTATACGAAAATTTAGCAGAAATTGTGGAAGATCTTTAGAATGCTTATGTAATAATATACAATCTATGAATGCACACGTATACATACACACATACATACATGTCCTTGAATACATATAATCGTGTTTCTCTTCGCAAACTTGTGTCTATCTCGCAGTCCGTCTATCTCTCAGTATACAGTATATTCTACTCAGTGAATACAAAAAGTATCCGATACATTCCAAAAAGTTCGGTTTTTATACGTCTTTGAAATTTATAGAATTAGGACCAAGAAACAAAAAATACAAAAATCCAAGAGAACATTGAAACAAGATTGTACAAAACCCAAATATCTCTGTTTACAAATTCTGTCAGTTATGAAAGTGCATGAAAATGAACTTTTTGAAATGTATCAGATGTCTTCCTCGTCCACTGTGCATTGGAGTATACAAATATATCAATATGTGTATGAACAAGCCTACTTATACATACATGCAAATGTATTATGGGAATGTACAGACATACAAAGTCAACTAACTCACTCAATCTCTCACCCTCTGTCTGTCACAGCATGGTGCGAATTCAGTAGACAAAGACGTTACCACCATTCTATATCAGAAGATTCTTCCCATCTCTCTGTCTCTATGTATGCACATGGGATCTTTCCCGTTGGGTAATGGTTGACAAACCATTCTAGCAAGCTGTTACTAATATGTAGGCTTGTGACTATATATATATATATATATATATATATATATATATATATATATATATATATATATATATATACTTGCTCATGGTAAAATAACTTTAACTATAACACAGGAAAGAAATGATATCTTCTGAAATTTTATATATTAAATACAATTTTTTAAAAATTGAAATTTGATGATTAGTTGATTTGGGGGAGGTATTCAGATCCCCGTTGGTGGGAGAGTAATATCTTCAAAGATGTTTCGCCTGTCTCAGCTGTCAAAAGTGAGCCAATATGCACCGTAAAAACATTTCTTAAAAAAATACTCAGTACAATAGAACACTGATTTCATCGCTACCTAAAGCTTTTTGAATCAGCCTAATACTTGACATGCTAATCAAAATTTTGGATTCTCACACTAATTGTTTGGGCTTGCTCTCACCGTCAAGCAGAAACACAAGCTCATTTTCTTTTAATGCAATATCCAAGGTCAAGTTTATCTTTATAGTAACATAGTAAATAGAACCCTACGTCTGGAAAGTTTAAAAATTAATTGCCCTGAAAACTGAAAACGTACCAAACGATGCAAACTTTTTTCCTGATTTATCCGTATATTTGACTGAAACAAATACAAGTGCAGGTCTGCCCGGGTTTTGCAATATCCAAGCAACGTAAAAATATCTCAACAAAATTGAGACGATAATTTAGAAATTCAAAAAATCAACTTGTTTCAAGAAAAATAATTTCAAGTAGACTGAGGGATGCTTGCCTCCTACAAAGAACGTCACGAAATAATTCCAATGTATTGCTTTATGGCCATCATGATACGCAGAGTATTGAGCGTGTTCTCTTGAGTGATGTGTCACTCTTTTAGCTGTCTGCCGATGCTCAAGAACTTTATATGTCCGGTAAAATTACTGCATCTAGTGTTGGCAAGCTGATACAGCGCGTTAAAAAGTTCATTAATCCCGGAGAGTACCAATATAGTTCACAAAAAGTATTGGTTTCAAGACTGGACAAGTTGTGTGTCGTAAATAAGAGGCAAGAGGCAACTTTCCAACAAGATTATGCCCATCACAGTCGTGGCCTGAGCGTAAGCCTTTGTCTATGATTTTTTATTACTGCAGCAGCCCCATTTTCTGTAATCATTTTTTAGATTTACGCTGTCTTGGCCGAATGATACATTAAGCATGTAATGACGGGAGATCGTTTCAAATAGGACTTTTTGTATGATATAACACAATTCATAATCATTCTATCGGCGCATATATCCATTTCTCAATATATATATATATATATATATATATATATATATATATATATATATATATATATATATATGTGTGTGTGTGTGTGTGTGTGTGTGTGTGTGTGTGAGTGTGTGTGTGTGTGTGTGATTTCTATTGAATCATACAATCAAGTTAACTGCTCAATTCAGCATTGCACTGTAACAGTTTCTTAAGATTTCCCTCCTTTTGAAACTGCCAAACACAGGCAGATACTTCACCTCCAGCAGATTCTGTTCAGGGTGATATGTCAAAAACATGCATGCATCCTAAACACATATACTGCATATACAATCATATTGTGATATCAATGGCAAGTTATAAAACTAAGGATCATTTTCCTCTCTCTATTTGTATTCATGTATTGAAATATGTTTATGTTCGTATGATTATACATTGAAGCACATATTTAGATATGTTTTGATTAATACATACGTCGTAGACAAAAAAAAAGAAGCTATTTGAATAAATATAAGTTTATCATTTAAATATTTTTTTTCTTCATGTACACATATGTATGTACAAAATTGGATAAATAAGGCCGTAGCCTTACACGTAGTTATTGACTGACTTTCGTTCGGGAATTTTTACTGTATTTTTGCAATGTATGTGTTTGATTCCCATGAACATTGATGCATGTATGTATGTATGTATGTATGTATGTATTTGGGCTAACGTGTGTATAGATAACGGTATATGTACATTCTAGTGAAAACAGATACTCACAATGTATTTGTTGATATCAGAATTGACAGAAAAAAAATCCGATTTCCAAATATATTTTTCACTGTCTCACGTGCACTCGATTAGGGAAATCCACACAAACAAAGCAATTATCGATCTTTCTATACGCTCAAATGTTATCAGTCTCCTTTTGATTTTTTTTTACACGTCACTTAATTCGATTTGATTGGTCATACTTCCAGACGCTTACTCATATTGAATATTCCAGATGCAATTTATCAGAGAATTCTCTTTGTCCCCCATCCCGCTTTCTTTTACCTAACTACTTGGAGAGGGGATATCAGAACACATAAAGAAAAATACATGAAAAAAAAATGGAAGAAAAATATTAAAAGAATCAAGAGAATTGTTTGTTTTTTTTTTTCACCGGCTGACGAGCCGAATTTAACGATTTGGTAGCTAAAGGATGGATAGGGAAACGTCTGTAAATGGCGATGGAAAGACTAATCAGGGGTCAACTGAAGTAAAATCAGTATTTTGGCAAAGGAGAGCGTGGATAGGGAAGAGGGTGAAGTGGTGGCGGGAATAAGCGATCATCATCATCATCATCATCATCATCATCAACAACAACAACATCAACACCAACAACACCAACAACAGTAGCAGCCTTTTAGCGTCCGTTGTTGGACAGAGACCTTGCCCAGGGTTCGTCAGGTCTCTCCATCATTCGCGTCACGGAGCCAACACTCTCTGAACTTGACCAGTTCGTCATGCCATCTTATATTGTGCCGGCCATGGTTTTGCATATGATCTCTGGGGATTCATGTCGTGAGTTGTGATGTCCATCGGTTGTCTGGCATTCTTACAATATGACCAACTCATTGACCATTTGATTTCTTTAGTAGAATCTATGATATTCCCGTCTCCTTCTTTTCCCTCTAATATACTGTGCTGTTTTGTACTCTTTCCATGGTGCTTCTCTTTTGTATGCATTGCGCAGTTCTCAATTCGATAGTCAATCTTTTGATCAATTTTCATGTTTCAGCTCCATAAGTGACGATCAGGATGATGCATTAGTTGTATACCCTCCTTGTTGAGACTTGCAGGAATCTCTTCTTCTCGAAGGTTGAGTTTACTCTATTAAAAGCTCGCAATCCTAAACTGATCCTTTGCTTAATTTCTTCTTCTTTTGAGGGTGTACAATAACATGTAAATATAATAACATAACTCAGAATTATAGATCGGTTCTTCTGCCTAAGAAGTATCTGAGCACTCTGACTTGGATCAAAATGCCGCCCCCGAGCACTTTTGCTTCGGATTAGAGTGTAGCATTTGTGTGCATAAAAAATAATGCACAAGCACACGCATGCGCACGAATACATACACGGATGCACATTTTTATGTACGCCGATAACGATAATAAAATCAAGGAGAAGAAGGCAAATGATAAAAGAATATATGAAACAAAAATATTAGGTAAAATGAAAATAGAAAAAATAGCATTAAAACGGTTTATTAGATTGTATCAAATGTCAGGGAAATCTTAGAAATATCTTTCAAATCTAATCAGCTCTTTATTGCTAGGATAATCGTTTCAACATGATTTTAGGAGAACAAACATCTAAGTTCAGATACTTGTGTTCGTGTTAATCGTATAGAAGTCGATCTATTCTGTTGTAAAATCACTAAGGTGACAATTACATGAATATTACCTTTTTTTTATCATTAAAGCATCAGAAAAAACTCAACTTACAGGCAAATATAAGTTCACATGGCTGTTGTAGATGAAATAGACAATCGTCGTATCAGCACTCTGTTTTAACAGCATTAACAGGTGCCGTAATAATGGGAGTCTTACAACTTTTTGTAAATTAACAGAGATCTCATGTGTCACTACTACATACACCAATTGTTAATTTACCAGGAACACGTTTGTCATGTATTACAGTCCAGTTCATGTTTTTCTTAATGGAAGTTGCTCACTTTGCAGTATATCATTACCGTATTTTGATGGATTGAAAAATCTACTCAACTTTAGGGACCCAATTAAACATACGTCTATGAAATATAATACTTTTTAAAAGCTGCAAAATGATAGTGTTCTCTTTTCAAATCATCACAACTAAACAAAATGTAGCTGTCATCATGATAACTTATGGAATCATATGGACCGTCCTCTTCTCTGACGAAGTTCCTCTTGAAAAATATTATTTCTCGGATGTGTTTTTATATGCAACCTAAGACGATTATTGGAGAGCCAGGTGGACTCAGAAACATGATTCAGCGGAAATTACTGTGTTTGCTACGTCTAAAAAAAGGGAAGAAATTCATTAGCTAAAATGGGGAAGAATGAGAAAGATTATGGCTGAAAGAATGACTGAGAATGAAAAAAAGGGATGAAAGGACTGGAAAGAAACACGCATAAAGCAGAAGAGATGAGACGTAGCTGAAAAAGAAGTTTTTACGTTGAAGGAAACATTAAAAAAATGACGACAAAATCGGGAATGGTATTAGATGTGGACGAAGGCAGGACGGAAGAAAAAAAATCAGGAAAAAAAAAACGCTTATCATTGTAGTGATAACAGTGAGAGGAGAATATAGTAGAAAAGAGGAGGGGGAATACGATAAGCGGGAGGAAAAGAGAAGGTTGAAGATAAAGAAGCAGACGAACGCATTGCAGAGGAAAAAAGGAAAAGAAAAAAATTACCCAGGCAAATATGGCGGAAAGTGAGTAGAGATTCATAGAAAAAGTGAAAGGGATGAAAGAAAGAAAGAAAGAAAGAAAAAAAGACAGAGGTGGTGGATGAATGAAGCAGGGTAGAAAGGAGAAAAAAAGAAAGGAAGGGAAATAGAATAATGTATATGAAAGAATAAAGATAAATATTAATAAAACAAATGGAAAAGTAGTGTGGAGAGAGACACTAACATAACTCAAAGCTTTTATCAATAAAAATGGATGAAAAGGACTCGTTTTGCCGAACGTACTTAAATACTGCCAACCTTCATCTCTGCAGCATCGTTATTCCCGTTGAAATATCGCTTAAATGTGATGGCGTCTTTGATAAAAAAATTGTAATTAAATGGTAAGGAATCATGGCACCAGTCTTGATTTCGGCTCTCCATTTTCTTCCTGCATTAATTTTGTCTTCATGTATTTGCAAACATCACCTGTTCTATTTTAAACTTCCTGCACATTGTTTAACAAAGCAGTGCCTTTTTACAACGACCTGGACACGCCAGTCCGTCTATCTTTTCACATTAACTCACTCACACTCGCGCGCGCTGAGAAAGACAATTACAAACACACGCAGCAGCTAAAAAACAACGTACATATTCAGAAATTGACGCCTAGACAGCGATGAAATACGCGTAGCTTCACTCAATCATTTTTACACTGTTAAATGATGACAATGCAATCAGCAGCATATTGTGAAATTTGTTTGCTTTCTATAAAGTCATGCAAATATGAACGTAAGACTTTATCGCTGGCGTAATGTATCTGTTATATTTGCTGATTCTTTTATTCTTCTGAATTTTCCGGGTCAAAAATTTTTTTTTCTACTTCATTCGTGCTCTTTGTTGCCTCAAACGACTTTTCATCGATACGATCTCAGAGATAATGGCGTAAGTAAATCTTTTTGAGTTATTCCAGTGTTATTTTTAAAGTATGGTCGTTCAATTTCGGGCAGTCGATTGGGTACTTGGCTTGATTCCTTGAACCGGGATTGAACCTTCAGATATTCTCTTATTACCACCAATTATTGCCCAATTAGTCTAAATCTATCAAATACCGCTCAGGTATAAAATATATATAAGATATGCAAAACTCTATATGATTGAAGAATTCAGATTTAGTTTTTTTTTCAGTAATAATTGATAAGATGAAAATGGCTTTTCTGTATGGATGGTAATTTATGGGATAATTCAACAAAAAATGAGGGAAAATTTTGATTCGATGACACTTTCTGGGAAAATGTTTTACCTGACCTCATATTCTGATAACCTTTTTTTCAATATTGTTTTTTTTTACTTTGCCTGATATAGGATTTCATTATTTTCAATCAAATTTTCGAAACAAAAGGTTTTTTTCGTAAAGAAAAATAACAATATCATCGTGAAATATGCTAGGTGGCATGCCTAAAGGCTTAAAAAGTTAGATATGTATTTTTCACCAAGAAAATAGTGTTTAACCCCGGATAGGTAGGATTTCTATCTTTGGAAGTTCGGCATAACACAGTCTTCCTACTACATTTCTACCAATTTAATTTTGTACGGAACCAAACTAAGTTAATATCGATATAATCTCTATAAAATTAGACCAGTATCATTACAAGTTCTGTGATGAGTAAGACGGAACCGGTAGTGACACAAAAGCTTCTCAATCTCCCTGAAGGAATTCTGTTTTTTATAATGGCACAATGCAGTGTTATGACAGCGTTCTATGCTAGAGTTCGTCATGACACGGTCTCCTATAACAAACGACAATACCCTTTCTGTTTATTGACATTCTGCTTTCTAATCTTGGTAAATCCTGTTGATTCAAATATTCGCCCTCAAACGTAACGTTTGAATTTGAATTACTGTTAGCTAATCGATATTCTGGTGGTTAATGCTACTGGACATTATTTATGCTTCTTCAGGAAATAGAACGACTTCCATTCAGCGATTTGAGGTAACCGAAGTTAGAAAAGCCCTTTTATAATTCCCCTATTGCGAAGAGATTAATACTCGACTGGCCTTTACTAGTTACGGCTAGCAATGGACGCCACATCCATCTTGTTGACATCGCCTGAGTAGGAAAGAGTGAATCGTCCAGTGACTATGCGATCCTTCTTTTCTTTTTCTGGTAATGTGGCGTGACTATTGGAGCAGTATGGTCAAAGCGACTTGAGGTAAGACGACATAGGCTTCATTCTTTCCCCAACGGCTCCAATGTGAAAATGATGTAAGCAGTCTCCACCAGAATTTGAACTAAGTTCGTCGCTTCTGGCTTCTGGTAACTCTTATGCTCTTTCCTACTCTTCCACTTACACTGCTATTAAATCAATTCATTTCAAATTATTTGTAACTATATAAATCACATTTTCAATTCAATACACTTGTTTCCAATTATGTATCACTAAGGGATACGTACACAGTGATAGTTAAGTGGAGATTATTTTTCCCTATTTTAGCTAAAATTAGTACGAAACTAAATACACAACTCTAACTACGAAAATACATAAGCTGGCCACATTTACTGACGTCACTTTCTTCTGCCTCCTGACTGTAAAAGCCGTAACAGCTTAATATGCAGCCCTGGTCCTCAAACTAGTGATTTTTCTTTTAGCTTCTAATGTAGCCCCGGTCATAAAATCGATTACTTTTCTATCTTTTAATTTTTCTATACTCTTTTCTAGATCACTTGCTATGTGGACTAGCGCATAGTAATAGAAGCTATGCTTCCCCTTTTTTTATACGGTGACTTACAACAAGTTTAGCTATGCTTTCTTTCTTCATGGCATTGAGATTTCCTAATTCCCCAATTTCATTCCACACGCTTCCGGTAGAATTATTTGGTTTGTCATATTATGCTTGGAAAGCCAATGGTGATTTCTGATGTGCAAGCTTTCGGCAAATATTTGTGTCCTTATTTTGCCTTGAGAGTTTTGTCGATGTTTCTGCATTCTTCAACCCAAACTTATCGTTACATAATTTAGCGCTCTCATTTTTTTTGCTGCAAGATAACCCAATGCAAAAGCTATGTCACATCTTTTCTCTACTTGACGTAGTTAGGTTAGCTTATCGGCAAATTCATTACTAACTTCTGATTTACGTGACTATTTGGTCAACAATGTACACAGGTGCTGAAAACTCGTAAGCTACTTGTCCTATCAATTTGCCTACACTGTATTAACCTTCTACTCTTTTACAGTAATTTCATCACCACTTTTGATATCATCGTTTGACTGTACGATATTAAGCCTTGTGAAGGCAGCAATTCAAAATTCCTCGGTTAAGTAACATATATGATTACTGGACTGACACGCCAAATCACACCTGATGAATTCTTCGATACGTTTCCCTTCTCTACAATAACTAGCTAGCCCTTGTTACTTAGTACACTTTGCATCTATTCTGGTTACGATCATCCTGAATGTTCAAATGTTTGCACGTTCCCTTTTCCAGCTTAAATGTACGCACTTCATTGTTTTATTTGTTGATTGATTTATGTTCCAATATTTGTCTGAAATTTTACACGTGTCTTCATTTCGATTCTTATGAACTTCTGTGTGCATTTTGTTTGATCTGATTTTCTTTATTCCAATTTTGTTTCTTAATTCACATGGTAATATCACATTGATCACATGTTCCTAACCAAAGCAATATGGCTGCCGTCAGAGGTTGTTCACATTTAACAATAAAAAATTCTGCCTTTTTGTTCAACTCTTTCCGTGAGGTCACAGACATTGGCAGGAACTTTGCCATTTGGTGACCAACCTGAACCTTTGTAACTTATTTTCCATTAACATTTTTCTTCTACACTGGACGATTACTAGCTTTTTCTAATACAGTACAATTTACCTACATTATTATCATTTATATTAACTATGATAAGAACTTTTAAACTTGGAGCTAATCCGAACCTTGATGCAAAAGTAATAAATAGGATAATGAAAAGTTGATATAAATCACGTCAAGATGAGGGCGCCGACATAGCATAACGGTTATCCAGCTCGTCTCCAACCAATTTTCTAGTCTAGTGAGTTTGAGCATCAATGTGTGCTTACTACGGTGTTCTTGTGCAAGAGTAATTTTAGCTCAGTAATTTACAATATCCTCTTTTTCACATTGAAAGAAGTCTCATGTGCAGTGATAGCAAAATAGTTTCAACGAACTATTCGCTAATGTTTTGATTTCAATCCTTAGGAGGCACTTCGCTCTTGTGACCATTTGATGAATCGGTTGCATTATTCCTACCAGTGCTAGGAGCCAGCGTTCGATTCAGGTAAAATCCAAGGTTTCGAATTTTGCTTTTCTAGCCAACCAAGTCCTTCCCATTCAAAAGACAATACTATCTCTACTTTTATTTGACTTTGTATTGAAAGACATGTAATACAGAAGAGGGTTTTCCTAAATGGCATTGAAAAAAAAAGTTATTTGGTACATTTTTAGGCCAAAATGTGTTTTCAATCTTACACCATAATGAGTTTTCATTTGGAGGCGTGGATATGTTTTGATTTTTAGACCAAAATGTTGCTCTTTTTGGGGCCTTTTCCATCATTTTTTAGGTCTGAAGGTTTTTCGTTTTTAGGTCAAGCGACTATGGGACCCACAGTATGATGCTATTGTTAGCAAGCTAATCTCGTAGATCATTACAACTGTGGTGTGTTTGTTCAGAAATCGATGATCCATTCGATGAGTGCGTTAAATATTTTGAGGCTTGATCGATCAGCATAGAAAGCAGCAGATTACCTCGAATAAGATTCAATGTCTGCCTAGAAAAGTATCTAGCCAAGTTTCAGGCAGTTTTGCAAAGTTGAAGAGGCGCCGGGATAAGTGTGTGAGGTTCCAAGGGGAGTACTATTACGGATACTAAGGCACTATTTCCTAAAGTAGAACCCCACCATCCCGTCGATATTAGATAGCCGGATAATCTCCTAACAGACCCTGTATAAGACACTGTGAGAACAATACTTGTATTTTATAGTATGCATTCTTTATTCTTTTGATCTGAATTCGAAACTAACTGAGCAAATAGAGACCCTTCTCACTGAGTTCCGAAGCATACTTCAGACTCAAATCGACTTGTTCCATAAAATAAAAACCTACATTTATTTAGTTGTTTGTATCCAGTCCAGATAGCCAGTCACGAAATCATTTATGGTTTGAGGACATTCTGAGAATTACTTATGTTGCTGGGATGGAAGACATCAGGCCTGTTTCGTAGTGGGATTACTGAATGCTCTGCTGGAATTTACCTCAACCGTGTTTATCCTACTCTAGTTCAGGAAGAAGTAGGTTAGGCAAACAAACAACTGATGTAAGAAATATATTGATTGCTTTGTCTATTCTCTGAACATATGTATCAATAATAATAATAATAATAATAATAATAATAATAATAATAATAATAATCATGATAATAATATACCGCCCCCATATATATATATATATATATATATATATATATATATATGAATTGGAAATAATTTGGTGGGCACAAGAGAACTGGAAAAAATGTATGAACGTATATATCCACGTATTTCTGAGTGCATGAGTATGTAAATGTTTTTGATCAAGTGGATACATACATACATACTTACACACACACACACACACACACACACACACACACACACACACACATATATATATATATATATATATATAAAGAGAGAGAGAGAGATAGAGAGAGATAGATAGATATAGATATGGTGGATTTCTGCCTCATTCAACATCTATCAACAATGGTATTAAGCTTCATCAACAGTGATATTTATTCAACTTAGCTTGGTGTGACACTAGGACTCATTTGTAGGACACTCAGTGCGTATTGACTGCACCATATCTTTAGCCATGAGCTAAAGGAGAATATTGAGCAGCCGATGGTCCACTTATTCTCGCAACGTGGCTCACCCATTGCTGCATTGATTCATTGTGGTCCTGAATCCCCTGAGTATCTCATTTCTGTGATGAAGTCGCACCAGCAGAGGCTGCGTGTCTTCCTTAAGGTTTCTACTACCTCAGTCACTAAAGGCTTGGTTCACCTAAACTAGTCTGTCGTCTATCTCCCTCTCTATCTCCCCCTCTCTTTCTTTATCTATCTATCTATCTATCTATCTATCTATCTATCTATCTATTTATCTATCTATATCTATATCTATATATATATCTATCTATATCTATATCTATCTATATCTATATCTATATATATATATATATATATATATATATATATATATATATATATATATATATATATATATATATGGTGCATCGTATCAGCAGATGCGGAGCTGGTCAAATAACGCAAATAGCTCAGCTAAAGCCAGCAAAGCCTTTGGAATATATATATATATATATATATATATATATATATATATATATATATATATATATATATATATATAATGCCCTTTCCATGGGAATAGAACATTCTAGTGGATGAGGAATTTCTGTGTAAATAGATATATCCCTTAAATTTAGCCTAATTGACCGTCCACTTCCGTAGTCAAGAGGTTTCAATTCTGCCTCGCGGTACTGGATGGGATAATGCTGCAACGAAGAGATGTAATACATCGAAACAGCTGTCTGTGGGTGACACAATATATATATATATATTTTTCCTGCTTTTTTTCAAGCAGCTCTGCGTCTGTTGATACAATATATTTTAGGTTAGTGAAGTGCTCGCCTGCATCCGGCTTAGATGCATTGATAAATATGGAAGGGATGTGATATGTTCCCAGTGGTGAGGGTTTGAAAAAGATAAGCGTTTTATGCAGACTGACGAAAGAGCTCAGTGGCTTTTGCAAAGCAAGATCTACTGTAGAACTTACCATGAGTGGGTTACTAAGGGTGCATCGTCAGCAAGGAGGATTTCTCTGAATAGTTTTACTGTTCCTGAACTTTATGCTTGGAGAAAGTTTACGTTGAATCGACACCGGCGAAAACGCGTACTGATGTAGATGTTATCGTTTATCTCCACTTCCTCTGCCACTTGCTGTATCTTTTTATGGGGGAGGATATTGATTATTACACTGTAGGGTCAACACTTCAAAGGTTAAAGACATCCAAAGTCAGCGCACATCTGCTTTGTCGGAGCGTATGGGATATCTGTTTAAAGCTACCGGCAGACAGAATAACTGCGTTTAGATAACGCAGATAGTCATACTAGCGAGGGTTTCGCACTTAAAGTTTCCGACAGAAGTACTGTCCATATTCTTGTACTGAAGGGGCTACAGAAACCCTTTGAAGGTGTGCATCTGTCAGGGGAGGCACACTCCTGTCAAACTTACGAGCTAGAGATCCTACTTCTATCAGTACCACCTCGCTGGACTATAGAATGCTAAGCCTTAGTTCAAAGGCTGGGGTTGATCCTTGGCAAACTGGCCTAACCATAAAATGCCAGTACTCAGGCAGGCCGGAAGGAAAGTCCGTCTTTAGTCTATAGATGTGACAATCTCTTCCTACAATCTTCAACTACGAAACCAAGCTGTCTATTCATTCATTCTTGTATATATATATATACATATATATATATATATATATATATATATATATATATATATATATATATATATATATATATATATATCCATTCATTCCATATATACGGAGTTAGGGAAGGAGTTAGATATACGGATAAGAAGAGAGAAAAATCGAGATATACATGCATTTACATGGCTCATGGCTAGCTGATACAAAACTAAAATAATAAATAACTCGATGAAAAAATCGACAAAACTAATATGGTAACCATTGCTCTATCGTAGGCATCTCTTGGAAAGAGGAGACTAAATGGTAATTAAAGGTTTGGGGAATTTGATCCGCTCACTTGAACAGGATGTAGTCGGACTTTTACCTCTACCCGTTTGTAAGCAGTACTTTCTGTGAAGCATTGTATTAGCCCAAAAGGTGAATGCTTCTTAGGACATAATGGAAACTATGTGTTAAGGGAATTTTTTTCTGCAGTTCAATTTTGATTAGCATAAATCAAAAAGAAAGCAAAAACCCCTCTGTATTCGAAACTTGTCACCGACAGAATACTAGATGGAGGGATGGACTAGACGAATTGAGTAAATACTGACACCACAACGCCCATGATAGAGAAATGTGGGGAATCCTGGAGAAAGTCTATATCCAACGACGGACGTTAAAATAAAAAGACTGATGATGATAATGATATATATATATATATATATATATATATATATATATATATATATATATATATATATATATATATATATATATATATATATATATATATATATATATATATATATCTATATATATATATATATATATATATATATATATATATATATATATGCGTAGATATGCTCTTCCAACTCTGAAATGAAGCATTGTGGTGGATGAGGAATTATGCATAAGTAAATATATCGCTTAAATTCAGTTTAATGACTGTCCAGTAGGATAATGGATTGGCTATAGCAACACTGATGTGTTGTAATACAACGAAACAGCTGTCTGTGGAAGGCTTAGTTATATATATATATATATATATATATATATATATATATATATATATATATATATATATATATATATATATATATATATATATATATATATATATATATATATATATATATATATATATATCGGATAACTTTTTTTCATCTTTATATGCATTCTTGGACGATTAAAGATCTACGCACAACTTTTTCCGGAGACATGACATGAATAAAAAACAGTAAAACAAAAAACAAAACAAAATGCGCCCTTTGTCCCCAAAACAAAGTGCAAGCAAATATCTGAATTTTGTTGATTTTTCTCTTCTTTCTTAGATCCCCTTTCATTTCTTTCTTTTATATCGATAACCAATTATCATTGGATTGGCACCTTTGCTGTATTTTCCAAACATCAATTAGCAACGTCTATTCTTGCCAGGTGTTTGCATAAAACCGACTAAAAGGAGTTAAATACAATCATGGGAGAGTTAACTGAGAGAGTCAACTGAGAGAGAGATAGAGAGAAAGAAAGAGAGAGAGAGATACAGAGCAAGGGAGAGAGAGATTGAGAGATAAAGAGAAAGAAAGAGAGTGAGATACAGAGCACGAGAGAGAGAGGGAGAGGGAGAAAGAGAGAGAGAAGGTCTGTCGGTTATCGATTATCACCTATTTACTTAATTAGGTGAATCTTTATTAGATTTTCAGAGCCAAAGGCTTTATTTTATTTTCCTCCAATTAGACCCCCCCCCCCCGAAATTACTGCAAGAATTACGAAGGCGATCTATTCCATTAGAATTCTGGATATTTTCTTCAATTTTCTTCGATGATTTTTTTATTTTTATTTTGATGGACTGAAGATGGAAATGTAATTCAGTAATTATTTACTTCTTGAGCCGATACCTCCGTATCATGTTCATTACAAAGAACGCAAAATAATGATCACCGAAAATTCTGACATCCGCTTTTTCTTGTATTAATTAAACATTTGAATAGATATCAAGAGGGATATCTTTCCTGAAAATCTAGTAAGTCCAAATTATTCTGATCGATTTGATATTCAATTTATACTACATGAGGCCGAGTGGGGTTGGAGGAAGAAGATTTTGTGACAACTATATTCCCGATAGGAATTATCTTCTTGCCTTGATAATCAGCTTTCAATTTTTTACCAATGTCCGAACACTGATGAACGGCATCGATGGGAAAGACGTGACCATGTCAGTCACGTGGCAGACCGCTAGTTTATCGATTTTGAAATAAATATTGATGGCACATCGTCTCAACAGTAGTGGCCACGGATGACGAAATGTAGATTATGTAGTTTTGTATCTTTTCCTCAAATCCAACGTTGAAAGTTTTACTGTCACTAACCAAGTATATTTCGGGAGTGTATTGTAACCAGTAATACGTGAAATAGTGAAAAATAACATTTCCTAATGCAACAAAAATCTTGACATCTCTCTGTAATATTTACAAAAAAAAAAAGAAAAAAAATTGAAAATATCCTTTTAATGGAAGAAATCAAATTTACTCATAACTATTAATAACATTTATAAAAAAAATATCACCAAGAGTTCTGAAACGTCAATGCATCAATTTGGGACTTTTTTTAGTTATTTCCCTTCTTCCTAAAAAAATATGAATTGGCAGGGTTGACAATGGGCGTAACAGATTTTTAGCTTTACCGCCGCTGCTTTGGTAGGACAGGTATTTATGGGAGAGCAATTCACCAAGTAAATGCTCGCCTACTTTCTTCACCGGAAAAATTTATGGCATTCCAGAGATGAGTCATTTTGAAGAGATGAGACAAAGAGCAAAGAGAAAATAATCCATGGCTTACCAAAGGAGATTAGTGCCAAGTGGATATAAATAGCTTCTGCTAGTTCTCAAACTTGATTTGCTAACTCCGTATTCAGCACTTTTTACAATTTTGTCAGCGGGACTCAAAAATAATCTCCCAATCCAAAATGCAGATTAATATTTTTGGCTGATCATATTGCCACGCGTGTGCACTGGTGACCTGAAATTTAGCAGCACATAGATTGGAATCGGTGAACCGGTTTCAAATTTCGGTCGGGGCAGCTTGCATTCATTTTGCACTAATGACCTTTGGGAAGACAGGGATCCTATTCCATATCCACTTATGAGTAGATAACAGGTCATTTGGAGCCCTTTAGCCCCGTAATGCAGTCCATCTTGGGCGTCGAGCCAACAGCCCAGTCACGTAAAAAACCTATATCCAAACAATAATTTGGTCTTCATTGATCGATCAAGGAATGGAGACAAATTATTATCGAGGCAGGAAGAAACGTCCCATTTAGAAGATTATCGTGGCTCAGTCTCCCAACCTCAATAAATTTATCCGCATCCCGAATAAAGTTAAGCTCAAATGTGATTTTCCGCCCGTGTTTCTGTGTTTATTTATTTTTACCAACTGCCATACGACAGGTCTACACGAACAGTACAACTTTTCTGATTTACCTTGTGCCCAACTTGAACAAATTTGAATTGAGCAAATGCCTCTTTATATAAAATGGATATGAAACTTTTTGTTGCCGATACCAGAGTGAAACCCCCGATGTGAGAAAAATTACCCAGCGAAAGATACACTCGAAGATGCGTGTATATATATATATATATATATATATATATATATATATATATATATATATATATATGTGTGTGTGTGTGTATGTGTGTGTGTGTGTATGTGTGTGTGTATGTATGTGTGTGTATGTATTTGTGCATGTCGGCGTATTAATATGCATGCACGAGTGTGTATGTTTGTATTCATGTGTGTGTGTCTATTGCTACATAAAGGGAAGAGTGTGTAGCATGTGCGTGTGGGGGGATCATATAGAATGAAGTTGAAATACATGAATTTATTTGGATATTATAAAAAAAACATGATATAGGATGTGAATCGTTCAATCCTGTCACGATTTTATCTGAAAGAATTCGCTGGGCGTCTGGATCTTAAAGGTAAGAATGCATCTCACCTAATATCGATTCTTCGGATTAAAAAAAAGCATGTCCATTAAGATGAACCAGTAGGATAAAAAATTGTCGATACTCGATTATCAATAAAACTATATATATGTACACACACACACACACACACACACACACACACACACACACACACACACACACATATATATATATATATATATATATATATATATATATATATATATATATATATATAGATATATAGATATATATATATATAGATATATAGATATATAGATATATAGATATATATATATATATAGATATATATATGCATGCTGAGGTACCCGGCCTTGCAAAGGTTTATAAATACTTAATATAAATATAGTCACATGAATTCACAATACTTTGTATCATTTGATTTAAAAAGATGCTGACGATTATCAGTTGATCTGGGAACGTTGATTCTGTATGGATCATCGTTTATAAGCAACTAAAAAAGTAGTTCTATTTTATTCATATAAAAAATGGCAAAAACATAAACTTGAATAAACAAGTATTGGACCCGAAACGAAATAAAATTCCTTCTAATTTCATTATTTTTCTGGGAAGAAGTCAAATCACTGAATTTATTTACATAATTAGTGTATGCAGTTTTTTAAAATCAAGACATTTATCCCGATGTCAATTTTAGCGTTTCTTCTTATTCACACAATAAAAAACAAAACAAAATAATATGTATTTGAATGTATTTTACATAGTTAAATTGTCACAGTGGAAAATACTGATCGAAAAATAACAAAAAAATATGGAAAAATTTGGTAAAAAAAGATAATCCAACTGAGAATATTAAAGTAGTATTTTAAAATGATAATCTTGGAAAACGTATATAAAAAAATAAAAATATGAAATAAAAATCAATATTCGTACATATGGTCAGACCCACATAAAGATGTAACATTATTATACATAGTTTTTAGCACTTTTCCTCTCACCTGTGTTTCTTTCCCTTTTTTTCTAGCTTTTTTACCTCCCACCTTGCCTCCTTCTTACCCTGAAATTAAAAAAAAACAAAAAAAAACAAAAAAACAAATCAAACAACATTTTAATCCACTCATATTCTGAGTTAGGAAAAAATCACATAGCCAATGACTTTTCCCCTATAAAACATGTACCATTATGCCAAATTGAACTTCCTAGTTGCAAAACTGTGGCCTACAAATTAGAACATACATACACAAATATGGATAATCAATTATCAAAATACATTGAAACTAAACTAAATCTTTTGCACGAAGAATGTCACGTATTTGGTTGTATAAAGCATGACTTTAGCGTCCATTGTAGAGATGATCACTTGAAGTTCTAATCGGACACGTTTTAAAGGTCGAATTTAATCACATTTACAACTGGCTATGCGTTGACCAGCACGGAATAAAGACCGGAGTAAACAGAAGGTTGACTCGTAAAAAATCTCTCAAGAGCCTTTTTAAAATATTTGAATGATATAGAAAATAATTGGGTCAATTATTTTATGTTCCTATGAAATGATCGAAAAAGATACTTTTGATTTTCAAATCATTTACAAAGAGTGGCCGAATTCAATATCAGTTGTGGCCACGAGGAAAATAAAAAGGGGAGGGTGATGGATGTGGAAATGCTTCTTGAGAGTTTGGAAGTAGGCAAGGAAACTAAGTGTGGCACTTTGCTTGACAATGATATGACGAGAGGAACCTTTAAAATCAGTTGCATCATCAAGCAAAATGTATCATCAAATGTCACACACACACACAAAAACACACACACACACACACACACAAACACACACACACACACACACACACATACACACACACACACACACACACACACACACACCAATCCACGCACTCAAACACACGGATATACCCAATCCTAATGATGGAATAATCATCTATTTTACACAAAAAATACCCAATTCTTCCTTGCCAATGCATCAATGCACTTCCATGGTGGATACTATTCACGTAGGTCGAACATTATCAGAATAACAGCAGCCGACTGATATCAGTCCTGAATTATATATATATATATATATATATATATATATACATATATATATATATATATATATATATATATATGTATATATATATATATATATACATATATATATATATATATATATATATATATATATGTATATATATATATATATATATGTATGTATATATATATATATGTATGTATATATATATATATATATATATATGTATGTATATATATATATGTAAATATATATATATATATATATATATATATATATATATATATATATATATATATATATATATATATATATATATATATATATAGTATCCGTAAAAAGTATTATTTACGTCTGTGCCTGTTACATGGCTATTTTTTCACTTTCAATTGATTAAAGCTATGTTTGGGTGAATAATCGTGAGGGAAACCCCCCTTATTTTTTCTCAGATTTGAGACAAAAACCTATTTTTAAATATTTGTCCTTAATTGGGTAAGTACTGAGATTCTTGCAATCTTTTTGGAAAAAGACCAGTGCAATCTTGTGATTTAAAATCGTAGCCAATATTCTCTACGGAAGATCATACATGTGAAACTCTTCAACTTTTTTTTTTAAAGAAGAGGTGTATTTATATTGAAAACAGACAAAAATATCAGAAAGGTTTCCGTTTCTAATATTTTTGTATGTTAATATGTTTTTTTGTTTTAAGAAAAGATATGATTTTCCTATGAGAAAAGATTTTGTCCACATGATTAAATGAATAAATTAAAATTAAACTTTATGAAATTTTATTACCCTTTTCATGTATATCTATATATTAACATTACTTAAAAAATGATCAATGTCACTATTTATTTATTGATTGGTTGCATTTTTATAAATGTATATACGTGATTCTTTTAAAAAATTCAGCTTTGATAAAACTCTTTGATGCGTGGATTCTTCACCTCTCAAACTATTTCTAATATACATGGAGCTTTCATATCTTAATTATCCAAATATTAATTTTCTCGCTACGCTGATTGACATGAATAAATATATATAGAAAGTTTTCTTAAAAGCAAAAGAATATTTACACGTTTCGCACGTAAAAACTTTGGAAATTTTCCTTATGCATATTATAAAATCATCACCACATTTTATGCTGTTTTCAGAAAGATCTCTAGTTTTATTATGTGCACACAAATTTTTCCAGGCTTATTCCTTATTAAATTTCATACAATTTTGATTTATTTGTAAGGTGTAGATCCCCGAAAGACAACGCAAATACTTGAGTGTGCGTATACAAGAAGTTAGTATCACAATTGTTTTACAATCTTTCTGAAGATTAATGACAGAAATATTTTGACGATGAAATCATCTTTTCATGTATCAACATCTTGGTGAATATTTTTTCATATATTATCTTACTGTTTTTTGTTAGATATAAATTCCACTTGAAAATGTTATATCTAAATTATCAATAGTATTCATATATCTCATTTTATTAAAATTAGAAATTCAAAGTGTCGCTTTGATAACACTGCATTTCGATGAAACAACGTTTCAATAAAAAGTCGGTTCGATAAAACGTCGTTTTGATGGAAAGTAATTCTGATGAATTGTTATTTCGGTAAAACTTTTTTGAATGGAAAGTTGTTTCAGTGTACGGTCGTTTGATGGAATGCTGTTCGGAAAAAAGACGTTTGAGAAAAATCGCTAGAGATAGTCTATTTGTAACGTCGGAAAATACCACCAAAGTGAAAATAACTGCTCATAACATATATATATATATATATATATATATATATATATATATATATATATATATATATATATATATATATATATTAGAATGTGGATTTGCTACATATTTCTGCCCTCTCTGGGCCTCATTTATTTCCAGCTGTACTCTAAAACAACTTGACTTCAATAGTAAAAAGTTGTATGTATCGAGTGCTCTATGAAATAATTCCATTACATATGAGAAGTGGCTTTATATTATTGATGTATAATTATATTATGTTATACTGCTAGCCTGGTTTGAGTCACATGTACTATATATATATATACATATATATATATATATATATATACATATATATATATATATATATATATATATATATATATATATATATATATATATATATATATATAGCGGCGGATGTGCCACTTCCGAGTCAGTTATCACACAATAGGTTTTTATAGCTGCACAAAAATTGACCGAAACGCGCCTGATCATCCAGGAGATACTTAACCTATAGTAGCAGTCCAACATCCAATTCAGTCGGCTCGAAACTAACAGCGCGGTGATTATCCAGCGAGCAGCGCCTCGGACAATCAGCGCACAGCATTTTATCGTCTCTGCCTCTCACACTGCGTTCGCTTGTTTGTATGATCGGTTTTCTCTTTCCTCTGAATTGGAAAAAATAACTTTTGCTGATATTACACACGATAATCGTAAATTCAAGACCCGGTTGTGGGAAATATTCTGTTATAGATTGTTTGATGCTATTTGGATATAATCAATTTTTGTTTTTGTTAAATTGCTTGTCATTTTTTGACCAAGTTTCAACTGCGATATTTTCGTCATTTAAAAAGTTAATATGCTGGTTTGTGTCTTGTTTTGAAGGATCTATACCCAGCTTTCGATTGTAGTACTTATAACATAGTTTCTTCAAATAATTTTTGAATTAGTACAAAAAGAGAGCTTTGTCAGTACCCAAGAACACGGAAAAATCACCATTAGTGCGTTATAACTTAGTAATTATTGAACATCAGTTGTGTTATGCATTGTAATAATGATATAGAGTATCCAAGCTTCAAAACACACACACACACACACACACACGCACATTTAGGAAAAAGGCCTCAAAGCGAAAGAACACCCCAAGGCTGAAAATTATCACAACATAATTTTGCCTAAAATGCTGTAACAACTATTTTGCATGCAAACAGAGAGAGGGAAATCAAAGAGAGTGTGTTAGTATTTTTCCTTGAATTTTCGTTCATATTTCATTTTGTTGCTGATATGAACTTCCCTGGTCAAAATCTCCAGTGGAGGGACAATTCCTCAACTTAAGCATACCGTGGGAACGTTTTGTTGAAGTTTTAAATCATACATTTTTGGGTACCTTATCCTATGTAGATTGAGAAAAATAGGGCAACAACCTCGTTAATGACTAGAAAAATTATTCAATGTGGTCAAATACTGGGGATTAGATTTACAAAGTATGAAACGTGAACCAGAAAATATCATCGAGTTATAAACAAATTCCTGGATTCATCCCAAAATTTAATCACATCTTCTTTGATATGTGCCTCACTATTTCACAAAACCTCTTTGGTATTGGTAAAAACACAAAAATATAACTCAATCAAATACAAATTTCTGATTCCAACCCAAGATGAAATCAGTTCTTCCTTGCACCTTGGCCCACCTCTCTTCAGAAATTTATTGACATTCATTGAGAATTTTGACGATATCGTATGGACAGACAGGAGCGAATATAGAAATATAAAAAGAGAAAAACTACAACAAAATATATCTCAATCATCAACAAATTCTTGAATCAACTCCAAAATTTTGAAAATCTTCTTTTGGAGATATCGTGCAGAGAGACAGGAGCAATCAGAGCAATATATTGAAAAACGCAAAAATAACTCCCAATTTATATTTTCCTGCTTTTTTTCGACTTACATTTCTATATTTCCCCCAATCTGCCCATGCGTTCTTCGTTGATATCGACATAATTTTGTTGAAATATGGACTGCTGGGTAAAGAAGACGGGATTAACTTGGATCTAAGAATTTGTTTTTTATTGAGAGATATTTTCATTTTATTCAAAAAACACATTTCTGTATCCACTCTTGACTGTCCCAACTACCCACTCTCCCCATTTTTGCCTGTCCTAACTCTCCATGAATTTTAGCGCTATTTTGTGGGATGGTAAAACATGCATCAAGGAAGATGTTATTAAATATGGGGTCAGGCCCAGGAATTTCTTTTTGATTGAGGGATATTTCTCGTTTTCATTTTCATACATCGTGATTTTAACACCTTTTTTTTTGACACCATGGAAAATCATATACCAAGAAAAAAAAAATTACCAATTCTGTACATTAAAAAAGCTCTCCAAAGGTGTATAATTTCAAACTTTTAAAATTTCCAAAAGATTTCAATTATCCCTCTATTATTATGCTTTATAGGTTTATTCTTCAACATTTGATAACTTGACACATTCAGTAGCAGGTTCAAGTAAGACATGAGAATTTTATTGCATTTTGGAAGCAGGGGCAAATGCCGTCATTGCATCGGTCTGCGAAGGACAACTCTACTTAATTCATCAATTTTCATTTGAATGCATTGTTAGATATCTATTCTGTGAAAATGTACATGCTCATGTACATAAACGCATATATACACACACACATACACACACACACACACATACGTTATTGAATATGTCATTGTATGCATTACTTAGCTGGAGGGTTTTGTATACATTCTTCATCGATTTGAACAAGATGGCAGACTCTGCTAAAACTGTAATGTATACAATTTTTGATAGCATTTTGGTAAGATTTGTCGATATGCGCTTTTCTAAAAAAAATATTGATACAAAAAATATTTGTTTTCAATTAATTTTTCCTGTTAATTCCCGTTAAAGCGTCAAAAACTAATTGCATGAATAATAAAAGAAAAAAATATCGTTCAAAATGCAATATAATTTATTGGCAAAAGATGCAGCTATATATATATATATATATATATATATATATATATACATATATATATATATATATATACAACCAAAACATCCACGCTTGTGTTCATAGCTATATATATATATATATATATATATATATATATATATATATATATATATATATATATATATGAAACCAAAACTTTTACGCTTGCATTCATAACTATACATATAGATGACCAAAACCTCTACGCTTGTATTCGTATATATACATATACATATACATATATATATATATATATATATATATATATATATATATATATATATATATATATATATATATGTATATATATATGTATATATATATATATATATATATATATATACATATATATATATATATATATATATATGAAACCAAAACTTTTACGCTTGCATTCATAACTATACATATAGATGACCAAAACCTTTACGCTTGTATTCGTATATATATATATATATATATATATATATATATATATATATATATATATATATATATATATATATATATATATGCAGTCTATTGATCAGTTTTGAACCGTTTAGTCTGCCTTCTTTTTTCTTCCTTCTTCCTTCCCCTTTTCCTTTTATTCATTTTTAAAACTCGAAAATTGATTTCTGATAAGGAATTATATGAGGTAGTGTGACGTAAAAAAAGAATAACTTATTTTCCATTCTCTTTCCCTTATTAAAATAACTGCATTCTTTCTTTGTTACCAACGTTGTCTATGTCTCTTTAACCACCCTCTTCTGATCAACTAATTCCACATAAACGCCAATAATCTATCCAAATGCAGCCTCAACATAAAATTGACCTTTTGCGTCGCAGTTAAAAAACCAATACATTTGCAATTAGGTGTGCAATAACATGTTCCTTAAAAACTGCAAAAGTATATTTTCTTGCTCGTTCCCTCAATATCAATGCATATAAACTTATTAAACAAGAAAGGGCATAGAAATTATCTGAACACCAGTGCAGATTTGATTAAGTGAAAAAATCTTTAAAAATCTTGTCCTAAATATTTTTGATAAATGAAGTTACTACTTGTTCATACAAGAAAAAAAGAAAAGAAGATAACGTAGCTGAATTCATTTGAATTGGTGTAGAAAAAAAAGCAAGTCGTCTGGTTAGTTATTGATTTTTCAATTGATGTCAACATAATTTTTCGATTTAAAAAGGCTTTGGCATTTCAAGCTGTTTTTGTCTACTTTTTATTTATCTATTTTTCTTTTTACTTAAAAGGAAAAAATCTCTTCCAGTCTATTCAAATGTATGTATGTAAATATGTATGCATGTATTTATGTATTTTTGTATTTATGTATATATTTATGTATTTATGCATATACTTATTTATTCACGTATGTATGTGTCTGTCTCATTCTGTTACCTATAAGGGTAAAATATGTAGAGAAAAACTCTTCTGCCAAGTCATCCAATGGAAACCGTCACGTGACGAAAGTCTTTTGGCAGCATTCTAGGTTAGGGTAATCAATTGAAACATTCGGGTGATCAACGATCCCTTGCATTTTATTGGAGAGTGATTACTAAAAAAAAGTCCAAATATTCAAATAAGCAAGGACCGATACTGTCAAATACAAACTAGTTTAGCTGGCACAAACAGAAAAAAAAGTTTCTCCTTGACGTTATAACGAGTAAATGTTTAAGTTTTCAGACCTCGAGCTCCAAACGCATGACTTGAAAACTTGAGAAACCTATGTTGACAGCTTTGGTGACAGTTTTGAGAGAATTGGGACGCAGACATTTGAATGAAGCTGACATCTGAATAAAGCAGACGATTCAAAGGTTCGTACATTTGTTATTTTACAGAATTACTAGTTGGTAAAAATATCTGGGTTAAGATTCTGTTTAGTAAACAAGATCATTTCTTTATGAAGAAGCCTCATTCATTTTTCATCATAAACTAAATAAATCAAAATTTCACTTATTCTATTAAAAATAATATCTCATCATTAAGAATTATATAAATGAAATATTACTTCTTTAAAATATTACTCATCTTATTACTACAAATGAAGTATACCAAAATATTATTCATTTCAATTGCTGTTAGTAGTTATTTTATACAGGAAGAGATTGCAGGGAGGGAATAAATAGTTTTTGAAGAGAGTAGGAAGACATAGATATAAGGAAGTTAGGTAGTTCAATAAGTGATGGGAAGGTAGAAGACAAAAAAAATTAGGTAGTTTATTGTGGGAATAGAAAAATTTTTGCAAATGAAACTATTGCATGTTTGTATAACATTTAGATAAAAACATGGACCAGCAACGAAACCTGGAAGCGATAAGGGAGACGATAGGGTGATACATGTATACCCTGAGGGGTAAGTAAAGGCATGAGATAAATCATAATATTCTTGATGTCATTATCCGATTAATTTCCGTGGGTTTAGCTAGTACATACTAATTTAATGAGAATATCCGAGAAATTAAGTTGGCCAATGTAAAAGTGGACTCGGACAGCTGGGAATAATTAAGTATTTTTTCGAACTTGGTCGAGAAAAATAATTATATAAACACTCCAACAAACAAGACTCGTGTCAGTCAGGACAAAACGAAGAATCGAGTGAACGCTTGGAATTTTGCCATGGAAAGTCAGACCAATGGTTCAGGCGGAAACCACAAAACTTTCCCAGAGAAAAAAAAAGGGTAGAATTCAATTCAAACGGATCATCTAGTTCCGGTCATGGAACAGTCATCGTCAACAAAGAAAAGAAAACCTAACAGACTATAAATATTGCCATTTTCAGCTGATCACTGAGTGAATCTTATATAAAAGGGGAGTCTGGAGAAATATTTGTATAATAACGTTATCAAGGCGTCAAGGATCCGTGCTTAAAGATTTGAAGAAATGAAAATCTGAGGAAGAGTTCAAGTTATCCAAACGACGAGGCGCACAGGGGTCGGGACCGAACCAAGCGACGCCATCAAAGTTTTGTGCAGTGTTCCAGCTGCACGCACTGATGCTTTCGTTGCTGTTAATGTTTTCAGTCACTGTTTTGGTCAAATTTTCTTGTGTTTTGGTAACAATATGGTAAAAATAAACAGGGATACGCGAACTTGCCTGGGAAAAGTAATTTCGATTTAACAACACATTTAGTTTAAAGAGATTTAATAAAATCAAACGAGGGGAGTTTATTGGATTGAAAAATAATTTCACAACTTTCTCCTCACAATATACTCTTTTGAATTGTAATGTTCAA
Organism: Thysanoteuthis rhombus; assembly: GCA_963457665.1. Lineage (NCBI taxonomy): Eukaryota > Metazoa > Mollusca > Cephalopoda > Oegopsida > Thysanoteuthidae > Thysanoteuthis > Thysanoteuthis major. The sequence continues at coordinate 57,567,371 of OY735200.1, forward strand.
GTTCTTATAATCTAATGTGTGTTTTCAAGCTTTTACCTATTTACATCAATTTGTACAACCATATAACCGTGCTACATCAAAATCCGCACTAAACGAATTAAACTATTCAAAGTGCCCCCCGTACTTAAATGCCTTTAATTCGAAGAATATTTTTTCTTTATTATTTCTCTTCTTTAAGCACACAAAGCTATACAATGCTGTACTATAAGTGTAATTTTAATGTTGCTAGTTATGTCACGGGGATTCTAATTAACGATGAACACTAAGGATTCTGTATGGACCAATGCGAGTGGCGGTCAATAGGGGTGACACCAAGAGTTACTGCACTTGGTGACATCAACCCAAGTGACGCCACTGGAGAATACGCAGGAGTGTGTTGGGGTATTGGGGAGATACGCCGTCTCTTGATTTGCAACAAGATCTCCACGAGAACCACAAGATATTAATGACGTTTAAACGTAACATGTACAACCTAACAAACAGAAAAAGATAACAGAGCATTCGGCACTGGTGATTGAGTTCCTACGAATATACATCACAGCACGAGTTATCATTGGGGCACTTGGTACAATCATGACTGGATGCGGCCATCTCGAACAGATCTCAGATAAAACCATGGTTTAGAAGACGATTGATTTCGTTCTCAAGATTGTATCACATCCTGAAGAATTTCCTCACGTAAAGTAATAGATCCTTTGTTGTGACTTTGTTGCTTCATCAAAACAGGCTCAATAATCACGAAATGGAGAATGGAAATGCACAAACTATCGGTCTAGTTTGTCTTTCATTAGAAACCGTCACGTGACCATCATCTATTGGTAGCATACTGCGTTCGAGGTGATCAATAAGTATAAAATGGTTTATCAATGAATAAGTCACTTCTCTTTTCTCTTTTTCACCTTTTGTTTGGCAGTGATCACTAAAAAGTCTTAATTTTCCGAAAATAAGCGTAAATGTTGCCCGAACATATAGTATCGACCATAAATAAGTACATTGTTGTTTATAAAATATGTTTATGAAGAACAATTTTTCTTCTAAACCAAATACACTACTTTGAAATTTTTAGTAGAGCATTAAATAATCAGAATTGATGCCGTACTAAGGGACCATTTTGGCATAAATTTACATTGCAAATTGAACCTTCCACTGTAAACCAATTTGAGGGAATTTGAATACCAAAAAAATCGTTTTTCTAAACAGAGGGTAAATACTTGAATTTTCAGCCCTCTAGCTCTATTAATGCAGCAAGTACGTGCAAAATGTACGCATAATGCACACACTATGCATACATACATAGACAGCAAGACAGCCAGCTTAAAAACTGAAGAAACCTCTGTTCACAACTTTGGTGACAGTTTTGGTTGACTGTTTCAAATAATCATATAACCATACTTACCTGTCTCTAACTTGACTTAGATGAATGTACCGAACATATCGATCTCGCATTCAGCGGGTAAAGACGACCGATTTGCTGTGGCATTCCTTCAGAATTTTTCTTGCAAATACTTTGTGCAATTTAGTATGGCACAAGGACACAATAATAGGTCTAACAAATTTGTACTTGCAAATACTCTCCCCCTCTCTCTCTATATATATATATGAGAGAGAGAGAGAGAGAGAGAGAGAGAGAGAGAGAGAGAGAGAGAGGAAGAGGAAGAGAGGTTGTGTTGGATAACTAGATGCAAACTGGATGAGATACACTGAAAGGAATATATGAACAGACTAATATAGCTTGATCGATGGGTCGATGGATAAACGGGAAAATACTCTGATAGGGAGGGAATGATTTTCCGAAATAGATGGAAATGAGCAGTCTAGGGCAGATTGATGAAAACATACTGGGTTTGATAATAACTTCGAAGGAAATAGATCGAGACAGACAGACAGGAAGAAAGAAATCGAGATAGATCGCTAAATATTAATCAGATATGTAGATAAAAAATTGTATTTATAGACAAGTGTATAAAAAAAGTGAAAATTCCCATATGGATAGACAGGAACTCAAGAAGACGAATAGTTGTGCCTCTTTCTTAATCCTGCTATCTTAAACACAAATCTTTACAAAAGTATCCACACACTTTACTGATAAAATCTCGTTACTATTGATTATTCCAAATTGAAGACAAGTTCTAGTCTGAAATAAGTTAAGATCTCTCGAATTCAAGGTCTTATCGTTACTGACCTGCAAGCTGATACAGGGTGTTTGAAGGAAGATGCAGTTGTATTTTTCGACGTGAAAATATATGCCAACAATATCACTGTAATGACATCGCAAAACACGCGTAAAACATTAAATAAAAAAAAACAAAACAAGCAAGTTTACAGGAAGGTCTAGGGTCTGATTAACTGAAGGCAAAAAAAATTACTGGCTACAATTCTTTTTCTCAAATTTTCGACCAAAGTATGTATGTATGTATGTATGTATGTATCTATCTATCTATCTATCTATCTATCTATCTATCTATCTCTTAGGTTGTAGCAAAAGTTCTGTCCAATGTTTTGATTCATTTGGAAACACAAATTTACTGCATTAGAGATACATTTAATCCTCAAAGTAATCTCTTTTGCTCTCGATAACATTATCAATGTATCAACAAACTTTTTGATATCATTATGATGATGATGATCATCATCCTTTAAGCATCTATCGTCGGACTTAAACTTCCCCAAGATTCACTTGACGTCTCTATCATAGGCTTCACAGAGACAGTATTTTCAGCCGGCCCCAATTTCGCATATGATCTCTGAGAATCCACGTTGTGAGCTGTGATGATCATCGGTTGTCTGACATTCTTGCAACTTGACCAGTACATTGCTATTCGAGTTTTCTATTGATCCTGATGATATCTCTGACCTTTGTTATTCTTCTAATATACTGTGCTGTGGTGTGATCTCTCCATAGTTCTCTCCTGAGCAGTTTGCAAGGTTCTCAGTTTTCGAGTTGAAAAGCTTCAGTCTTTATATATCCTGATAAGGGACTGCTATGTCCGTAAATATGTTGCAATACTCTTGCATATACGGGGTCTACACCTTCTTGTATGATAGCATCTGTGAATTTGTAGATTTTCACTCAGTCTAATGCCTTTTAAAGTCTCAAATGCTACAGCGACAGACATTTTATATTCTGCTGCGTTGTCTTTCGGTTGGTTTACTGAATGTGATAGTCGATAGTTATTTAGCTTTTTCTAAAGCCTGCTTGTTCATGAGGTTGGTTTTCATCCAACGTTTTGGTGATTTAGTTGTTGATCACTCTGGTAAAGAGTTTATAGATGCAGTCAAGTGGACTTTCTGTCCTGTACTTTATGAGGTCTTTCCATATTCATATAATGGCATTATGACTACAGTGTTCCAATTTTCTTGGGCGTTAATCTGGATTTGTGAAATTCCTTCGATTTTGACGCTAAAAGAAAGACCGAATTTTTCTCACCACTCCTTTTGAAATAAGTCATTGTTCATTGAGATAGTTCTGAAAACTCCCAAACAAATGATTGTCAGTTGGAGCCAAGTGGTCAGAGTATAAGGAATCATTTTTAAGTCAAATGCTTCTATATGATATTTGATCAATCCACCATTATAATGACGTTTCATTATCATGATGAAAAATGCACTATTTTTTTTGTGTAAGGATTTTTTTCAGTCGAAGACTGTTTTCAAAGCCATTGATAGTAAACTGCGGCCGTGACTGATTATCGTTTAAAAGGTTTTAATAATTGATTACTTGCATACCTCACCTAACACTCAACAATATCTTTAGAAGAAGGTCGTCACGTGGCCAGAGCACAGGTCTATCATTGTAATCGATCCACTGATGATGGTGCTCAACATCATGAAATTGGATTTATTTTTCATCTGCAGTACTAACTCTGTTCGAAAAGACATCTAAGCCTGCCACGAATCACACCAAAAAAAAAATTAAAATAAGAACAAAACAGGAAAAGAAATATAACTGGTTCAATTCCCCGTATTATAAAAATGTAAAAACACATGTAAGCGAAAATATTCCCTGGGCTAAACAACAAACAGTTCACTGCATCAAACAAACGAAACAAAATACTCAACAAAATACGCTAAAAACCGGCTATAGCTATTGTAACAAATCATAAAAAACACAGAAATCACCAAAACTCCAAAAACACTAATAATCAGTAAATTTAAGTGCAGAAACATTACTGAATGCCCATTCAACGATAATTGCTTACAAAATAACATTGCGTACGTAGCCACCCTAAAATCCAAAGATAAGCCAGATAAAGTATATATTGCAGTGACCAAAGACCCTTGGAAAGAAAGGAATTATTCACAAAACACATCCTTTAACGACAAAAAATACGTACGCAACCCAGCACTATCAAAATACAAGTGGGATCTCAGAAGACAAACCAAAACACATTAAAATAAAATTGGAAATATGAAAAAGTATCAGCTTAGACCAATACACCAAAACACTGGATATTATACCCAGAATTTAAAAAATCGCCATGATTACTTTCCATCAACCTCACAAACTGCTTCGAAAAGATCGGAGGTCATATCAAAATAGGGACATTCAATTGATGAACGAATAACCATGAAAGCTGGAGCAATTAAGCTAATAGGAATCAATATTTTGTTAGTGATGAATTCTGAACGATAATTTCCATAAATCAATAGAAATAGTGAACGTAATGAGGTATTTGAATGTTTAGGAACAATGAGAATGTCAACAGGTCAGGCAATTGAGAATGAGGAAGTCTGGGAAATTGTCTCACCAATATCTTTCAAAAGAAGACAAAAGAAACTATACAAGCAAGAAAACATCATATGTTCCCTGAAATCTACAGAAACATTGGATGAGAATTATGGATATTTCTCTTAGATATGGCATTCGATTGAAACTTGATTAACACATTTTTCGAATTTCGCTCATAAGTGGCGAAAGAATCCTCATTTATCTATCTACGTGTGTGTTCGGTGAGGGTTCTGGAGTACTCACAGGTCATACATTGGTCTTTATCCTGGTTTCTTTATCTATAGTACTGTATAAAGTATAAATTGTAATATTGATGTGATCAAGAAATAACTCCAATTATTACACGGTATTATTAATATTTGCCATTAAAGCTATCGATCCAAGAATGCTTACAAATTCTGATAAAATTTCCCTTCCTCTTCTGTACTTTGCGACGAATCGTTTTTTTTTTTGGTCAAAAGAAGTTTATTGTTAGGAAAATCAATGATATTAATTTCTTCCAAATACAAAAAAAAAAAAACGCACACACATGCATACGCACAAATCATTCACATACATACGTACACACACACACACACACACAAATAAATATCAATGTTGTATGGAAATCTCGTCTATCAGGGACGTTATATGAAATGAGAAGTAAATTTTCATTTATATATATATATGTATATTTAAATTTTCATATATATATATATATATATATATATATATATATATATATAACACAGAACGTGACACGAAATATATTGTTCATTCAAAAATCTTGTATAGTGAACAACGTTCAACCCTCGCATTGAAACTTGTTTTATTGACTGTACTTGATATATATATATATATATATATATATATATATATATATATATATATATATATATATATATATATATATATATATATATATATCTATATATATATATCTATATATATATCATTTAATCCAGTGGCTGATGATCAAGGCCATCAGGATTTCGTTTGCTGATACTCAAGGCAAGCAGACTCCTCCGCCGGTTTCATAGAACAAGTACGCAAGAACACACGATCCAACTTCACATGTACACGCATATGTGTATTTGTATTTACTCATACACCTACCAGTATATACACACACCTATTGAGACACTTGTTCACTTGAACGTATGATCACATTCTTTTTTGTAATGGAAGCTGAATAATCAAAATGAATTTCCTATTTTAGATATTGTGTAGAATTATCGGATGAAATAGTGTACAGGCAATTACTGTCACTAAGTAGTATTTGTTTTTCTTCTTCAAAAATGTCCTGGAAAATTGGCAGCAAACACACAGGATCAATCGAGCATACAACGTTTGATAAGTAAAAAATATTGTGACTGTTTTAACGGCCTAGTTTTAATGGCGCCAACGGTTTTGAAATATTTTGCATTGTCTCTATTTACATATTTACGTTGATACCTTTTATAGTTTGCAAAAAAGGAGAGAGTTTAATTTGCATGTTTTTGCAAAATATTATATATATATATATATATATATATATATATATATATATATATGTATACATATATATATATATATATATATATATATATATATATATATAGAGAGAGAGAGAGAGAGAGAGGGGAGAGGGAAAAAAGCGAGAGAAAGAGAGAGAGGTGGGGTTGGAGACAGGGGTCTGACTGGGATTGTATCAGAATGAATGTTAGAGTGAAGTCAGGGAGTTGGTTTAAAAAAGTTGGGAATCAAAAAAAAGGATGAAATGAAGAAGGAAAAGAAGAAAGAAAAACACCGAGAAATTGAAAGAAACGAAGAAGGAGGAATAGAGAGGAGGCAGAGGAATAGAGAGAAAGATAAAAAAGTAATTATGTAAGAAAGAAATATAGAATAAAAAGATGTATAAAGAGATTTGATGGAGGTAGAAAAAAGAAAAAGTGAGAAGGAAACTTAGATTGAAAGTATAAAGCGAGGGGACAATGTAGATTGTATGAAACTGATAAGGGAGGGAAAGAGAGAAAATGTGAGTGAAAATAGAAAATATATTAAAAGGAGATCTGAGAGAAAGAGGAGAGGAAAGAGAGACTTGCAGAGAGATAGAAAGATGACATAAAGAGATAGAAATGCCGGAAGGAAGACCGATAGGAGCAGATATACAGACAGGCTGTGACGAACATGGATGGATAGATAACTAAGAGCAGCAAGAGAGAGAGAGAGAGTGAGAGAGAGAGAGAGAGAGAGGGGGGGGGAGAGACAGAGGGGCAATAACAGAGAGATAAAGTGCAATAATTTAAAATAGAGATAGTAGTATAGAAACTGAGAAAAGCCAAATAGGTGTGTGTGTGTGTGTGTGTGTGTGTGTGAGTGTGTGTGTGCAAGTGAGGGTTGACAGATACATAAAGAAATAGATAGATTGATAGATAGAAAGAGAGAAAGAGAGAAAGGGGAGTGAGAGAAGGAAAGAAAAACTGGATAAAAAGTACAGATAATATCTAAGAAACAAAGAGAAATGACGGAGGAGCAGAGAGAGAGAGAGAACAAGGGCTTGGAAAAGGAAAGAGAAAGCCTGAGAGAGAGAGAAAGAAGAAAGAGTGAGAGAGAGACGTAGAAACAGAGATAATCAGAAGGATCAGAGAGCATCAATACTCACAACCCCGAAAACAATTCCAGTTGCCGATAAACGCATTCAATTTCAGCGACTTAATCGATACAGTTAATGAATGACTTGAATCCTGACGTAATACGAAAACCTGGCAAAGAGCCAACTGATAACGACTTTATCCAGGTGACCTTGTCATACCTCGGTACATACGTTACTTCCATGCACGTAAATCCTGAACATGAACACCGCCATATTCTAGCAGAGTAACAAGTTGGACACAACCACGAATTCAAAATCTGCGTCTACACGAAATACACTTTCTTAGCAAATAATAGCTCCACGAAGCAATCGTTCAGTAGACCTGAGGGTTGTCCTAGTCTTGAATAAGAGTATTATGGAAGAAAAGTCAGTGAAAATCGAACACTACCGTCGTTGTGGTTTTTCTGAGGGTGTGTAAGGCATCTCTTTTTCAACTCTCCCACCAGAGCATGTAGGTCTCGAATCAAGTCAATATTGGAAGAGACTGAGGGATGATAAGATGTAAGATTCAAATTGATACCAAGAAAGGGTACAGGAAAACTACAACCACTTACCATACAATAAGAGCTAAAGCGAGTACTGAAAAAAAAGGTATAAACTTCTCAACGACCGAGAAGAGAACACCAACGAGCTCAAGAACAAGATAACGACCTCTCGGATAAAAAGCCTCCAGTATGTCTAAGCCAAAGAGCGAGCAAACCATCCGTAAACTCAGGAGAAACCAAGTATCTCATAGAAAAATCGAGAAATCTTAAGCTATCAACAACAACAGTAAAAGATTGAAGCAATCGAATTGAACAAAACCAAACCCCAAAACAAACAAAAAAACAAAAACAAAGGGAGAGAAAAAAAAGATGCACAACAGCAATCATTGAAAGCATCTTCAGAAAAGGAAAGGGCTTTAAAACTATTAAAAAAACTCCTGGTACAGGAAAAAACGCCAATAAGTAGTGTGTTCAATGAAAATGGAGATCTAACTACGGATAGAGATCGAAAGGTTTGGACACGCTCAAGAATTCTACAAAATCTTCTATTTGTTCAAACGAACGCCACAAGACAACAGAGAAAATACACAATTACGAGTAACCAGTTCGAAAGATTTCCAGAAGTTACTCTTTGGGAGGTGAAACAAGTCATCAAACAAGCGAAAAAAGGAACAGCCTCTCTACCAGATAACATCACCATTGGCCAACTCAAAAATGGTAAAGTCATCAACAGTCCCATTCAAACTATGCCTTAGACAGCGTGAAGTCCCAGAAGATTGTAACACTCCAAACATAATGCTATCACATAAGAAGAACCTGAGATATCTAAACAAATAAAGGTTCTATAGGTCTACTCAACTGCTTTTATAATTTTTTTTACTGAAGTGATCACCAATGAAATCACCAAAACGCTAGATGAAAATTAACCACGAAAATATGTTCAATTCAGAAAAGGTACCGAAACATTTATCATCCCCATTCAGTAAATCAACTAATAGAGAAAGCAGCAAAATATGGAAAGCCGCTCGCTCTGGTATTTGTCGACTTTAAGAGGGTTTCGACTCAGCGGATTTCTTAAGGCCATTGATTTTATCACACAACGAGGCGTAGACCTTGTATATTTCAGATTGCTTGCAACATATATATCGACACAGCGGATTGTTTATGAGGCTACAAATAGACTCTGAGCCCATTCAGCCCGAGAAGGAGTAAGACAATGTGATACCAGCTCACCCTAAATCTTCACAGCCTGCCTAGAGGTGATTTTCCAAAACATACACTAGGAAAATAAAGGAATCAGACGGCAAATACCTTGGTAGCCTTAAATTTGCTGAGGACCTCGTCTTTTTAGCAAAAATTATAAGTAATGCTAGAACTGAACGAACAGAGCAAGAAAGATAGACATCACTAGAACTTCAGTAAAACAAAAGTCATGTACAAAACATACGTTGAGGACAAAGACGTAAATTTCAAAATCGAAAAACGCAGACCTGACAAAAGTAGACCACTAAATTTATCAAAGACAGCGAATCTCTACGAAACCCCCAAAAGAAGAAGAGATCAAGAAAAGAATCCCTCTAGGATGGCAAGTCTACACTAGAGCAAGCTCAAACCTTAATAACAAGATTATCTTTTATCTTGGTTTTAAGAAGAAGGATCAACAATTAAGGCATCTATCCGATAGTCTCCAACTGAGAGGGAACATGGAACTTAACCAGATGATTGACCCTTGAAAAAAGAACCGTGCAACGTGCATGTAAGGGAATCATGTTCAACATAACATGGAAAGATCGCAAATTAGCACCGTATATTAGAGAAGATCAAGAGTCAGGGAAATCAGAGAATCCATTACAAAACGATGTTCAACGACGGATGATAAAAAGATGACGATGATGGAGAATAGCTTGCTTACTATCCTACCATGAGAGGCTCAATAGTCTTTTGCTTGACTAAGCTTATTCAACCGGAGGGATCCAAACGTAGGGCCTACAATGAGGAGTGGGGTTATTAAACTAACAATTATTTGTTAACCGAAGCTCGGTAAACATCGCCTCGAGACAAGCACTAAGAGCATAGAATTTAGAATATTGAAGAAACGTTCGAAAGAAGAAGAAGAAGAAGAAGAAGAAGAAGAAGAAGAAGAAGAAGAAGAAGAAGAAGAAGAAGAAGATAAATTCATAAGAAAAAAAAAACAAGCCACAAATGTAAGAGAAATGTCTGTTTATGAGCAGACGTGAATAAATTGCTTTATAAGCATCTTTTAAAAATCATGGATATCCAAAAATGAATGGATTGAGAAATGCTATGAGATTCCTTATTAGCAAGAAGGTTTAAATTGCCTGAAAGTTTCGTTTGTGTTGATCCTGGCCTGAGGGAGAGAGAGAGAGAGAGAGAGAGAGGGGGTTTGTGGGGGAAAGAAAAAGAAAGATACGGGGGTAGAAGCTGAGAGGGACAAAATTTGATGTTTCCATGTGAGTGAGTGTGGGAGAAAACGGGGGAACTAGGACAGGAGCAGAGAGAGACACACGGGGAGAGAATCATGTAGAGAAAACTGGAGCAAGAGAGAGAGAGAGAGAGAGAGAGAGAGAGAGAGAGAGAGAGAGAGAGAATGTGCAATAAGAGGAGGGAGAATGTGTGTGAGAGATAAAGAAGAAAGAGAGAGAAAAAATAGGAACGATGGGGGAGGGGGAAAGAGTGAGATATCAGAGAACTCCAACACTCAGAATCCTGAAAACAATTACCGTAGCTGATGAATGTACTTGATTGTAACGACTTGATCGATGATGCACATGATTGACTTGAATGCTGACGTGATAAGAAAACCTGGCAAGGAGCAGCTTAATAACGACCCATCTACGGTGACCCTGTCATACTCCGGTACGTGCATTATCTAATACCCAGGTCCCACACCCACGCTGACATACGGAAGCAGAGTGACAAGTCGGTCACAGAAGCACACGCACGCGCACGCGCGTTGGAGTTGAAGGAAACCCGGAAAAAGTGGAACAAAAAGAGAAAGGAGAAGAAACAAGATCAGCAGCAGCAGTAGAAGAAGAAGAAGAAGAAAAGAGAAGAAAAAAAACAAATAGTCGCAAATGTGAGACAAGTATATGTTTATAAATTACTGAGTGAGTTTTATGCAAAGTATTGGCTTTTCATATTTTCAAGATTTAACCGAACAAAAAAGGTTTAGAGACGCCATGATATCTCTTTCCCCTCTAATTTGATTTTCCTGGACGTTTCGTTGATTAGTATTGCATGCTTGGCATTGAGATTATTTTTGATAGTGTAAAATGGCGCGTGCATGCGCGCACACGAATGAGTGAGTGTTAGTATGTGTGTGTGTGTGTGTGTGTGTGTGTGTATGTTTGTGTGTGTGTGTGAAAGAGAGAGAGAACGAAAAAGCGAAAGAGAGAGGTAAGTAATGATTGACTCGGATCTCTGACGTGATAAGAACACCTGTCAAGGAACCACCTAATAACGACTTGTAAAGGTTATCCTACCATACCTTGGTATATACATGCAGGTAGCTAATACACATGGTGCCATATGCAAGCAGGAGTAGGTCATGCCCACGCGTTAAAACCACACTCACACATGCAAACATATACACACACATGTACCAAAATAGTTCATATAAATTTTAGCACATTAGCCTATTTGAAAGGATCCATAGTCAAGTATATGAAGTAACCTGGCTGTTGTGAGATCAATCCTAGAAAAAGTCGTACACTCTGGGTCAGCAGAAAAAAAAACGCAAGCAGCATCACAAGGATGAATAAGGTAAAAAATATCTAACGGACGGCCAATCAAGAACAATTAACTTTCTATATAAGGGCTTGGGTTAAAAAAGCCACAAAAAAGTAATGAGTTTGACCTACGCCTTGACATGGCTGGAAAGTGCAATGACTGAGACTTTGTAGTTATAATGAACAAGATGTTGACATCAGTTAGAATAAATCTGTGTATAACAATCGAAAGTAACTCATACATGGAGTTGTAATGCTTAGAGAAAATGTTAGGAGAAATTTATTGAATTCAGACATGCATTGACTAAATGGAGATAAACTAAAAGAATTAAAAAGAGACCTTCTTTAGTCTATGTCTAGAGTCTTCAATCTTTTAAACTTCTACATACATATGTTATGATTTTTGAAGGTTGAGTTATCTGTACTTGAATCTGTATATTAAGATATATGATAGGTGTACATAGAAATTTCAGTTCTTCGCGGTGTTTCTTTATTCTTACAGGTGATGCAATCGTCAGACCGTCTGACAATTGCACCACCGGCATGAGACTCAGAATCATTTTCTATGCACTCACACACACACACACACACACACACACACATATATATATATGATGAGCAATGATTTTTCCAATGGTTAATTATACATTGTATTTTCTGTTTTATTCTAAAGAGATTTTCGAATTCAATTTAATTTTAAATCATTTTTTCAAGTGAAACAGGACGTACAATCTGTAACGAACCATTGAAAATAATCTCTACTCATTTTATTACCGTCTATTGACTGTATTGAACATTTTTTGAACTAAAATCTACTCAATACATTAATACATACACTCATGTTTGTTGTATAATTTACAATTGCTCCTGTATACATATATATATATATATCTATATATATATATATATATATATATATATATATTTATATATATATGTATTTATATATATATATATATATATATATATATATATATATATATATATATATGCGAGTGTCTGTGTATGCACACACACACACATACACACACATATAAATATTGAACTCATATGCTTTTTTCCTGATCATCTGTTTGCGCTCAAATGGGATGATCTTATTGGTTGATTTACTTTCCTATCATGACATACGAATAAGAATTATGATATACAAACTCTTGAATCCATGTCTGTTGACACATTCAAACAGTTTAAGTTGAGCTGAGATTTAGAAAAAC
>OY735200.1:57585161-57622661 GCA_963457665.1 Thysanoteuthis rhombus
GACGAGACAGCTTGCTCCGTTTGATGTTACAAAGTTCAATCAGTTATGGACGTCCAGTGGGCAGGTACAGATTGAGGGAGTGTCGACTTATCCGGTCAGAGATCAACATGGTCAATCATTCTGATTGGAGGAAAGGTGACTGAGTGGAATTCGCATCGGCCCATGACCGTACTCACTGACATGCACGCGAAAAAAAAAAACCCTGCACGTGAAACAATCATATGTTATTACTATTTTACCTGTGTGTGTATAAGCTCATTCATATAAATAATTGCAAGAGCAAGCCAGCACATACATATAGGGGAAAATCACATACCTTGGCCATCAAGTCCCGCTATAAATACATGAAAATGCAAACACACTTATACATACCATGCGTTCAGCATGTACGACGACGAAAGTGAACACACACACACACACACACAAACACACACACATACACACACACACATATATATATATATATGTGTGTGTGTGTGTCATACATAGCTCAATGGTAAGAGCATAGCTACGTTGGAGAGGCTACCGTATGGGTTGCAGGTTCGATTTTCTGTAGCAGATCCATTCTTTCTAATCGTATATTCTATCTATGTTGTCTTGGGCGAGGGATACATTAGCTGTGTAATGACGGAAGATCATTCCAAATGAGTTTATATAAACTCTTCACAGCCTGCTTCAAGATGATCTTCAAACGACTAGACTGGGAGAAATAGAATGCTAATATCTGAACAACCTCAGATTTGCAGACAACATTGCTTTTCTCACAGAGACCCTACACGACCTCCAAGTAATGACAGATGAACTAAATGAAAAAGCAAGGAAGTCGGCTTAAACATTGCTTTCAGCAAGACATGATCATGTGTAACAACTACATTGGAAATAAAAAGACTAGGATGGAAATCGAGGACATGGAACTGGAGAAAATAGACCACCACATCTACCTAGGACAACGAATCTCTATGAGACCCTCAAAAGAGGAAGAAATCAAACAAAGAATCAATCTAGGATGGCAAGCCTTTGGCATATCAAGCTCAACCTTCAAAAACAAGAAGATCACTTTAATCCTAAAAAGAAGGGTGTGTACAACCAATAGTCACTTACGGAGCTGAAACATGGAACCTAACCAAGACACAGATTTGCAAATTGAAAACCATGCAACGTGCACATGAAAAAATTATGCTCAACTTCACATAGTGGAAAGACCACAAGACAATACAACACATCCAGGATAAGAAAGGCGTCAGGGACATCATAGAATCCATTTAAGAAACTCAAATGATAATGTGTGTGTGTGTGTGTGTGTGTGTTTGTGTATACACGTGAAGCTATCTTTGTGCGCACGTACTTATCTGCATATTTGTTACCCTCTCTCCATATGTATGTATGTATGTATGTATGTATGTATGTATGTATGTATGTATGTGTGCATCCATCTATTCATCAATCAGTCTTATCGATCTTATATTTCATTCTATTTATAACTATAATTTATTTATGTCGTTTTATATGTACACAGATGAATAACGTGGATTATGTTCTTCATTCAGTGCAAAGATCGGGGATTATTCTTTTATATTTTGCTATTTTTTGTATATTAAAACACATCAAAAAGATGTTGCCAAGCATTTCCAATGATCTCGCTGTTGTCAGTACAGAAATGTAACTACATAACAGGACTAAAAATATCCGAGTATTGGTTTATGTGAATTTGCGTATTTACACTTAAGCACACATTCACACACACACCTATAAAGTAATCATATACGATCATATAGTTCGATACATACAATTTTCATTACACAGTTATCCCTTATCATTTGTGTGGACGCAAATGGTTGCATATACGGTAAATCTGCAAAGATGATGATGATGATTGAAGAGTTTGATAAACAAACTCTTCAATCATCATCATCATCCTTTTAATGTCTGTCCTGAGACATAGAACTTCCTAGGATTCGCCAGATCACTCCATCATGGGAGTTGCAGAGCCAATATTTTCTGAACTTGTGTATTTGGTCACTTTATCTTATATTTTGCCCGCCACATTTTTTGTATATGATCTCTTGGAATCCATATTGGGAGTGCTGATGTCAAGCAGTTCTCTGACATTCTTGCAACAATACAATCCCATTGCCATTCGAGTTCACTAATGGTTTCTATAATATCTCTAACTGCTGTTTTCTCACTAACATATTGTGCTGTCATTATTTCTCCACGTAATGCTGAACGATTATCTCCTATTCACGTTGGATGACTCTCGATATGAGTATCAATCTTTTGGTTAGGTTCCAAGTTTCAACTCCATTGGTGACTATCGGGAAGATGTATTGGTTGCATAGCCTTTTTTCAAGGAATAATGGTACTTTTTGCTGTTGAAGGTTGAACTAGTTCTGTCAAAAGCTTGCCAGCCTACAGCAATTATACGTTTGATTTCTTCTTCTTTCGATGACTTGAATACTTTACCATTCTCGAATTGTAAATTCATAAATAAATGAATACAAAAAATCATACAGTAGAAAAGAACATATAATCAATTAATGTAAACCATTAATATACATGAAACCACAGTGCAGTGAATTGGAAAAAAAAGATTTAAAAACAAAAAGCGCCTCATTCAAGTTTGTAAAACTTTATATTTATTGATAATTAAAACGTTGTTCTTATTGGTTAACAATTTTTCAGATAGCCCCAAGAATGAACAAATATTAAAAGCAAATCTTGAAGTAGGAACTATTGAAATAAATATCCTGTAGATTTTGTCCACTGTCAGAACAGAAACCGTACACTGTATTGAGATAAAAAAAAAAGTAAAAAAATCCAAACAGGAATTATTATCGTCTTCTTTCACATCTTTTTTTTTTTTTTTATTCAGAGCTGATTTAAAAAACAAAACAAAACAAAAACAAAACAGCAGCAATAAATAAATTCTCAACATATTTGACATTCCTGGGGAACTCGTTTTTATAGAAGTGTAAACGTTGTTGAGGATTCAAAATATATCTTATTGAGATTCTATAAAATTCAAACAGTTTGTATGTGTGGAATACAAATATATTTTCGATATTTTTCTAATGTAAATTCTCAATGTTGATCGGTTCGTGAATGTAAACAAGTTTTCTACCACAATCATCTCTGAGTTTTTATTGAATAATTTCAGTCGATTATTTCCTGCATATCCTTCTTATTTCTAACACAAAGATTATTAAGACGTAAAACTAGAATTTCGAGATGTTTTTATCGACACATGTCACTTTTTGTCAGAAGTTTGATTTAGTTACCATATCAGAAATAAATACAGGTACATTTATAATTTGCTATACTTTTTCCATTCAGGTCATGCTGTTCAACGATTAATTCCCATTAAATTATTCATGTCTGAAACGCAATTGTATAAGCTACGAATATGCAAGAGAAAACAATATATATATATATATATATATATATATATATATATATATAATTGTATGAATTCATATCTATATTTTGATTTAGGCATATTCAACTTCCGAGATATTCATAGCTCTGATATATATGCTTTCATGTATGTAACCCTATGTTAATGATTCCGAACAACGTATAATATATGTACATATAAATTTATATCAATATATGTAGAATAAAAGTAAAAGCATATCTATCTATCCATCTATCTATCTATCTATCTATCTATCTATCTATCTATCTATCTATCTATCTCTCTCACTCTCTCTCTCCCTATATATATATTAATATATGTGTGTGTGTGTGTATATATATTTTATATATATATATATATATATATATATATATATATATATATATATATATGCTTGTGTATGAGTTTAATAAGAAAGAATCAGCTGTTTTGTTCCAGCGTCACTTATCAGATCTGATCCTCCCTGTTGGTAAGGTTCACTGCTTCGATTCAAACGCTAAAGAGTCGCAGATGGTACTTTCCATAAGAATCCTTGTCTCTCTCACTTGGAAAACCGCAGTCCATCGTTTTGTATATAATGAGGCGGCCATGTTAGTTTACGGAGACGTCTCTTCGATATTTAACTGCTCATAATGAAGATAGAATAGACAGAGGAACATCAAAATGTGTCAGTCTCACCGGACTTTCTAGTTCTGCGTACAGATTCAGTGGTTAGTTCTCTTTCCCAACCAGGAGTTTGATGTCATACCCGTACTTTCCTACCTCCTAACTCAACGTGTTCTTCCAATCAAAATAGTTAACGTAATTAGGGATCGAAACCAGATGACACGCCTGGCAGATCAAACCTCAGATGAAAGCTGGACACAATCCAAACAGTTTGAATAGAAGATCAAAACATGATCTAAATTGGGAGTATCAAATTACAGAGCTTAGTCAGACTCAATTTCGATCATATCGCAAATCAAAACGTTTCACGAACTTTGGGGATCAGATTGCAGATTAAATTCTTTCTTCTTTATCTTCAAGGATCAACAGATCAAACAAAAGTGGTTAATTAATTAATAATCAAATCATGATTCAAACAGAGATCTCATAGAATGGGAACTAATCTCAAATACTCTATGTTTCATACCCAGATTTTGTTTTCATATGAATTTAGGTTTTCTTTTCAATCTTTTTGAGTAGTATTTTTGCCAATTTTTTTCGGTTTTTCAAATAAAGTGTTTTTCCCCCCGAAAATGAGTTATTATTTGCTCACAAATTTTGACTGGTTTGTTTCCTTGGCACAAGTGAGGAGATAAATTCATTAGGATGGCTAATGGCTTATTCAACATTATTCCCGCTCCTGCAATCAATAATTGATTATTGGTTCGTTATGTTACCTTTAGATATCTTTGTTGAGCTTCGCCAATATCGTTTTATCTCTAACTGTTATTCACAGGTAAACAAAAAAGAAGATCGTTACAAGATAGAAACGGAAGGGAAAAAAAAGATATGGCTAAAACAGAAATTAGAAAAAAATGTATGGTACTTAGAAAAAAATGTCCTGATTTTATATTTAACCAGTTTACCCGTGCTGTTAAAAATGATAGCATATATCAAATGCACGGAATTACACATTGCATTTTTTCATATGGAATGAATGGAGATTTGCGTTTCAGTGAGCTTACAGAATAGCGCTCTATTGACAACATACCACTTTTGAATTTTTAAAAAAAAAATTATCTACTTTTTAAAATCATTTATAGAGGGTTCGTCTAAGCGCACACACACTTCAATATCTTCTCTGTCGACCACTGCGGAAGGCCGGTGAATAGACATTTTGGTAATGGGGCTTGGTACCTTGAGAAGTGATTTCAAACTTTTCCCCACTAAGTGAACAAAGGCAATCTCAGTAAGAATTTGGATTCAGTAAGCCGATTTGACATTTTCTTGCTGGTAACCGTCATTTCACTCTGAACCTTCAATTAAGGCTATGAATAGAGTTTGTCTCGTTACAATCAAACACAAAATGTCTGTTCCTCAAGTAAGAATGTAAGAACTCTAAAGGGGTTGAAATGAGAAGTCAAAAAAGAATTGAGGAACATTATCAAAGTTAACAACTCCAGATATTCAATCTTCATCTCTCTCTCTCCCTCTCACCCCTCTCTCTCTATATATATGTATGATGGCTTGTCTCTGCGGACGAAGATTTGTTTGGAAGGCATTTCCACGACGATAGGATCATAGACGACGGGACCAGTGTGTAGAATAACCCTTAGCAATGGAGTTCTAAGTTAAACTTCGAAAATATAAGCAATGTCCTTAAGTCGTGGGTTAGACAAAAGAATCTTTCTCTTGGTAGATGCAAGATAGCTATGGGAGTCTGTTGCCTTTTTGTAGGATTATTCAGACTGTAAGGTTAAACTATGCGTTGAACCACTGGATGTGAGTAATCTGTGCTTGGTAGATGCCGAGCTGGTTATAGAGTTCTATTGTCCCTTTGAAGGAGAATCGAGACGGTAAAGTTATCTGCAACTATTGGCAAAGACCCAAAGGATAGTAAGGTTCAGATTTTAGGAAAAGTACTGTCGGTCTGAGGCTTTTTGTTACGGCTCGATAGTCAGCTTACAAACTAAAAAATCGGCATGCACACTGTACGAAAAAATGGTTGATAGAACAGACATAGTAATAAGAGATTTCAAAGATCATAAATGTCATCTTATATACATAGCCATCCTGTTTAATAAAAAGCATCTCAGCCAAGTAATTTAAGAAATTTTCAAAAGATAAAGATCTAGGAATAGAAATTGCAAGAATGTTGCATTCTAACACAATCACTATCCTAGCAGTGGAAGGGTTGCTCGAAATGATTAAGAAAATACTGATGCACACCTTAAAAAATGCTGGGATGTCCATCTCTATCTGAAGCACAAAGGACTGTTCTGATGAGTGCCGCTTACTTGCTCAGAAATGAAACTTTCTAAATCCAATGGAAGACTTGGTAAATGATTGTATTAAAGAGCAAATCAAGGAAACACTACTACTACTACTACTACTACTACTACTACTACTACTACTGATATAATACTGTCTTCTACAGTACTCTCCCAACATGTAACAACGATTCAATTCGCTTCCTTTCTTTGTCTCGGTGTTTATCTCCATCTTTCTATTCTGTTATTTAACTACCTTTCCTTTCTGCCCACGTTTGCTTCCTTTGTCGAAGTGTTACGTTTTTAATTCTAGACATCTTTCAAAAAAAGAATTATTTGTTTTACATATCACAAGTCCAAAAATAGAATTTCGTACGATTTTTTAATAAAAGTTCTCTTCTGGCCTTTATTAATGAATTTGTGTTTGTTGTCTCAAAATATTCATCTTCCACCTTGCAAAATAATTTAACGTGATGAGAGACAGAGAGAAAATTTTTTTTTTCTGTCAGTTGCTAGTGTGAAACGAACTGGTTTACAAAGTGAACGTTTTGGTAATTTGATGAGGGGCTGGAGAGAAATAGAGAGAGAGGGAGAGAGAAAGGAGAGAGAAAGGAGAGAGAGACATGTACTACTCGTACGTGGAGGGAAGAGAAAGAGAGTATCTGCTTTTTTTCTGTCAATTGCCTCATGAATATGGGGACCCCGTTATATACATTTACCGACCGAAAATCAAATTTTGATCACATTTTTTTTTACTTAAAGCAATAGGGGTCGTTTTTACCCTTTTTTAATATAACAAAATTTTAGAAATAATATTATGAGAATACAAACAAGCGAGGCTTATTTGATGTAGTTGGGAGTACACTTTAGAATCAAATATCAAAATATTCGCAGTGATACCAAGAAGTTCAGGGAATTTGACTATTAAAATATGACGACTAAACTCTTAGATTCCATCGTCTTTTTGAGAATAAACCTATATGCATCGATCTCATGAGAGGTATTTCTATCAAAGTGTAGCAGCAAAAGTCCGCACTACATTTAGTTTGCGCATGCTGTTCAAATTCTCCAACATTTTTTGAAGCACATTATATTTGATAAATTCATAATATTCTAAAATGAAGAAAATTCGAACTTAGAAGAAGATACACACCCAACAAAGTTCATTGCATCTAACTGAACTCTAAATGGAAGTACTGATCGAAATAATTTTGATAATGCCCCTCTGTACACTTCTGAAGGAACAGTTTGCCCAAGAAAAAAAATCCTTTTGACTGAATAACCAACTCACGGGGGATTAAAACATTCACAACCATTTTGGCTCAGATGGAGTCAGATGTCGTCATTTGGCCAAATATGAAAACATTAATTAAACTGCTTATCAAATTATAAGCTTGCAGCAAGACAGTTTCAATCATTTACCTATAAAAATAACAAATAAAAGGAATTACAAAATCTACGAACAGGATCACTGGTAAAATACTTGCAATTTAAGATAATGTAAATATAGATGACGGTCTCTGGAAATCAGACGCCAAATTCAAAACTTAATCTTATTTGGCGATGAAGTGAAATCACAGTTCGGATTAATAAACAAATTGTCAGATGTGTTCAGATTTTAGTTGGTTATGTTTTTTCTCTTAATATCTTTTTTTCAAAAATATAAGTTGGGAAGCGAAATAGAAATTTGATATATATATATATATATATGTATATATATATATATATATATATATATATATATACGATACACATGGTACAAGTTAGGTTAGCAATATAGCATGATATAAAGCAACGTCTGATATGTGATGGATTTATTTCATTCAACTTCATACTTCAGAAGTCAAGTTGCTTTAGAGTAGAGCTAGGAATATGTATAGGATGTCGATTCGATACACAAACAAGTTTATGTTTCTGCCCTCTTTAGGTCTCATCAGGCGAATATATATGTATATGTACGTATATATACATATATACATATATAAATAATGATTATGTCATCCACGAACAGATGTTTTGTCGTATTACAACTCTTCAGTGTGGCTATAGATTATCCAATATCCCATCCAGTACCACAAGACAGAATCGAAACCTTCACTTCAGACCCGGAGGCCGATATCCTACCTCTGTACTCTGGACAGCCACTAAGGCTTAAATTAAACGATATATCTATTTACACAGAAATTCCTCATCCACCAGAGTGCTCTATCCCTATGGAAGAGCATATATATGTATATGGCAAATAAACCCGGGTACAACCAAGTACACGAAGTTCACTAAGACAAGGGGTATCGCTGTTGAAGAAAGGACGGATAACGATTGCTGATATTGGGACAAGTGCGCCTGGTGTCAGTTATATTGATAATAGGAGTCGTGAAACTATGGAAAGGAAAAGTAGCATTAAAAAAAGAGAATGATGACGATGTCAGGAATTTTATAAAATTTTGAACGCCAGGAACCAGAGTAGCAATTGATTCAAATGATTCAATCTAAATAACAAGTTCAGACACGGAATTACCTCAACTATTTCTCAATTGTTTCACGTCACAATAAAGCAGTCTCAGCAATGATATTGCGTCCCTGTATACTAATCACCGCCCACCGTCTCATTAGCTTACAGACGATTCTGAAAGATTTGTTTCAATGTCTGCTTTACAAATGGTTCGCAGTATTGACGAGCTAGCAAACTTGCCTATCCGTGAAGATTGAAATTTCACCGGGGAACAGATCTGCATAAATTGAACTAAAAATTTTTACCCAATGGGACAGCAGCCCCGTAGATAACCCATGAGACCTGATGAAATTAGTGGAGAGAGCGTCAGGATACAACTCACAGAATAGCACTCAAAAGAGACAAAAGACAGATAGATAGATAGATAGACAGATAGATTGAGAGAGAGAGACAGAGACAGAGACAGAGAGAGACGGACAGAGACAGACTGACAGAGAGAGACGGGGGATTATAACTTGTCATATGTGAAGCACATTTTATGTCATGATCAGACAAGATATACAGATTTCATAATAATTTTCCCTTGATCATTTCTATAGTAAATGGATTAGGCTTTTGATTAGTTCTTGAATCAAAATAGCTCAACCAATTAATTTTTACTGATTCATATTCTCTTGCTTGCTATGTATGGTTCTCTAAACTAATGCCTATCGGGGTAGAAGACACTGAAAGATATCCCTCGAGATAACCCAGAATATCGTTCAGTTGTGGATGAAAGAATCTTTCAAACACCAACAACGGTTATGAGTATCTACAGAAAACCCACTGAGTTAATTCGCTGATTAAACCCTGTATAGGATCGCCATAAAATAGAGACAATCAATTATTAAACGAATTGCGATATAAGTGAGCGCAATTAAACTAATAGGAATCAATATTTTGTTAGTGATGAATTCTGGGTGATAATTTCCATAAATCAATAGAAATAGTGAACATGATAATGTATTTGAATGTTTGAGAACAATGAGAATGTCAACAAGTCAGTCAATTGAGAATGAGGAAGTGTGGGAAAATGTCTCCACAGTATTTTCCAAAAGAAGACAAAAGAAACAATATAAGCAAGAAAACACCATTTATTTACTGAAAGCTACTGAAAAATTGGATGAGGATAAAAATTATGGATATTTCTGTTGAAAGTGGCACACGATCGTAACTTGATTAACACATTTTTCAAATTTTGCTCTGATATGTCGAATAAGTTTCTATCTATCAGTGTATGTGCGGTCGAGGTATTTCACGCGTCCCCACTGGATATACATAGGTCTTCTTTCTTTCTTTTCTTTCTTTCTGTTCGATCGTTTTCTTTCAGCCTTTCTTAGTCTCAACCGAAAAATGTTGGCAGGGATAAATCGAAAAAAAAAGTTAGATCTAAAAAAGAAATGTGAATGAACAAAGTGCCCTCGATTATAAAAATGAAAATATAGGAAAATCTATAATGATAATAATAATCATTGCCAACTCTATGAAAGACTGATAGCTACAGGAGGAAACTCAGCAGAGGTAAGTATGAAAATGGGACTCTTCCAGAGAGACTCATTGTTTTCACTACTATTTGTCCTAACTATGATACCACTCAATAGAATCCTGAAAAACAGCAAAGGATACCATTTCTCAAAAACAAAGGGAAAAGTCAACCATATAATGTACATGGACGATACAAAATTATATGCGAAAAACAGGGGAAAAGTCGAGACACTGTTTAACATAGTGAAAGGATATAGTGATGACATTGGGATAGAATTTAGAATAGAAGAATGTACAATTATTGTAATGCACAAAAGAAAGCTTGAAACTGCAGAAGGAACCGAACTCCTTGACAACAGGAGGATTGGAGCACTAACTGCATAAGACTGACACAAATACCTGGATGTTCTTGAATGTGACACGATAAAACGGGAAGAAATGAAGGAAAAAATAAAAATAAAATACCTTTGGTGGATACAAAAAATCTTAAAGACCAAACTTAACAGCCAGAACCTACTAAATGAATGAACACCTGGGCCGTATTGTTAGTAAGATAATCAGGGCCATTCCTTGGATGGACAAAAGAAAAACTCCAACCAATGGACCGGCGAACAAGGAAACTTACAACAATGCATAAAGCCTTACACCCCTCATGACACAGATAGACTATACGTGAAGAGAAAAAAATACGGCAGATGGTGCATCAGTATAGAGGACACTGTCTAGAAAGCCAAAGCAGATCTAGAAAAGTATGTGTAAACGAATAATGAAAACATCATAAAGAGTGCCCGAAGAAGCGGATCAAATAACAAAAAAGAAATCAATGGAACAATGGAACAGACTATATCAAAACAAAAATCAACAAAACACAGACAAACAGTAAGTACCGCCTATGTGGTGAAAGAGATGAAACTGTAAATCACATAACTAGTGAATATAGTTAACTAGCCCAGAAGGAGTATAAACACAAACACAATAGATAGTGATACACTGGGAACTGAGTGAACAAATGGGATTTAATCATTCGGAAAAGTGGTACCAGCACAAACCGGGGACAGCCCTGGAGAATGGAAACCACAAATTACTTTGGGACTTTGACATCCAAACGGATCATCTCATCCAAGCGAGAAGACAGGACCTGGTAATTGTAAACAAAAAGATGAAAACCTGCCAAATGATAGACGTGGCCATGTTTGCTGACTATAGAGTAAATTGAAAAGAGAGTGAAAAACTGGAAAAATACCAAGACCTGGCTAGAAAACTGAATAAAGTGTGGAGCAAGAAAGTCAAGGAAGTAACAGTAGTAATATGCGCACTCGGAACCGTCCCAAAGACACTGAGGGCGAGAATGGGAGAACTTGGGATTAAAGGAAAGATTGAAATTATACAGTACTGCTTGTAACTGCACAGGTACTGAAGAAAGTGGCGGAAATATTAGGTCTACGACACTGAATATTAGCAGTGGCATAACAGGGAAGGAGTGAAGAAAAAAAACCCAAAACAAAAACCGAAATGATAGCAGAGGAGTGATAAGTGAGGGAGAAATGAGATGTAGGCAGAAGACCTGAGGAGACTTTCTGTCACTTGGCATACAGCGATGACAACCGGGTAATTGGTGTCAAACCGTAAACCACATTGTTGCTATGGACTATGAGAGTATGGAGAGGAGGACTGGAGACTTGAGGAGACTTGCTCTCACTCAACCTCCAGCGGTAACCACCAGGCAACTGGTGTGAGATTGCAAATAATAATAACAACAATAATAATAATAATGATAATAGTAATGATAACAATTTGAAATTGAAGCATATAACTTAATCCAAGGATCAGACGTACTTATTGTCTAAAAAGAAAAGAAGATATGTCAGATTGTAGATCAGTGAATAAATTCAAAGTGAAAGTGATGCTATGAGAGAAGCTGGAAGAAAAAGGAAGACGGACATATTGTCGCTTAAATCGAATAGATTCATTAAATTTCACCAGACAATTCTAAAAGTGTATGCCTGCGTGAGAAAAGAAAAGTTTGTGTCAAGGGATTCCCCGAATATTTGTGCAAAAGATGGCCCCAACTTTTGCATCTACCAATTATTTTCATTTATGAAAGATGAGCCATTGTAAAAATTTCAAATACAGTGTTCAAATACTTGAAAGGGGTTTCTGATGAAAATGTATATTTCATTGGTAATTGTCTCCGAATCTCTACTGAGCTATTTCATAATTTTTCAAGACGAATATCTGTTTTAAGTTCCTTGGTTTCACGTTTACACCAATTAGTGATAATTTCATGATTGATTAAATGAAATATATATACATATATATATATATATATATATATATATATATATATATATATATATATATATATATGTGTGTATGTATATATATATATATATATATATATATAGAGAGAGAGAGAGAGAGAAATGTTGGCTCGATTCTGACTGAATTTTTAAAACACCATGTAAGAACAGAATAGTTACGAATTTGTTAACTCAGGTCTACTTTAAATCGACAAGTTTCAGTAGAAACGGGATCGACTCTATACGCCAGGCAGCCTTTTACAAGAAGCAATCGCTATGGGCACCCTTTATGTTGGGGTCAGCTATCGAGAGGAAAGGTTTAGGAATTCTTTTGACATATGTCAGAGAATAATTCTGGAATTATTTGATCCAAGGAGAAAGTGTCTTGAAAAGAGCTGCCCCTAAAACCAAAAGAAATAAGTTTCTCAGAATCATCATCATCATCATCATTGTTAATGCTTTCGATCAGTGAATTTCTTATGTAGACGATAATATAGGCATTTGAAGTCAGTCTGGAAAGTATCCGGCTAATGCTAACGAAAAATTACCTACCTAAGGCGACCTTACTCCCTTTTAAAACATATCACCTTGTTCTACTTTTGCACAGTTTGTACAACCCTCTTTCGGGATCACCAGCAGAAGTAGCAGGGAACCAAATCTGGACAGTTCTGACAGAGCTGTGCGATGCAGTGTTTTAACGAAATTCCTGCACAGGACATAACGAATGACTTGCACAGTCATTGTGGATGCAAAAGACATAATACCCCCAGCTATTTTCATGAAATTTTACTGCCAACTGAGTAACCTCACAGAATAGTCTCTGTTGATGTATTCTCTAATTGGTTACCAAGTTATGTCAAGGCGATGAAACTGCTTCTCCATATATTCAAAATAGATTAATATTTTGCAGACAGACCCCTAATTTTATTTTATTTTCCTTCTTGTTGCCATTTGCATTTTCACCTCAGAAATATCTGGTGGCTATTGCTGTCGACAAAAAGACAGTAAGGCCTTTCAAATCTCCAGTAATGTAATTATTCTTACAGACTCACCTTGATCTAATATATTTATATACCCGAATTTTTCTTTCTATCTCACATTTTCCTTTATTCGGGATCACAATCCAAAGTCTCTTTATGCATTTCAATGTCAATAAAGCCAAATGCTGATCACTTTATGTTCAAACTTTTTAGATGTTTCGAAATGAAAAACACGAATTTCAGCTGACAATACCTTGCATTTACTTTTCAAATTACTACCTGAACATACTGACACTGCACCCAGCAATCGGTTTACCATAAAGACTACAACGGGCATCTACAAGTACGCATGGAAGATGAAGAGAGGCTGGTTGAATGACTCTCCGATTAGTATGTTGATAGATCTTGCACAGAATGAATAATTGGCCATAAATAAACAGTCAGCAAGAGAAATGTTCCAGGTTTTAAGCTCTCAGAGGAAGCAAAGGCAATTTGTTCCCAAAGAAAGTCGTAGCTTTTTTTTTTTTTACCATACCTTAAAGGTAAAGTTGTTGGGCAATCATTTGATTGATGACGCAAAAGTGGTACTTACAGGGAATATATAAAAAAGGATAGGCTATGAATCGAAGCCAACGTACATTAGCCCTCTTGATAATTTTGACTACTAATTGCCTTCCGACGGCAAAGACTTCACAGCAACAATGAGGTTAGTGACAAACGTCTGACTTCAAAATAGTCTGAAATACACATAAATTGACTGACAAACAGATAGACAGGCAAACGGACTGACAAACTAGACAGAAAAGTGAAAAAGATTCGTTCTTTTTTTTTACATTTATTACACACGAGCAATCGATGTGTTCGCCATGGGCACTGATCTCGAAAAGCCGTTTATAGTGCATTCAATCATTCGACAAGCCCCGAAAATGAAGATTTATGTCATACAAGTCAGTCCCATAAGATTCATATATCAATCTACGTCTATTCATATCGATATAATTCTATTGAGGTTCCTCTCATTTTTGTTAATATACATACCTACACACACACACACACACATACACACACACACACGCATATATATATATATATATATATATATATATATATATATATATATATGGTACTCTATTGATATCGAAATCCAAGCTTTAAAAATGGCCTACGATTCCATTTGTAAAGTTAGGGATAGCAGTTAGCCTATAACGGTGTAATTACTTTAATTTTGAGAACAGTCATCAATATTCCAAACTTTGCTCGGACAGGTGAACTTCTGGGGGAGGCTTTCGAATGGATAGATAGAAACATCAAGGATATGGAGATGGTGTTCCAGTGTTTGAAAGAAATAGGATACCCTGGTGGTATTATTGTCAATATACAGATAAAAAAACAAAAGAAATTCATGTAGGTTGCGCCCGGATCCTGGGAAATCAGCATTCAAATCCGTCATGTATAAAGTATCACCAATTAGTAAGTACTCCTCATTTTTTTCATGAAAAATCAGATGCCTTCTAAACTAAACACACTAAACACTCAATGAAACCCTACAATAAAAAATATGGATATATAGCAATAAGAAAAGTACACCCGTGCAGAAGAAGTAATATAAAATCGATACTGTTGTTGACTTTATTTCTTACTACTGTTTGCAGTCTTGATGACATCGGCCTCAGTAAACTTACACAAACGAATAACCTTGGGGTTAGCTTGAATGGTCAACGTGATCGTTTCGTTACGTTTTCACTTTTCTTGAAATTTTGCACAATTTTGGCAACAATATTTTTGTTCAACATTAGTCTAGTAGCTATTCTCATGATAGCCGCTTTTCTAATTGTGCAATTTAATATCATGTTCCTTCAAGTCTGGAGAGAATTTCTCTCGACGTGGAGCCATTTATCAAGTAAACTTTCGTACATGAGTAAATATGTCATTGTAAGCTCTATTTGTATTAAAAACGTTTAAAACCCCGAAAAAAAAATCATATTTTGTCCGAAAATATACTTACCTAAAATAAAATTACAAACGTATATCAAAATAGAAGTAAAAATATTCATAAAAATAAATTTGTTTTCAAGCTCTTAAAAGGTGACCAGGTTAAGAAATTGATACATAAAATAAATGTTTGACAAGCAGTATATTCCATGATTTTATGTCCGTAGGACGGAGGTACATAATGGCCCAATATGATATGATCGATACTGTGGGACAAATGTTGAAAAATCAATTGTCTAGAAACTGTGAAATCTCCATATGTATTTAAAAGTTAATTAAAAATTGGATACATATTCCTAAATTCTTATCGAAATCGGCCATTTAGAATATTTTTGGTGGAATTTAAAAATGTCTTTGGAAACTTGACGCTAATGTGAATAAGTTTCCGAACCTAGTTATTTCTAGTCTCATATTGTCTGCAAAATATTTTGAGGTGAATTGAAAGCCTTGTCATTTGGATGGTATTTGAATGGAAGTACGAAAATATTCACGAAAAGATTAAATTTTTTTATTTATTCACATCTGTTCAGCACAAATCAAAAATCTCCCTTGACTTCCGATGACGGCAACAATTTAGGGAACGCGTTTTCAGAGTATCATGTCTCTTGGCAATATTTAACAGAACAGAAATGACGACACTACGTAGGTCTTTCCCAGTGTTTTCATTGGTTAAGAGGAAGTACTTAGTTGAACAAGATATTTTGCTCAATCTAAGATGTGAGAATTAGGTTACTTTGCAGTGTAGAAGAATAAATTTTCCCTAGTACTCTCAAACAGATTAAGTGATGCAATTTCCAATGATTATTGACTACTTGTAAATTTATTTACTTAAATAAATTACTTTTTTGCTGCCGTACACGGACTTATGAGAAAACAGGACATGTGCCAATAATGGGCCCATTAATTTTCAAGTCTGAAACGGACCTTCAACAGCGGATGTCTAGGGAGATAATCGATTTGTATTAAGCAGGAGGTTTCGTCATGCCATTTCTAAGTTGCATACCTCTTGACTACATTTAGATTATTAAACGTTTTCAACGTTTAAAAATCATTTATCATTATTTGATGGCCATACATTGCCTGATCTACATACACCGATATAGTATCTCTTGAATGTATATACTCTTGACAACTTCTTCCCCAAAACGTCAAGTCATTTAATAGTCAAAATTATTTTTTTTGTTCCTTTCCATTTTTACTCTGATGCGATGAATAGTTTTGTCTAAAATCCAGAGACAAACTATTTCGACGAAAACAATTCAATTATCATTTTAAGTATTTTGCTTAACATAAGTTAAAAGAAGAAGCAACCAATGCTTTAATACAGTTTTTGACATTCCTCCTCATAAATACGTGCATATACCATATTGAAATAAGTATTACATTCATACATGCTATGTGTGAAATATAAACCACTTTAATAATACCCAAGTGACGTGTTTTTGGCCCCAGAAATGCCGTTGTTATCAGGTGAATTGATTTTTCTTTCATTTTGGCCTGGAAGATATCGATGTCAAAGTCACAACGAAAAAGGCCAGGGCACAATATAATGAGTTGGCTGAGAAGCGTGAAGTAAATTCTCTTATGGGTAAGCAACAGATTCTGCCCAAGACAATTGATCAGAAAAAAATTGTTTGTTGTTTGTAATGATGTTTTCTTTTGAGAAATCGCTCTTTTCACAACGACTTGAGAAAGGGGTGTTATTGAAATGTGGAATCATGGGAAACACAATTAGGAATATTCGGGGGAAAATTATATTTTTTTTACATATTATGCAAATAATGTGAAGATATCAGATATTCGAGCATATTCAATCATGCTGTCATAAATTATGCAAAATAATTGATCACAGAGAGAGAGAGAGAGAGAGAGAGAGAGAGAGAGAGAGAGAGAGAGAGAGAGAGAGAGAGAGAGAGATCATTAACATTTAAGTCAGAAAAGAATTTGTTACCAAATGTAGAGATTTAGAACTTGGC
The DNA here is from genome assembly GCA_963457665.1 of Thysanoteuthis rhombus. Taxonomy (NCBI): domain Eukaryota; kingdom Metazoa; phylum Mollusca; class Cephalopoda; order Oegopsida; family Thysanoteuthidae; genus Thysanoteuthis; species Thysanoteuthis major. Next base: position 57,602,716 of record OY735200.1, read on the forward strand.
AGCCTATCAAAATGTTCAAAAGAATCACTGGATTTGTATTATTATGTGCAATATATATATATATATATATATATATATATATATATATATATATATATATATATATGGATGCTTCAGTAGCTGTGTTGCCCGGCACAGATATTTGCTAATTTTTGCTCTGCAATTTTTTAATTCTATATTGGTCGATCTATGTGATTAATGGTGGAGCGTTGAGCATTGACAGGCTGTATATACTCTTTGCATGCGCATGCGTGCTTGTGTGTTTGCGCACATCTATTCTCATGACATTGAATGTTCATTCGGTGTCAATCGATGAGATCTCCAGCTCTTCTTAGATTTCAGTTCGCTTCTATAACATATGCCCAATTACTCAGATAACAGTATCCTGTTTTATGTATCCAAGTTTAAAAAAATGTTACCCAGTTTTGAAGAAAGTTGTTTGCTATAGCTATTTTCAACATGGAATCGAGAACATTAGACAAAATCATTTCATACAATTTTTTTTATGGTTTCAATGCATTGCTCTCGACGCAAACACTTCAGTTACACTACTTTAATCACCATCACTCGGTATGCTTTATTACCAAGTGCTCACTTACGAGCAGTTTTAAAAGCACTCAATCGACTATAGCAAAGTGAGCAGTTAAAAGGATGCAACAATATCCATTGCGTTACTCCGTCCAGTAATTACCAAAAGTAGTTATGCATTTAGGCATTGACTTTCGTCTGCCATTGATTGTTAATAAATATCACCAAATGTATGTCCCTGTTGATTTGGTAGATAATTCTAAAAAATTCGATTCTCGTGCATTTACTTAACATCTCACGTAGTTACACAACGATTCTGGAAGGGGAAAAAAACCCCAAAATTCCGACAAAGTTTACCAGCGTTGAGACATGGCACGAAAAATATTTATTTGGAACTTATTTTTTATGAACTAGTTGAATAAGTCGATACAGCGAGACAAAGTCTTTTAGTAGACAGATAGCTGGTGTCGACTTTACATTTATTTTATTGGTTAAGCTGGAAGAAATCCAGAGAGAACACAATATTCTCTGCTAAAAACGTCCCCAGAAAGTGAGTTATTTTGCAAAGAACAGCTATTTTGTAGTGGCTTGCATGATGATCATGATCTTGTGCCACTCCCGAACAGCAAGGAATCCCGTTATGCTTCAAAGCTTTCTGCGAATTTTGATTACAATTTTCCCATCGATTTCAATATATAGGTATATTTTGCTTGTATTCATGAATATACAAATACTATTTTTGTCATGGCAGGAAAAGTGTTTCTTGAAAAGTTGTTTTTTTCAGCGAGATGTTTTTCCAATTTTCTCCTCGCTAATTCATTTAAAAAATATCTAAACTTAATTCAAAATTCAAATTGCATGCTTGTTATTTATTTGTATTGAAAATGGTGTTTAATAAATTTTGAATTCTTGCGAAGTCGCAGGATATGATTGGAAAGAAAATCAGAATAGTTTGCTTATCTGAAGGAGTGATCCTGAGTCTGTCTTAGAGGATCTATCCATCTATCTATCTATCTGTCGATCTGTCGATCTATCTATGTTGGGTAGGTTCAACTGAAAAATGTCCTACCGTTTCCTCCTTTAATTTCTCTCTTTGTATCTGCTCACATATACACACATGCACGTACACACATGCATATAGAGTTTCAAATAATATAATGCATTCATAACATGAAGGAATAAGAATAGACGGTGAATATCTAACTAACCCCAGATTAGCTGACAACATCGTTTCCTTTGTTGAGAACCTTCATGATCCCCAAATAATGCTTAACAAACTAAATGAAGAAAGCCAGAAAGTCGGGCTCAACTTGAACTTTTGAACAGCAAAACGAACCTTAAGTACAATTATCATGTTGACGACAACGACACAATGATAGAAAACATAGAGCTGAAGGAAGTAGACACACTACATCCAAGTTGAACAACTAATTCGTATGAAATCCTCAAAAGAAGAAAAATTCAAACGGTGGATCACACTAGCTTGGCAAGATTTTGGTAGAATTAACTCGACTCTAACGAGAAAATCCCACTAGTCCTAAAAAGAAGGATATACAACCAATGCATCACCCGGAAAGTCACCTATGGAGCAGAGACATGGAAACTAACCAAAGGATTTACCCTCAAATCGAGAACAATGTATCGTGCACGTGATAGAATCACGCTCCACAAAACATAAAGAGATCATAGAATGGGAAGGTAAATTGAAGGGAAAAAAGTTCGAGATATCATAGAAACCATTAGAAAATTCAAATGGCATTTGACTGGATGTCAATCGACCGTAACATAGACCCCCAGATATCATATGCGAAATTGTGACAAACATAAAATAAGATGGCGTGACGAACTAGAGTAATAGCCCCTATGACGACTGTGATAGAGAGATCTGGTGAATCTTGAAAAAAGTATATGTTTAACGACAGACATTGAAAGGCTGATGATGATGATGATTATGATGATAGTTATTGTCTGATTATATACCTATTTCTTGATGATATAATTGTCCACGTTGAGAAACAGTAGTGCAAGCATGGCAGTTATATGGACCTTAGTCTTTCCAACGGGCTTTTTAAAGACAAACACTACGTTAAGGCATATAGATAATTTGTTGCGGACTTGAATCCAGTTGCAGCCCTATTTTCTTTAATTGTTCATCGTATTTTGGTTGTTTAGGCCAAGTGAAAAACTTTCTCGTAATAGCAGGAGGTCATTTAAAAAAAATTCAAATAATCCAATGTTTTCAAATTATTTTATCAGATATATATATATATATATATATATATATATATATATATATATATATATATATATATGTCCTAATATTATGGATGTCTGCGTTCAGAAGCAATAATGCAGATATCGACGGTGAATGAACAAGAAAAAAAAACGAGAACGTGGAGATAAAGCAGTTTTGCACAAGAGCAACGTTGTATTAAAGCAGCTATCTCATTATTGGCAGGTTCAATTCCTGTATCAGTCCCGTTTTATTCATTGTTTATCCTATTCACGCTGTCCACACCAAGTGACACATCTTTGTGTATCAACTTGAGTCGTTCTGAATAATATAGTGCATTCATAATTATTCAGTCGGATTATATATCCATTTCTTAATTATATACATATGTACAAATTCCGACCTATGTGTATGCAATTTCAAAACATGATTGACAAAGCTATTACCAAGAAAATGTTTGTGGCTAAACAATATTTCATAGCAAGGAAAGAACTCGAAATAACTTCGCTTATATTGTTATGTTTACTCACGTCATACTACAAATAATGAGGAAATATCAAAACATTCTTTTTTGTAAATCAAGTATCGATTTATTGGTGGGTTGCAGGAGTGAGTTCATTCTTCATATAAAAATGATTTATTTTTTTGTATAACCTGGTTTGATATATATATATATATATATATGCATCACTACATAAATAAACATACAATTACATAAAGACACTCATACGCACATATACATGTACATATATTTAGATTGAAAGAAGTGTAATAATGTATTGCAGTAAATAATTGCATTATAACCTTTCCCCACTCTCAAGGGATAAATATCACAAAACCCAGCAAAAGGAAATGCCCTAAAATGGGCATTATTTGTTTTTAGCTTTGTGGTCTTTTGGTCACTGGCCAGAGAGCTGGAAAAAGGCCATCGATGGAGAGAATATCATGTTTTGATCCGCAGAGAATTAGCCCCAGGAAATATTCGAAGCAGCAAAGTGAAAAATTTGTTCTTCACTCGACGATAAAGACTATACAAGCCAATATCTTGGTTAAAACCCAATGAGAATTGTTTTAATATATTAACCAACTGGCAGAGAAAGCTTCCCTGTTTGGTGACTTTTGGTGCAATATGTTACTGTTTTAAGTGATTTGTGAAATTTATTTTCAATGCCAGATTGAAGCTCAAACATTTCTAATAATCAGTGAACTTAGCAATAACCTTTATTAGATCAATAGATTTGAATTGCGCTATGCTAACAAGGCTTTGTCGATGAATAGTCCAGTGAGGAATGATGTGTCTGTTTATGGTTAATGAGATCAACGTGTTAACCAATCTTGGAAGGCAGGCTTTCAAATGAGCATGAATAACAATAGATTTGCATTAGACACAAACATTACTATATCTATTTGATGTATTCTTCTATGAGTCAAGTCCGGGATGAGCTTAAAACAATGAATCTTTATTGAGTTTACCTTCATCTATAAAAAGTGATGAGCCTTTTATTTATTTTCGGTGTTTGATTTTAATTGCCTGTATCAATGAAGGAACTATTCAAATTGATCCCAACTTTGGGACAAATAAGGATCTTTAATTTTACTTTTATTGTAGGACATATTTGATCTTATTCTCAATAGAAATTATAAAAAGAATCGTTGAGAGAACAGCTTATATTTTTTAATGACCTAAACTACATCATTATTTTTTTTTTTTACAAAATTCCATCGAGGGGTTATTGTTTTTTAAAAATAGAAATGCTCCGATCAGCGTATAACTCTATTAAAACTGTATTCTACCCAGCGACATTTTTACGGTGATCAACTACGGATAATGTTCAACTTTATGTGTTGTTTCCATACACACACTTTCACTCAGACACTCTCTCTCTCTCTCACACGTGCAAGCACAGACACAAGTACTTAAGCATACACACACATATAAACATGATCATTTTAAGAATGATATATAAAAAAGATATAATATCTGAAAACAAGATATTTCATAACAAATATATTAGGAAATGTTTTTGTCTTAAGAAATGTTTTATTCGAGTAATAAAAATTCTTTTAATTTTCTTTTATTCTCATTCGTCATGTTCAATTCTTGGCGGTTGGTATACCAAATTATTCTAATTTTATAACCGTCTCTTTCTCTTACGTTTTGTTTTAATCGTATCCGGCAGTATAAAAAGAAATAGGAAGCTACATATAAAACAGTCCCAGCATCTCCACCAAAACACAATATAATTGGGAGAATTCACTGTGTTTTTTTTTCAACAAAATTGGGTAATTTGAATAAACTTTTACGAAAAACCATTGGCTTGTCTGAATGACACGTTGTAAAAGAAAAGCCGTTTTCTGGACAAGGAAATCGACTAGTGATCGGTGTTGCATGATAACATCCCTCTCACCTTTTGGAAATACGATGCAGTTTCCGATGATGGTTATTGAATAGAGTGTTCTTCCACAAGCGGCATATTCTCCAGTCGTGACACCTTCACTCGATTCGATACATGCAACGATTTTTGTCAGGCCCGCTGTGCCAACAAGATAAACATGGAAAATTCATCGAATAATCATTTGAATCATAAATGGACAACTTCTTTCATGATTGAATACCATGATTTAGCTAGAATACCGTGTGAGTTTATAGAAATCTTGTAAATGATTTGATGACTAAATATTGATGCTGTGAATTTATGTCGAAAAAAATGCCGAAAATGTTGAAACCCTTGCATTAACTGAACATTAAGTCAGAAAAAAGTGTTGAAAAGAAAGTTGTAAACTAAAAAAATAATCTGATAGTATGCGAATAGAATCCCTCTTTTCTCTTTCCATCGCTTTGGCATGCCAGTAACAAAACCAGGATCAGAATGAATGGTGATAAGACTGAGCAAAAGTAGCGCTGGATTCACGCCTTTGCAAATAGCATTGATGCCAAACCAATATAAACTTTCAATTGGAATGGGACTCTATCTACAGATAGGGCAATTGTCACTTTCAGTGATTAATAATAATGCAAGGATTGATTGAAGTATTAGATGACACATGCCTATCTTATTGGGAATGCAATGTCTCTGATTTATTATTCATATACATACCCAATTTATTATTTATCGATTCTATTGACGGACGGAACTGCGACCATAAATCACATTTGGAACCAATTTCAGTCAGTTAATCGATGCATGTATACACAATGGTTTTGAATTATCTAAACTGTGTTAAAATATTCAACATTATTCAATGATATCTATCAATTTATCATTCACAGAGACACACGCACACACACACACCAACACACATACACACACACAGACACAGACTCGTAAACAGGCAGAGAGACAGAAATACACACACACACACACATATATATATATATATGTTTAATCAGCCATCATTAGTTTACTGCTTGACGAAGGCCATTCTTATCTTCCATAACGACTGCTATTGTGCTAATCTATGGGTCGTCTATCTGGCATACTGTTCTATCTTATCCATTTGTTTAGTGTCGTTATATAGGGCCTTTTTCTACTATGTTTACATTCTAATGGGAACCAATCAGTTGGTCTTTAATGTCATCTCTTCTTCCTAAATGTCCAACCAATCTCCTTTTTTGATTTTTAACTATTTCTATAGTGCCATTCACTGTAGTCCATTCCTGATCTTTTTCTGTTGCTTAGAGTTATTCATAACATTGATCTTTCCATAGCTCTCTGTACGATTCTAAGGTGACCCTCAATTCGTTCTGTTAAATTTCATGTTTCGCGTCAGGAAGTCTTGACTGGTATAATGCATTGATTGTATACTTTACGTTTTCAGCACATTGGCAAAGTGCTCTTCAAAATATCTCTGATCACACCAGCTGATTTCCAGCCGATCATAATCATAACTCAATCACCTGTCCTGAGTAAAAGTATTTATTAACTTATTCCAGAGCCCACTTCTATTCTTATAATCCTTTTTGGGGGCTTTATCGTGGAACATCACCTTCATCTTTGTTCTATTCATCTTCCAGCGTACCTTTCCACTTTCCTTATTCAGATCGATCAATATATTTTATAATTCATCCGATGCGTTGGTCGTCATGAAAACGTCATTAACGAATCTTTGCATCTATGTTCATTCTCATCTCCTCCCAGTCAGTTTTCTGAAAGATGCTCTCAAGAGGTTTTACTAAGTTGACTTTTTCTTTGCTTATATTCATCATTTGTTTCTTTAATTTAATTTAATCACGGCTGTGCCATCCTTGTATTTATTCTGGACGACACGTATGCAATTCTCTTAATAACACCTTGTACTTACATTGAGTTACAGACCGCTGTATACTCTACCAAGTTGAATACTTTCTCAAAATTCACGAAAGCCAAAGCAGTTTGATGTATCGTGATAACTTTTTCGATTAATTTGTTCATTGCAAATAGATAGTCTACTGTAGTTGGATTCATCGTGTCAGCCGATCTGAAAGTTTTGGTGAATATTTTGATACATCGTAGGTAGTAATGTGATAGAGTGGTAGTTGCATAGATTGTGGTTACCCCCCTTTTCTATATAGGATTACTATTCCTAGACAGAGGTTTTTTACTTTCTTGTATGCATGGTAAGATCATCCGTGTTAGTTCTTTGTGAAGCGTTAACCACCCCCAGCTTGGATACAGGGGAGCGTTTTCATGTAAAAGAAACTTAATTAATCTATAACGTATTTGAGTGCGGAGGATGACAGTCACAATCGCAAGCGAACGGCAATGAAATTAATATTTATAACTTAATAGAGACAGCGCATTGAGGCGGTTATCTTGTTTTCCCTGTCAATTTGATTAGTGGACTCTCTTGCCTCTGGTCTCGCGAGATCGAACGTACTAGCATAATTTTCTGCCAGGTACAATTTGTAATTAATTATTCTATTACATCTAGTGTACTTATGTAATATTTCAATTTTACAATTATATCACTAGTTTTAACATGACATCGGTATTTGATTTATCTTGCAGTTGCACTGCAAAACTATCAATAACACCATGTTGTTCTGTATTTTTTTTGTTTGGGTTCAACCAGAATGGGTGCTGATTTATTTATGCATAAAAAAAAATAATCATATAGATGAATAATCCTGTTTTGTTTGTGACTGTACCGGTTAGTGGCCAATAATAGGGGATGTAACAATTTATTTATCATTTGTATTTATATCCCGTGACAATTGAAACATGTTATAGCAGAGTATACAACCATTGCGTCCTCTCGATAGTCATCTATTGAGATGAAACATGGAACCTAACCAAGCGACTGACTTTAAAAATGAGAACCATGCACATACCCATGAAAGAATCATGCTCAACCTCACATGGAGAGATCACAGGACAGCACAATATATTAGGGGAAAAAACAGGAGTCAGAACATCATACAATCCATTATAAAAATCAAATAGCAATGGGCTGGTATTTTTGCAAGAATGGCCGACAACCGATTGACATCATGGCTTACAACATGGATTCCCAGGGATCACATCCGTAATGGAGGCTGGCAAAGTACAAGAGAGAGAGACCAGCTAGACAAACACAGAAGGTATTGGCTCTGTGACACCAATAATAGAGTGGTTTGCCAAATCCTGGGGAAAGTCTATGTCTAACGACAGATGATAAAAGACCGATGATAATGATGATGAAAGACGGAGGATATATCTAATCACATGGTGAATTATATCGGTAGATAATATATTCTGCTTAAATTCTTGTCTTGAAACCATTTTGCTATCTGTCCATCGTCTGCCTCTGATGTTGAGTTTATCTTCTTTCTTGTCTCCTCTTGTAAGTTTCTGTCTGTTCAGATAATGAGCTAACTTAGACAGCAGTGTAGGCCACCCAATGAGGATAGAATTCATTTTAATCAATAGTTTTCTGTTACGTTTGCTTGTTAATCATTGCCCTACAATGAACTGCTGGTGTTCTTTCTCACTGTTTTGTTGGCTCTATCCCTTCCTCCCTTATGTCTTCATTACTCCCCCTTCTCACTCTCTGTCTCTGTCTCTGTCCCTCCCCCTCTCTCTCTGTCTCTGTCTCTGTCTTTCTTTCTACTGTCTGTTTGTTGGCTAGGTTGTCAGTGTTCTCACCAAGAATTTCCAGGCGGGCATGATATCTCTAATTTGAATCTTGGCACAGCAAATCTTTTTACCTCACAAAATTTGTAATACCAATGTATATTGATTGGTATACTTACGTATCAATTGATATTGGCGCCTGGATACTATTTTCATATGAGTTTGATTCAACCAAGAATAAGAGGATGCTCTATGAATCAACTTTTTGTTTTTGCAATAATGTTATTTGATATATTTTTATTAACATTTAAGCGCTCTACCAACTAATTCCATGCTAAGAAAGCGTATTCTAATGTGATTTTCTTTCCACTTTCTTGTGAAGCCCTTTAACCCAAGAACATAATTTGAGCCCCTGACTTCGTGATCAACGACTAAGAGACACACCATCAAGGCTATATCCGTATAATGAAGCCTTTTATGATTTGCGAATCGAACGTTTACGACAACGTGTCGTCGATAATGCTAAAGGAGAGAAAAAATGAAGAAAGGTAATTTTTTTAGCTTTTAGTTATTCCTATTTTAGATTCGAAATGGCATGTTTGAAATTAATTGAAATTGAATTACTTTCTATTTTTTTTGAGGAATTATACGGAAAGAAGAAACTTCCGCTTGTTCTAGATTTTAGATAACAATGCCCTTCAGTGTTTTTATTTCAATGCATTTACGTTGCAAGCTTATCTCGAAGAAAAAGCACAGTGAACATAATGAGGTCAGAAAACAAATGAAACATCAATTTGTATCATTAACTTTCCTTAAAAAATGTAGCTCATTATACGGGTTATGTTTTTAAAAGCAGTAGCAAGTTTGAAAACAAAGAGAAAAAACTAAATAAAAATGTGATTTACGGATGAAAATCTAAAAATAAGTTGATCTGATTTTTCAATTTTTTTTCTACCATCATTTTTTGCTCAAGTTCAGAAAGAATGATATACACTATTTCATGATATTTGATTCTCTCAAGTCAATATTTAGTTCCATCAACGAGTCGACTATTCTATTTTGAAATTGTTACTATTATTTTAAAAAAAAAACAGCCAATGAAATTCTGCTATTTAAGGTTTGAGATATCATAAACCTTTACTCTTTTGAGAAGGTAGCTTGATACATCGTCTATGGACCGAAGTTTTCTCTTCTTCATTTCGATTCTGATATTCTCAACATCTAATCCAGGTGAAATTTTCTGGCCACCTACCAAATCTATCTTTTAGGAAAAATCAATCCTTTTCTCATCTGGGAGTACTTGATTTACATTTGCGTCGACACATCTGGCGAGATCATGACGGAGAGTCAACTGATTTTATCAGCCCTGACGATTTGTATTTCACACAAAAGGGAACATTTTCTGTTCCAGCACATCTTCATGGGAATTATTAGCAAACGAGACGCAAAAGACTTACAATTAGCTAATGCGTATCTCCAAACGCTGCACGATCTGTTTATTTAACGATTAGGAGTCAATTTACACATGGAGAAAAATGTGGTAATGACCCGTCAATTTTTCATTGTCAGATCAATAATTAAGTTTTCTCCATCCATCGCAAATTAATATGGTTGAGTCAGCCATTACTGCCATTGTTTTAGACAGTTGGTCGTTCAATCTTTACCACATCGGATACCTGGAGGATAACAAAGCAAAGAAGACCGACAACGGGACTACTCACGTAGATATGATTAATCACTGTTGCACTAAATCATAATTTAAATCGGTTCTTATCATTTTAAAGATCTTTTTGGAGACATAATATTTCAGTATCAAAATGTCAGATCTGGAATAAGTTCAGCGATTTCAGGTGTCAATATATTTCTGTCACGTCATTGTATCTTTCTTGTTTGCATCGTGACGTGATCTTCCTTCTTTTTAGATAGTATTATTTGCTTTCTAGCAGCACAATATCTGCTATTCGTATCTGATCAAGCCGGTACTTAGCAAGTAGGCTTCACTGTTTGATGTCTTTAGATTTTATAAATCCAATTCTTCAACTGAAGGGTATCATATCTATAAGAAATACGTAATATTATCCGAATTCAATGGGAATCAAGAAAATGTAGATTAGTCATTATATTGTGAATTATAATAAGCAGAAAATATATCTGATAATCCCTAAGAAAATGCAGACATCTCACATTTTCCGAGGAGGGGAAAATCGTCAATCGTCAACTACGCATTGGATGGCTAATACTTATTAATATGATCAAGGTGAAGGAAGAAATGCACCACAGCATACTGTAGATCAATCCTTGTTGCATATGGGGCTCCGACTACTTTGACCTGTCGGGATACCGCTGCTAATCAACGAAAATCGGATTAAGTGTGTTCCATGGTCAGGTGTTTGTCGTGAATGAACTTTGTATCGATGGAAGAAGTTCACCTTGTTTGATGAAACCCACCTCAACCTGAAAAAGGCTGAATGACCAGGTACGTGATGTTCACTATTTTGGAAAAGCGATGGGACCAGGATGGATTGAGGTAAACAACCTGCTGAGGGTGATATGATGGTTTATCATTCACGTTGGAGGTACTTCGTCGTGTACCATCCCCACCACACCATTGAGGATGAGGTACACCAACTGCCTTTTCCTTTGGCAGGGGCACTTCATCAGCAGGACAATGTACCCCGTCACATTGCACAAGTTGTACAAAAAAACAGGGGCAAAAATGAATAGTACTTCCTTATGTATCCTTTGCGGCTAAACTCTCCATATATCGATCCTATTGAACACTCCCAAGAAGTGTTTGACCAACAACTTAGCAACACAATTGGTGAAGTAAAAGGCTGCAAATCCTTTGAAATGGCCAATCATTGCTGGTTGCTTTGTCGGTAGCCACTGTAGTAATATTCCCGAGGGAGAGCTTTGTGCTTCTTCAAATAATTCTCCAAACATCGATAAATCGTCTCATCTTTCACATCACCTATCAAGTATTTGGCAAACAAAAACTCGTCAATAATGCACTTTAGGATGAGACTGTAATACGTCGTATCGGCAACGAGAATATTTGAACATCTGCTGTTGGTTCATCCAATTACAATCTTTGACTCAAATGGTTTTCTTCATATCATCAGTCATTTCATCAATGCATGTTTGCACCGAATTTACACTTAACAATTTAATTTTTAGAAGAGGTCGTGTGTCTTTCTTCTTGATATTTTCAATAATATCTTTGATTGCTGTTATCATGATATTGTCACGAACAGTATACAAGTTGTTTCCTTTGCCATACACATTATGTAATGATTAGAGCGTCTGCCTCACACCCTGAAGGATCTGGGTTCGATTTCCGATGTTAGCGAAGTGTGGGAAAAAAACTCTTCACTTGAACAAATTTCCCTGCGCACTCAGTAGCAAACTGAATACACCCTAAACTCTGGGATAAGGGTGGATTAGCAAACAAAAGAAGAGCTTTCGGGTTGCTTCCGACTCCAGCCGGTCTACACAAAAGGAGATGATGTTTGGTGTTTTCAGTTATCCATTAATGACGGATGCTTCGAAAATGTATATAAATCTGATCAATTTATGATTTCTCCTATCAGCAACTTACAAAAATCAATTTTTTTCTCCAGAGTAAATCCTTTTGGGATAGTCAACTTACTTGGAAAAATTCATTGTATATAATCTGAGGTGTCTTTCAACATACAGGTATTTTTATCATTAGTAAACGAAATTACGAATCCATATTTCAAATAATCTTGTAAATATAATCGGCTCTTCATCTGAACGTCAGCGGTGTCAATTAACCTTTCTAAAATCTATCGTTTATATGAAAAATAGAGCGTTCGACTAAGAAAAAAATCTGTCAATTCAATCAAACGGAAACGGATATTCGGATTATTCAATGTCTTGTTATTCCTACTAATAACAAATCATTATAACTACTAGACACGGTTTCAATTCTTTTCCATTTATCAAATAAAAAAAACGAAAAATCGAAGAAACCAAATGGAAATACTTCCGTTTCGTTGCTGAATATATAAACATTTGTGAACGAAATGAAAAGCAAAACACTTCCTGAAACGGAAACAATTCTGATAACTATATTATTACCATAATGTTTCAGTAAACAGAATATAACATAGCGTACAATTATAAAATGCAACCAGCATTCTGCCTTTTTTTCAGTTTAAACACGCCCGACACGCTGAGGAGACAAACATTTCACCGGTCTTCTGTTTCTTCTTGTCGTTGAATACACTCGCAAATTTCATTGCAACTTGAAGAACAATCTTTTATATAAACTTCCACTTTGACCTTTTTGCTTGGTTCAGTACTCAACCAGATCACACGTTGTAAACATTAGGCAAGCACGTGCGCACGTACACAAGATGATTTCAACAACAACGGTATTATAAGAATTGTTTCTGTAAATGAGATTAAATTAACACATGGTAGGAAAAGGAAGTCTTAGAAGGGCGGCTTGTTCACCACGGATCTACTGCCAATCCTGAGATGAGGTCAAATTTACCTGAGATCAAGCAGAGGTCACATGAGGTCAGCAATGGTTTGAGTTCGCATCGTACAGATTACTAGAATAAATGCTGAATCCAAAATGCACATGTCTACATTTTAGAAGTTTAAATAGAGTTTAAAATGAAATAAAATGAAATTAGAAAAAGAATACACAATAATTTTTTACGGTTCTGTACTCAAGAGAGCCTTGACATAGTCATTGCATTCTTATGGAGCCAAGTCGGAAATTAAAGCCATAATCGATCGTCTTACATAAAACTGAAGTAGACACACGCGCTCACGCACCGGCAGACACGCACACACACACACACACATACACACACTCACTCACACACACACACACACACACATATATATACATATATATATATAGAGAGAGAGATAGAGATAGATAGATGGATAGATAGATTGATAGATGGATAGTCATGGAAGCTTCACAGCTTTAAACACTTAACACATTGAGAACTTTTTCGAAAATTATTTTCTGTCACTTCATGCATTTATTTCCCAATATCTGTAATTTATTCAATTTTTCTTCGGTGTTCTTTCTATTTTTATTACATATACTTTGTCATTATAGTACTATGCCTGAATTCTCTCTTGTTGGGATCATCAGTTGTTTATCGTGTAACCGTCTCAAGGATTATAAAAACAAAACAGTTATATTAACATGGCATCCCAGCAGTGTTGATCAAACATCAACTCTCTTTCAGCTATGATTTTGATTCATAGCTCATGTCATAATTGTAATTCATTATTTCATATAGGGTATGATGATAATGTATTGTATGTAAATTTTATCTTATACTGCACATCATTTAATTCTTTTGACACACGACTTACTTACATGGGTTACCCAAAAAACTTATTTAACGATAGAAAATCAATAGGTATAACAACAGACGTGACCCAATGTTCGTACTAGGAACATAGTATGTTAACGAAAACTATGGTGTAATTTTATATACGTTTCGGGCTTTAAGCTGGGACCCAAATTTGATATATAATTTGGACAGAGCAGACCAGTCTCCTGGGCACCATCCCTACACTGCACCTATAAGGTAAGTGTCATGATATTTCTCAATGGTTAGCATTTTTAAAAATACATAATTGATACATAGATGTATGGATGGATATAATTAATGTATGCGTATGGGAAATGACAATCGTTGAGCGGTAAACGGCACGGGGAATTGAAGATGCGCGTGCCCATCTCTTCTCTCCGCATTTACAAACACGTCATGGGAGATAAGGTTTGAAGGTGTATTTTGATCCGTTAAGTATAAGGGAAAATATTAACCAATATATTTTATGAGATTAGCTCGGGGTGAACGGTGAGAATCCCGCATTTGTCTAGGAGTTTCAACTCAAAATGGGAAAAGAATCAAAACAACGAAAAACAAACATCCATCTATTTATATGATATGAGGAAAAAACTGTACGTATATCGGAAACAAAACAATTAAGGTAAGCATAAAAAACAACAGAAAAGTCTATTTGGTGGACGATAATTGCCGTGTAATATGAATTTTTCTTTATAACTATCTCAGATAATGGGAACAAAATAGAACGGACGAAAATAGATATGAAGCGATTGCAATGGAATTGGTCAACTGATTGCAAGATGCAAAACTTTTGCTTACTTAATAGGTTGGATCAAAAATTCTGTAGCTTGCCACGTAGCTTAATTTTGATCTGAGATTTTCACAGTATAAGGTTTGAATTATTTGGTTGATATTCACCACTGGATTCAGTGAACTGACTTGATGAAAAAAAAAAAAATTGTTAAATCAAATAAATGCCCTTTTTTTCAAAAAATTGAAGTACAGACTTTGATTTATCTACGAATATATATATATATATATATATATATATATATATATATATATATGTATATATATATATATATATATATATATATATATATATATATATATGCGTGCATGTATGAGTGCTTGGGTGGCTGGATGTATATATGGATAGAGGAAGGGAGAGGCGGGGTAAAAGAGGAGTGGGTATTGATATATTCATGCATGATAGGATGTATTTGCATGCCTTAGTTTATGTTAGTATATGCATAGATATATGAATATGCATATACATAAGGAGAGAGAAAGAGAAAAGGAGAGGGAGAAAAAGGAAGGAAGAGGCATATATATATAAATGAAACATACAATACCATCTATCCATCCAGATAGCTAGTCTTCTGCATGTACATACGAATAGATGTATTGCAAATAGAAATCAAGACTCTTACTGTGGCCCTATGTATGGCAAACTCCCCTGAGTCTCCAATTTGATACTACAGAGAGTTCGATCCATACTTGAGACCCCCACTGCTGTGACTTTGTTCCTGACTAGATTGAGCTTGAAATATTGCTACAAGGCTAAAAATCATAAGAATACGTATATGTGAAAATGCGATTAAGTAGAATCTATCGCATGTAGGAGCTTGGCCTGGCTACACGAGCAATTGTAGTTGTGACCTATAGTTTTTGTAGTATAAATACTTACTAATCTTCGAGAACCAACAGAAAAGAAATGGATATAGAAAGATACCGTTGCACCAATCATTCAAGTTGATGAAGACAGTCTGACTCCAATATTAGTAACGGTAATTCTTGCTCGATTCGTACCGAATGGAGAAAACGCAAAATGCGCACTTTAGTCATCTACTAAAATGTGTTTGTGTGTGTGTTTGCGTATATATGTAGATGGAGATGATGATTAGAGGGTGAAGACAAAAACTCAAGAGATAGGTTTTACATCACAAAATTTCTTAATAGTCTGTGGGCGTAGTTTGATGCATTTCGACGGGGGCCAGCCATCTTTTCAGAGAATAGATATTTCGAAAAAATTTGTTGTTTACTCATTCGTTGCTTAAGAGAAAAATAAGAATATTTTTGTATTTGGATGTTTAAAAAATTGAAAGGTGACACCTATCTCTAGAGTTTTTCTCTTCACCTTCGAATCGTTATTTTCATCTACATTCTATCAGATCACTTCGCATCTACAATACAAATACGCATACACACATATATATATATATGAGCCATATATGCAAATCAATATGTCTAACTTGATATATATATTGTTATACGTCCGATTTGTGTTAAAACCTAAAAGTTATAATGAATTGGTCAGCTTAGAACTAATAAAAACAATCTTAGGGGTTGCAATAAGATATGAAAACCTGTAGCTATAACAACAGGCTTTTATGTGAAAATTTCAATAGGTCAAAGAGACGTGATGTGAACGACTCAAAGAAAAAGTGCCATTGCGTTGGTATGATTTGTAGGAAAAGTCGTTTATTGAGTGAGAGGATGAATGAGTCTCTCTTTCTCCTAACCGTTGTCAATTTTATGATTGTCAGACGGAGAAAATAGAGGCACTGTTGCCATGACCAAATACTTGCAGAAATGGCCAAAAACCATCATAGCACTGTCAGCACACATAAAAGGGAATTTTTTAAGATACTACTAAGCAGTCAAAATGTCTCAAAAATGAAATATAGCCAAACGGAAATGTTCATGGTCAAACGTTTTTTAAAGGGCCATTTTTGTCAAATTCGGCCATGTTTTCCCTAATTTGAGAACGTATAATGATTAAGTGATACCTATGAAAAGTTATGTTCCCGTCTACCAACTTGTGTTGAGTTGAGGCTTTAGATAGAACCTGAAACTAAAATACATGATTCATTAAAGATAAAATTCCTGAGAACAAGCTTTACACTACTTTTTGTCGATCCATATGTATATAACTCCGTCTTTTGCGACGAGCATGAGCTAGTGCGTATATGCTTTTCCAACGTCACTGATGTCTGTCTGGAATTCAAACCATACATTTACTTCTGTTGCTCGTAGGAAAACCAAGAGCAGTTGTCATCTCAGAGAGAGTGTGTCCCATCAAAGAGTTTAAATCCTGTCCGCGTCCAATGACTACCACATCTAAATAAACTGACCCCTTTATTCATTACAACTACGTGATCAGAGTGTATTTCTTCAAGTAGGGATGCGCAAAGTCACCCAGTGTAGTACTGTCTTTAATCTTCTAGTAACAGTTTATATATATATATATATATATATATATATATATATATATATATATATATATATATATATATACATATTGTGTGTGTGTGTGTGTGTGTGTGTGTGTGTATGTACGTGTACGTGTGTGAATGTATACGATCAGAAGTTTGATTGTCACTATTTTTGGAGGTTGTACGCACACTTGAATTTGGAAAAAAAGGAACTAATTTCGCCATGAATTACTTTTCAAAAAAAGAATGAATTTCACACAGGTATTTTTACTCAAGAATTCGCCTAGACACGTCCTCAAAATGCTTATTCATTCTAATCATATACTACTATCTTTATTGCTACATATATACACGCAATGCATATTTCAACTACATGATATTTATATGCATGCATAAATATAGAATTAATCACACAGACACACACGCTCATATCTATTTCTCTCTCTTCCACAATATAACACTCATATACACACACACTCATATCTATATATGTATAAACATGTAAGTAAATAATGTTTTTTTTGTGAGGCTTTTTCGTTAATTATCCACGACAAGGCAATGTTATTGTTCTTTTCCTCTTGTTTTCTTTGGGTTTTTTTTTGCTTCTTAATAGTGAAACTATCAAATGTCTGGCTGCAAGTATAATTGAAGGAGAAAATGAAAATATTTCCCGAGAACTCTTCCGTTTTGCCTTTTAATATTTTTTCGTTTTTTCTTCACCTCCATTTTGGGGGCTCAGACAGGAATTGGTTAACTACTGAAAAGAAAATATAAGGATTTAATATCTGGTCAAAGTAATTGCTTCAATCCTTTTTTTATCACCAACATTTTGTTTCCCCGACCGCATCTCATTGAGTTAGCAATTTTAGCATCTTTTCTCATTATTGGCCGATTGTTTTTTCTTCTTTACAATTATTTTCTGCATTTATCCAGTCTCACGATTTTTGTTTTCTCTTATATTAATTTCTTTTTCTTTTTCTATTCCTGCCTTTTTCAATCTCTGTTTTTTTTTATCCGTTCAAATGCATTTAGCCGCTTTCTTATGACTTGCATTTGTTATATGTTTTAATGTTTCCTATTTTAAAAATAGTTTTTCTCTTTAGTGCAACGTCCCGAAGAATGTTTTCGCCTCTTCTGGCTTATATTGTATAAGCTTTAAAAAAATCCTGTCTGTCAGTATTTCAGCGTTCTTTTCTACTTTTATACGTGCAAAGCGTGCTCTTTACGTAACCTGTGATACCAAGAAGTAGAATTTATTGAACAAATACAAAATTGTCATTCACTCTGACCATCACATATTTAGTGATTCAGCAAATTCTGGTTGTACGGGGAGAATGAAATAGTAGTCAAAAATGTATTTTCTGAGCAATGACTGGGTTCTAACGAATCATTCTTTGCATTAACTAATTGAATGTTTATGACAGGAATTCTGCTGATAATAACTTTTTTGCAAGTTTCAGCATCGGAAATAAGATAAAGGCTTCTCTAGGTGGCCAGGAATCAATGCAGGCATTACTGACGGGATAGAGCAGTTATGTATAATGTATCTTTAGACTTAATATCAATTTTACTATATGCGTGCATATATATATATATATATATATATATATATATATATATATATATATATATATATACACACATATATATATATATATATATATATATATATATATATATATATATATATATATATATCACTCATAAATATGTACACCCTAGCAATATTTTTATAAGACAAAACAGTCATAGACTCATAACCGCTGCTAAAAAAAAACATATATATATATATACATATATATATATATATATAGAGAGAGAGAGAGAGAGGGAGAGAGAAAGAGAACGAGAGAGAGAGAAAGAGAAAGCGAGAGAAAGAGAGAGTGAGACAGAGGGAGAGGGAGAGTATCACCCATGAAAAAGTACACAAACTACTATTTTTTAAATCAAAAGTTACTCTTCTTTTGAACTAAATATGACAGGATTTCATTATTTGTAGTGGAGCATTATACAATCACAAAGGGTGATATTTTTTACCTAATGCTACAACATTGAAACTCCATAACCAAAAATGTGAAAAAAGAGCAGTCCAAGTAAGTATACTCGATACAAAAAAATTGACGGAAGACCACATGTTCAGCATTCATGATCCCATCATGAAATGCAGCTTACTCGAGCTATCTGATATCATACAGCCCCAGATCGTGACGTTTCCACCACCGTGCTTATCTATCGATATGAAACGCTTCTCGTCGTACGCCTCTTCGTCACGAGGCGAAAATCGTTCAATGCAAACGGACACTGATGGGTTGATTTTTTGTTTCATCGGACCATCATGGATCGTCCGAAAACGTTGATTAAAAAAAATTTATACTCCTGTGCAAATTCAGTTGTGTTCAGATATAAAAGAAATTTTGGGTCTGAGAAAATACATATTCGGTATCGTCATGACGAGGCATACAAGGTAAAGTGTTTGGTACCAACAGATAAGCACGATTTGATATCTACATGGGTGAACACTCAATATAAGTGACTGGAACACCGAAACACGTTTGTTGTGATATTGATCCCTCAACGTTAAGTATGT
>OY735200.1:57625161-57755161 GCA_963457665.1 Thysanoteuthis rhombus
AGGCCATTAGTAATTTGTTGGACATCCACTTGCGAATTTAACTTTTCATGCCGCTCAGCTCAATACCAGAAAGTGGTTATTCTTAAAAGGTTTACTGCAACCATAGATTTTTTTTGTCATAAATATAAGTCAGTAGGGGAAATCAGGCGTTGACAACATCTGTAGAAAAATAATATCTGATGAATGACGATGAGAAAAATTGAGTGAAAGCAGACGAGAAATATTTCCAGGAGGAGATAGCTTTTATTTTGTTTGATCACCGACTGGCGGAAAGAAGAGACGAGCCATTTGAAGTGTTTGATCAGACACCAATTACATGAGAGATTCGTGCGTAACTCTGCGTTAATCATCTAAGGAGATGTTTGGCAAGAACTGAGGAACGTAAAGATACAGTTTGAGCTTCCTTTTGTCAAAAGAAATTTCTTGATATATTTCTGAAACGATGTACGGCTATGAAAACCTACGTTTAGAATGGGTAAACATTTGCGCAATGACACAAGTTTATGTAGACTATGAAAAACCTACGATACAGTAGAACACACGTCAGTCTCGATCTCAATGCGAAAGAAGGTATTAAGTAGAATTATATAAAAGTCATTGAAAATATATACGAAAATGACACTACAATAATTAAACTATTAAAGATACTATTGAGATAGAGATTGGGAAAAGGAGATAAATAAAGGCATATAATATTACCCAAACTTTTCACAGTGAGCATTGAAAGCTCATTTTGGAAAATAGACAGAAAAATACAGGGTTGAGCGTAAAAGGTGTATATTCGAGCTATCTAAAGTGCTGTGATGATAATGTATTAATTTCAGAAACTGCAGATAAATAAAGCAACATGTTAAGTGATCTAAAAAGTGAAAGCAAAAAAAGTATGGTTATATATTAAGGAAACAAAGATAAAAGTAACGTTTGATAGTTAAGTGCCGAAAAATCCATCAGAATAGAGGTTGAAACCTAAAAGGAGCTGAATGTATTCCTCAATCTACGTAAGGCAAAATACCTAGTGTAAAGCCACATAAAGGTTTTAAGATGACACATAACGGAATGAAAATAGACATACTGGAGAGCTGATTGTCAATATGCTTAGAGCATAAAGTATAAAATCTATGCATAATATCAACTCTAATGTATGGATACAAAACCTAGAAACTTTCGAAATCATTCGGAAACAAACTCAGAACATCATAGGGAATAATGCAAAGTACAATGTTTGGAATAACTCTTAGCTATAGAAAGAGATCAACTTGTATCTGAGAAAGGTGAGAATAAAAGATATCATGCAAGTAATAAGAGTTCAAAAGTGGAGCCTGTCGGACAGTAATCGAAGTAGGAAAAGGCAAACCCATATGGAGAAAGAAGATGAAAAAGTGTCAGTGAGAAGTTAGAGTAAAGTTTCTTGTAATGGAAGTAGATGAGGGAAGTTTATGACTAGCAATGGACTTATAACAGCTGAAAATAATTTTTAGCAATCTTATCTCCTACCTTTGCTTTTCTGCAGCTATTTCTCTCTTTCAATCTTTCAAGTTTCGTCCTGCTCAGTGATATTTTGTTGATTTTTGAGTCAAAAATCATCTTCACCATTATCATCAGCCTCTCAGCGTCCGTCGTTAAACAAAGACCCTCCAAAAGATTTGGAGGACTTCTCTATCATAATCTATCCTGTCATGCCATTTTACTTTCTGTCGGTCAAGGTTTCACATGTGATCTTTGGGGATCCATGTTGTGAATTATAATGTCCAGCGGTTGTCTGACATTGTTGCAACATGTCCAACAAAATGGCATTAGTGTTTTCTAATAGTTTCTGAATTATTTTGGACTCCTGTCTTTTCTCTAATATACTGTGTTGTCTTGTGATCTCTCTATGAGAGTTTGAGTATGATTTTCTTTTGTGTGCATTGCATAGTTCTCAGTTTGAGGGTCAATTATTTAGTCAGGTCTTATGTTTCAACTTTATATGTCATTATTGGGAGGATGTATTGCTTGAATACTGCTTTTTTTTGGAACATGATTTCCTTGTTCTCGCAAGGCCGGCGATCGGTTAGACGATTCACTGTTATTCAAGACAGACAAGAGCAAAGCTGCATATACATTAATCAATAGGTTCCCTTTAGATCCAAAATATTCCCCAGTGGAAAATCAAATAAATCTTCAATTAGATCAATAGTGAGGCTAACATTCAGTAAGATATGTATTAAACGATTTGGTATACTACATAGTACAAATTTATTCTGACTATTCGTTTAGGAGTGTTTTTGGTCTTGGAAGATTATAATTGCTAATTTTTCTTCTAGGCATAAGGTACACATTCTCAGATATCTTCAAATTGTGACTTGTTACTTCCCAACTTATTTGTTTCGTTAGTGTTTCTGAAGGTCTAATACGGCTTTCGATAGTGTTTTGCTGTTTTTAAGATTTAAATGTTAGTGAATGTTAACTTGTATACATAGTTTCGTTATTTCCACATTTCTTCTGTTGCTGTTACGCATATTTCTCTGTATTTCCCTTATATCCAACATTGGTTTAATGTAAGCCAGTTTCCCTTTAGTAACCATTTTACTTTTGTTCTACACTTGTAGGTTGTTGCTTGCAGTGTTTGTGTGATGTTGTTTTTTGTTGTGCTTTTTTAAAAATTGTTTGTGACATGTTTTCAATGCAGATGTAGCTAACTTTTAATGTGTTCTGTCAATTATCTTGATTGTTTGAAGTGTTTTTCAATCAGTTTGGGAAATATTTTCCTATATTCGTTTAGGCGCTTTTGCAGTATAGTGGGTTCAACCATATACTATTCCCTTTTCTGCATTTTTTTTCCATTGAGAGTAAATATTAGTTTTGTTGAGGATCCACTATTTTTAATGCTGTATCATATCCTTCTCTTGTTCTCTTTAATATTGCTTGGCGGTTGTGTGAAAGATGTCTATGTGTTGAGTGGTACACTGTCATTTCTGACTAGTAAGTAAGTGCTTTTTTGTAGGTTGAAAGTTACGTCTTGGAAATCTATATTTTAATTTTTTTTGTGTATTTTGAATCCTATTTCTCTAAATGTTTTCTTTATAAATTTTCCCCTCATGTTATTGGTTTTCTGAACTTTACCTTTGGTTACTCTCTGTGTAGGGTGATAGTCCTCGGTGTCAAGTTTGATGAATTTACATACATTTGTTCTTGATATTTTTGGAGAATTTCGAAAATTGTTTTGCTAATTTTACCTATTTCACTTTTTTTATAGGGTTCATGAATATTGTTTTGATATTTTCTTTGTTGTCTTTTAATGCTTATGTGTTTTGCTTTTGCTAAGCAATTAATTCATTTACTTAAGTCAAAGTATTTGCTATTTTTCATGCATGTCTGTTAATTTCTTGTTCTATTTTAGTTGCTGATTTATATGTTTCTGTGATTTCTTCCATGACTTGTTTATTGTTCTCTTTAGTTTTTTTTCAATATTTTCCATGTTTTGTCGATTGGTACAAAAATGTCGGTTGATCATTAAATTGTCTAGTCTTTTTTGAAATCCGTCTAATTTGTTTTGTTTATGTTCTTGTTTATGTCCATTAAGCATCTTTTAAAGTTATTTAGTCGTGTCGAGAATTTTCGTCTCAAACAGCAGTATTACTTTTAATCATTTTCATCGTTCTAGTCTTTATATGCCTTCAACCCTACTCTTCTTGTTACGTAGTGTACTTTTATATCGCTTTTCATTCGTAAGATTGTTTTCGTGGTCTCTTCTTCAGTGAGTAATGGAAGTTTATTTTTTCAATTTTCGTCATAAATGTTGGAAAAGCCTACCACATATTTTTTGGGTGCCACATATCTTCACTGTCCTGCAGTTGTCTTAGCTATTTTGAGAGAGCTCAATCATCATCATTCTTTTGACGACCGTCGTTGGACATAGACTTTCCCTAAGATTTGCCACACTTATCTATCATGGGCGTTGCAGAGCTAGTATTTTCTAAATCTGTGTGGTCAATCCCTCCATCTTGTATTCGGTCGGCCTCAGTTTCGCATGTGATCTCTCTGGATCCATGTTGTGAGTCGTGATATCCATCGGTTGTCTGAAATTCTTGCAACATGGCCTACCCATTACCATTTAGTTTTTTTTTTCATAGATTCTATGATGTATCAGACTCCCATTACTTTGGAATAAAACTTAGTTATGTACGTATAGATATGTATGTTCACCCCCCCCCATATATATATATACATATATATATATATATATATATATATATATATATATATATATATATATATATATATATGCACACAAACACATCTCTGTTTCTTTATATCTCTGTCTCTGCTTCTATCTCTGTTAGCCTCCCAGTCTGTCTGTCTGTCTGTCTGTCTGTCTGTCTCTCTCTCTCTCTCTCTCTATATATATATATATATATATAAGCTATATATAACATAGCAAAACGAAAGTTGATGGAAGTTATCGACCAAATTTTCGCACCTCCATGGACAGTGATTATGAAGGGGTTTTCACATCTTTTCAGATCCTAAGTCGACGGGACCTGTACATAAATAGGCCCAAACACTGCATATCGGAGTTTCAAGGTAAATCTTGGCGTGCGTGCTGGGGTCCAGCTCTTAAAACCAAAGATTTACCATGTATGGTCAACCGAGGTCTTAGGTTTAACTGAGAGATGCAATAGCATAGCTGTGGCTGGATTGTCACAGGTTTCTGTTCACTGCATCAAAAGAGAGAATGCAATGCGTGGGTTTTGCCGACAATTCCCATCATAAAAGAAACTTCAAAATTCCTTCCTTTTTTCTCCAAGTAGTATTATTGAATATCTAGAGTCAGTTCCGTGGAATATGCAAAAAGTCGGATTGTAGATAATGTAATAAAAGCGAAGATTATACGTGTTTTTTTTGGGGGGGAAAAATATCCGTTTGCCTAACATAATCTATTGTAGGAAGAAATGAAGAACAGGAAAAGATTCAGAAAAGAATTTAAAAAAAAGGGTGGATGTGTTGGTAGATTAGTTCTTGCATCAAAGCAGAATGTGGGAAGAGCAAGAAGAGAGAGACAAGAAGTCGAGGAGGAAAAAATAGAGATAGGATGTAGGCGGAGAAAAGGGAGGAGTGATAAGAGAGAGAGGGAAATGTCTCTGACATTTAGCTTATATGATTTTCTTCATTGCTATTCTAGTTTATTTCTATGTGTTTGTCTAAATCAGTTCATATCTATCTATCTATCTATCTATCTATCTATGGAGCTATTCATCCATCCATCTATTTATCTATCTATCTATATCTATCTATCTATCTATCTATCTATCTATCTATCTATCTATCTATCTATCTATCTATCTCAGTCTGTGGGTCTCTCTCTATCCAGCCATCTCTCTATTATACCGTGTGTCAGAACCTGTTAAGTTAATATCTAAGCTTTTTCATCACGTTTATCTCACCTTCCATATCCATCTATCTATCTATGGTTACTGCATGGCTGAGATACTAGTTGTAGGTTTCTCAAACACAATTTCGAATGTTGATTTTCAGTCTGATACGTCGTAGATTAGTAAAAGAAAATTCCTTAACTTTGTGAGTCCAGTGGCTGTCTGAAATTCTTGCAACATGACCAGCCCATTGCTATTTTAGCTTTTTTATGGATTCTATGATATCTCAGACTCTTGCTTTTCCTCTATAGTGCTGTGCTGTCTTATGATCTCTCCATTTTCTATTGAGCATGATTCCCTTTCGTGTACGTTGCATAGTTCTCAGTTTTGGGGACAGTCTTTTGGTTAGATTCCATGTTTCAGTTTCATAGGTGACAGTTTGGATGATACATTGGTTGTTTACCCTTCTTTTTAGTAATAGTGGAATTCGTCTTGTTCCTGAAGGTTTGGCTTGCCCTGCTGAAAGCTTGTCAACCTAAAGTGATTCTTTGCTTGATTTCTTCTTCTTTTGAGGATCTTTATGGTGATTCGTCGTCCTAGGCAGATCTAATGGTCCTCTTTGTCCAGTTCTGCGTTTACTAGCTTTCTCACATTGACTACATCCTGTCTAATAAGAGCGACACCGTCAAAAATATTCAGGTCCTGCAAGAGATACATTCAGAAGAATTCTTAAATGCACAAGCAGTCCTGGTCCATTGCACCTGTAAATATGCCTCCTCGTATGAAAAAATGACTTTAGGGAAAAGTAGAACAACAGTGGATCACTTTTGGTATATCTATAAAAGAATATTCAAATCTATTTGAGAATAATCGACATTCTAAATGTTTGGGATACTTTAGCTGGGAGAGTGTAAAACTGTAGGATTCAGAACTCGATATATATCGAGTTTTTGGTTTATTTAGGATTTGGGTTTGTATTTACATAATCCTTAGGATTTAGCAGGAAAATAATTTCGAACAACAGAAATTGTGTTTTTTCTTGTTCTATCAATCTATCTATCCATCTATCTATCTATCTATCTATCTATCTATATATCTAGTGAGAGATATAAATACATTTATCTATTCATTCATCTATGTATTAACTATCCATGTATCTATTGGTCTACCAGTCTATTTATCCATCAATCTATTTATCCCTCTATCTATCCATTTATCTATCAATCTGTTAATCTATCTATTTACCTATTTATCAGTCAATCTATCTATATATCCATCTAATCAATCTATCAAATCAATATATCCCTTTTAGCCTATCTATCTATCTATCTATCTATCTATCTATCTATCTATCTACATAAATGTTATATCGTATTGTTGATTTATTACGCCAGTGAACCATGATCGGATTGAATCGGACCAAGTGTCTGTTGATGGCAATAGTTCAATGCCTTGTTATATCTCAATAGTTCTACTCTGATTGGTATACGTTAATTCTTCATAGTACAATCAGTTTGAACTTCGGATGGTTTCCAAGTATATCATATCTCTTTTTAAAAGTATTTTTTGTCAGTACTACTAACAATAATCATCACTGTATTATACTTGATTTGATTAAGTCTCACTGTTACGATTGTCAGTCACTTATGGAGCGTCTCACACAAACTAACAATGAACAAAAGACAGTTTAGATTACCCGTGTTGGTCATTTCTATATCATGTGTCTTTAAAAAGTTTGTTGAAGTATGATGTTACCAGTTATAAAGTAGTAACCCGGCTATCTAACAGTACATTATGTGAGTCAGTTTAATTTATCTGCTTCATAATGAGGTGCCTCGCGTCGTGATCATTATTAGATTTTTTCATGATGGTGATAGGCGAATAATCAATAAGATTATTCTGATAAGTCTCAAAACCCAAAACTCTGACCGGACGGTCATTATTGCTTCATTCATGAGCATAGATAACAACTCGTATTTGGCATTATATACACAGCAAAATTACTTTTTCTGTCAATAAATATGATAATATTTCGCTCCATTGGTTTCTTTTGCGTGTGTTCAATTTTCTTAAATAGTTTCATTCTTTACTCAAATACTTACAGATAATTGTTTTTATTTCATCCTTTATCCTCAGTTGATTGCTCAACATTCTTCACTAGCATCAGGTGCGTTATTCCTCATAGTTATCAGCTGACTTCTGATCTAAAATTTCCTTTGTATAATGTTCGACTTTTGTGATTAATGTATGAGAATTGAGTTGAGAGCGTTGTCAGGAGAATTATGTGAAAAGATAAACAATAGCTGTGTAAGATAAATCATGATCAGGCTCATGTCTAAGGGATAATTTTAAATGGGGATAGAAATGTGATAGTCCACCGTCATAACAACGATTATTAAGCCAAAATAGATTTAATTTCATTTTACTAAAAAACGATTCCATTATCATCATCATCATCGGCTATATCATCGAAATCAATCTTTTGGTTAGTTTCCATGTTTCAGCACAATAGGTGACTACCAGGACGATGCATTGAGTGTAAACCTTTCTTTTTGAGACAAGTGGGATTTTCTTAACGACTTACAATCTCATTTTTCCAATTGTGTACCTTGATAAATATTGTCTGATTATTCGACATCAGTTATCATTAGAAAAAAGGTTTTGTAAAAGAAATCTCAACTGATATCTTATGTGATACAAAAATTCGTGTATCTATGATCCTGGGCTTGAAATATGTTTTCAGGATAATTTTTTTTCGGCACAAAGTGATATAAAATTTCTTCATAATTGAATTACCAACTACATTGGCTTTTGTCTCTTTACTGCTAATCCATACATAAATAACACCGTCATTTTTGATGGGTAATATCTATCATCGTATATATGCATGAAAGAGCGATGGTATTACTCTTGAGCTGAACAGCCACCGGTAATTCAAACGCCCAGACAAATGGTTCGATTTCTGTAGCAGCCCTATTTTCTTAAATTGTTTATTCTATTTACGTTTTTTTACGGCAAGTGCTTCATTAACCGTGTAACGATGGGAGATCATTTCATATAAGTACCTATATGATATAACGCAATTCATAAATATATATATATATATATATATATATATATATATATATATATATGTGTGTGTATGTGTGTGTGTGTGTGTGTGTCTGTGTGTGTGTCTGTGCATGTGCGTGTGTATAAATTATTCTGAATGAGGAAATATTTATCTTCATGGGTTTGTTTGATTGCCACAAAGCTAACTTTGTCTGAGTTATACTCAAGAATATATTTGACTAGTTATGAAAGCTGATATTAGAAATGGCTTGTTTCTTCTTTCACCGATCCGTGTCAAAGTTCATCTGATTGGAAGATATTGCTTGTCTTTCGACTTGACGTTAATACTTATATCCCTTTCTCTTCACTTTGATAAACAAAACTTTGTTGATACATACGTAAATATGATCCATAATTCTATTTATGTCTCTACCTATATATAGATAGAAACACACAACCACACACACACATACACTCATATACACATATACATATATAAAAAAGAGAGATAAATATGCGTATATGTGCTTTCTTATGAACATAGTAACGCATATACATTGTTATATTTACTAAATATATTTAGTACATATAAAGTTCCTAGGAATAAGTTCTTCTTGATATATATATATATATATACACGCTATTTTCTTGATGCTTTGAATTGGAATTTCGTGTAAAAATGTAGGGAAAATATAAAATACAATTTGCTAAACTTCTAAGAAGATATCACCTTGTATCATTGGCTTTGCCCTTGTATCAAAATTTTCGTGACATTCCAACATCATAGTTTTCAAACTGTGGACATTGATACGTAAGTACTTTCAGACTCCAAGTATTCCACCTGTTCTTTTTACGTTAACTTTCGATTCTTTTCAACTATTGTAGCCATTCTTTGTTCCGTCCCTCTTGAATTTCGTTTTGTTTTTTACTGACTGACATTAACGATGAAGTTGATTATGGACTGCGCAGATAGTCTAAGAAGTTTCAGTTGTCTGGAAATAGCTCCAAGTGAAAGACCTAATTTGTGTAAAGTATTGACTCAAGTTCTGACACCCACAGCTTTGATATTCTCCAGAAGGTTTCGTTACTGCCATGTCACAATGTTTGACGGAGAAGACAGATTGAACTCCTTGCTCATCTTGGCAAGTGACAGCGTATTATGCGTATTTGTGCGGATAGACCTCTTCTGACAGAAGATATCATCACGGCCATTACGTTGGATATAGCAGTTATCGTACGATCACCTATGTTATGAAACGTTGAGCCTAATCAATACATTGATGGACGACCAACTGCGAATACCCATTGCTGTAAACAGCTGGGGATCATGTGGAGAGTCTCCAGTGACGATCCCATTAATCTTACTTGGAGGAAAACCAAACTTAGCACTACGCTCGATAACACAAGCCAAAGAGTCTACACACCCCCTTTCCCAAGTCTGACTGGCCTGGCTGCGAGCGACAAAAATTGAATAAGGGAACAGAAAGTACCAACCCACTTTTTTGAGATGTACCAACGAGCAATTTTAGACTATCTACACAAACACGTCTTTTTTTCTCTCTCTCAACTTTCAAGTCGATTGCACTTTCTCATCTTGGCACAGCTGATCATTCAGCTGCCGGTGTTACCAAATTTCTTTTTATGCAATGTCAAGTATCATTAGAAGGAATCTAGACACCTATCCTTTCTTCCTCTCGTGTCTATAATGACGTTTTGTGACCATGTGTCTATTTACCTTCGTCAGGTAACACCCTAAATTACATACAAGAAAAAAAAATCAGATACTCTCTGCAATACAGACGCAAGATCATGATTTGAACAACCGGAAGAATTTCAAATTTGGAGAGAATTACACTAAGTTGCTTCCCTTGAGCCCAGAATGACAAGCCCTCCTTTTGGTCGACCGCACTTCACTTACATAAGATGTGATCTATTTAAGACATCATCTATATAACAAAAAGAACGGAACATTGTTATGGTAACTATGATGGTCTTTGTCCTGCTCGAATGTATTCATGTTACTGTAATCCAGTAAAAACAGCACATTGAGTCTTTTAGCACTACACCCTGTAAATGCTCTAAATTGAAGAATAAAACAAGTCAACTATTTCATCATATTTTAACAGGGGTTTCAATTTACGATGTAACTATAATGTTGAACTAACCCTTGTTTTGTGCACAACTAATGAGATATGGTAATTGAACGTTTTGACCTCATTAGAGTTTTCAGAAAATTGTAATCACACGTTTTGGGAAGTTATTTTCTACCTGACCTCATATTCTGATAGCACATTTTTCAGTTCTGTTTTTGCCTGCTGTCATATACTTTCTCCTCTTTCGGGGGTCCAAAAGTGGGGAGAAACTTTTTTGTAGGCGTCACAATCAAGGGAAATTTTTTTTCGGGGTCACCAGTGAGGGGGAAATTTTTTTCGCTTTTTAATGGTCAAAATCGGAGGGGTACGATTCTATCTTCTGGAAAATACAGATTTGATGCAAAGGAAGTGACATGACATCGAGCTTAATAACTGGCGACTATTTACAGAAGTTCACACAACAATACCAATATATATATAATCTTCTACTCCCTCGTTGACAATTCGATTGTCTGATCAATCTATCTATCTATCATCTTAATGCACATGCTTAATATTGAATATATACGTACATATATTCATGTAATATTCAGTCCACTCACAGATATTAGTAATATATGTAGTCATATTTGAAGGTATTTATTGTGAGCAAATGTACATCCATAGGTGACTAAAGGGAGTTGAAAACCTTTCTTTTTTTAACTATTGCAGTTGTCTTTTTTTTGGCGGTTTAACTTGTTTGACTAAAAATGTGCCACCCTAGAGTGATTCTTTGCTCGAATTCTTCTTGATTTTATGGAGATCTGTTGTCTCAGGCAGATGAAATTCTATATTGCTAGTTTTTGATTATCTATTCTTTGTCTTCAACACATCTGTTTTGTATGACATTAGTTTCACTGAATTTCACGTAGAGATCAACTTTCTTGCTCTCTTCATTCAGTTCGTCTAGCATTATTTGAAGATCATGAGGGTTCTCAGCAAAATGGACGATGTCGTCAAATCTGTAGTTGCTTAGGTAGTTGTCTACTCCGTCTCCATTATTTTCCCAAAGTAGGTTTGGGAAAGTCATCTCGGAACAGGGTTGTGGACTGGTATCACCCTGTCATATACCTTTCTCGGACTGAATACCTATGTAGCCTGATGAAGGAATTGTCACGTCAGTAGATATCTTGCAATACTCAGCTGGAACAGGGAACCTAACCGGAAGATTGACCCAGTCGTTTTGATATTCACACATCCTTGCATATACAAATGCTTTTATCCACATATATTTGCTATTCAACTCTTAATGATTGATACAATAAAATCCGATAAAATATAACTTTCAAGTCATAATAGTTTACCGACAGACTTGTGACAAACTAAGTCATCTGAGGTCAAGTGCCAAAATGATACTTTTGGATCCAGCAATCTGTCAAGTTTTACTCTGAATTAACGCTTTTCCTAAACACGTTGGGTAGGTTACTTACTTGAAAAGAATTGCTTTCAACTGGTGCATGAGCGAATATTATTATTATTATTATTATTATTATTATTATTAATAATAATAATAATAATAATAATAATAATGATGATGATGATGATGATGATGGTAATAATAATAATAATAATAATAATAATAATAATAATTATAATAATAATAATAGTAGTAACCGTAAAACATTCTTGTCATGTTGTGTAATTTTCTCATAGCTACAGCCTTATGACACACCGTGTCTAGCCTTATCAACATTAAACGTTGATGAGACTTTGATGGGACCGTTCATCTTCCTTTGTAACTATTGGCAGACATAAATGGATTCCTGATTGTATGGAATCCAAACAGATTAACAATTAGGATTAAAACGTGTCCGGTCATCATTGTACCAAACGCAGCCAACCGACATAGAACAATACATCTAGTTCGGTTTCAGTGATATATCTTACCCTCTTTCTCGGTCATTATACATCAACGATTTATTGCTCAATACAGTATTTTAAAAAGACGTCAAAACGAGCGGTAGTGGTAGCTAGGTCTCCTTGCAGTGAGCTAGAGATGACAACACGTTAGTTTTAATCTGAGATAGGGTTTGATTAAGAATGAAGTCAGTTTTTGTGTAACGTAGGACCTCTTTTATTAAAGCTAGTATTTTTTGTGCTGGCCAAATTCATCACGAAGAAGCATTGATAAAGCTCTAGTTAAATCTGAGGATAACATGGAAAGGACTTATAAACAAGCATGACATCCAACTAATTTGCTACTAAAACTTCTGTTCTTCGATTTTTTCTGTTCTTTTGATACATATTTTCAGAACATGAGACCTTTTTGTCAGCTCCTTTGCGCCAATTATCAACTACTCTCGTCTTCGTTTGTCAAAATCTAAAGCCAAAATCAAATATATAATAAAATTGTTGAACTTCATTCTGTTCATTTTATTTAAACATATCACAGGATTACTAAACATTGAATTCGATCATTTTTTCAGCTTTTGATAGCCGTCAATGTGTGATAAAATTATTTCAGTTTCATTTAGCTTGTACGGGTGAAATAATTGGTTTCTAGGATGAATGAAAAACATCCAGTAAATTAACTTTCTTTCGGATTTCTTGGCAACATAATCATAACATGAACACTGCAAAATCTATTTTGATTTATTACGTCGAGCAAAATTGTGATAAGGTAACACATACGAAAGAAAATACAATTGCAACTTTTATATATGGTGTAATGGAAGAACAATGTGCGCATTGAAAGTTTCTAGATGAACCATTAGACTTATTATAAGACTTGGGATTGAGATTTCAAGGGAAAAGCATAATTAATTTGAAATTACGAAATCAACATCACCTTCTTACATTAGAAGCGCTTTTAATACTATAGCACAAAGATGGAGCATGGAGAAAGAATCTGTGACATTTGAGATTCCATTCCTACAGTACTTGTAACCCCAATGGAAGCTGTTTATTGTGATCACTGTGGTTCTATTTTTTTTAGATCATAATAACTGACTGATACCATTAAGCAAACGGTATGAAAAATAGATTAATTTACAGTCATTGATGAAGAGATACATTTATTGTTATAAATTCATTGTTATGTTATTGAATTCATTGATATAAACAACTTAGCTTGATAAAAGAGAATTATGGGATTTATTCTTCAACTTCTAAAATTTGTGTTCATTCTGAATTAGGTATTTGGAACCAACTAATTTTGATGATAATAACGTTATCTGTGATTATAATTAGTGGATTTCTTTATATTAGCAAAACTTAGATAACGAAACGGTACTAAAGACCATAACGAGTTCTATTTACTTTCGTGCTACATCAGGATAATGCTTCTGAAGGATAGAAATAAAGAGAAAAAAAACGGACCTCTTTGCGAAAACCTTAGATTGGAATAGGAAAAAGGTGTTTATGTTCATTTATTTTGACTTTGTTGGAGACTTCCAGGACCGGTTGCCTAGCTATGTCTGTGAGAAGAACGATCTTCAACAAAACGAGAGAGAAAGAGAGAGGAGGAGAGAAAGAAAGGGAGAAAAAACATATATAGAGATAGAGATAGATAGATAGATAGAGATATATATATATACATACACACACATACACACACACACACACACACACACACACACACATATATATATATATATATATATATGTGTGTGTGTGTGTGTGTGTGTGTGTATAAATATAATCTGAAAATGGATCCAATGGAATATGTATGAATGCGTTGTATTATATGAAACTCTATTTTGGACTGATCTCCCGTAAAGACCTTCATATGATATAAGGCATCTGTAAATATTCTTTTCTTTGTATATCCATTTCCTAATAATATATTTGTTGGTGTTAGAAATAAAACAGCACAGATATCGGCAGCAAAATATGAACAAAATCAGTGGGTATGAATCGGTTATTTCGCATTTGCGTCAGACTCTTTAGTTCAATGGTCAAGACCAATGCTACGTTGAAGCTGCTACCTTAGCCGGTTCGATTCCTGCAGCAGCCCCGTCTTTCTTGTTTTGTTTATTTCTATTTTAGCTGTTTTGCCCAAGTGACTCACTCTCCTTGAAAGGACGTGGGGAGGTCATTTCAAATTGAGTTCTATATAATATAACAAACACACTCGTATATACATATATTTAATATCTAAAGAGTAATATGATATATATAGTCTCAAATATACGTACATATGAAGACAAATCTATTTCTGAACAATGGCTATTATTGAAAACATTTTGAGGCGGATTCGTGGATCTGGTAATTCCAGCTTCAAATAGGAAATTTCTCTGCACATCCATCTTGTCGGAAATAGCAAATAGGTAGATTATCGAATCCTACATTGGGAAATATATATCATCAAGTGAGAGATAGACGCTGACTTAAAGAGGCTGTCAAAGAAAGAGGAGATCTTGGATATCGTTGGCCTAAATCGATAACTTACATATTTCCCCCTGGGAACCTTTCTGGAATCTGGATGAGAAATATATCATATAATTTTCTAAAGTATGATATAATTGAAAGGCAAAACATATCCGTCAGCGGACTTCTTTGATTGGAAAAAAGAAATAGGTGTTTATCTCCCTTTGAGAGAGAGAGAGAGAGAGAGAGAGAGAGAGAGAGAGAGAGAGAGAGAGAGAGAGGAACGGCGTCAAACAAACACAAGGTTAACACTGGACGATAAATCATGGTCCTCCCGAGGGTGGACCTGGCAAATCTGGATTCTGTTCTTGGTTTCTCTTGTTCCATCCGTAGGGAACTTGGCCAATACTACGGAAAAGAGCAAAGATGATAATAAAAGCCACTAAAAAGAGATGAAAAATATGTTAGTACAAAACGAAAGTCGCGAAAGCAAATGGCTTTGTCCACGACAGGGACCAGAAAAATAAGGCAGAACCACAAATGAATTTGCATTATTAAACAATCCGAACAATTCAAAGCGCGGTAACCGATGGAATCTTTAGTCGTTCATTCAGTCAGACCTATAACGCTGATATGTTTGCGATATGGAAAAGAGGCCGTGGGTTATTTTTATAAAAATAAAACTGGACACTTTATTAAGTGGAAGTTTTTGGAACGTATTCAATGTCTGGCGGGCCACTCACGTAGATAATGCAAAAGCAAACATTTAGATCGAGAGCTTTTTCAGGGAAATCACATGCTCCAGGTGGGCTCTTCATTTCAGTGTTTCGTGATTTTGATTCAGCAAACAAACATTCACCTACTACTTCTATGGTAAACTTGTACACTGAACTCTGTTCAACGACACATGCATTGAAAGAACTTGGATGGAAAATCTTTTGTTGAATTTTATGAAACAGCCAGAATAAAGTTCGTTATTTATTAAGTCAGATAATCGATTTCTCGTCATTTCTTCTGCCTTCGTTCCCACTGTGTGCGAAAAAGTAGACGATAGCAGATTCCCCCAAAAATTGCAAAGTGTACCCAACTGCTCAATTGGTGCCCGCAATAACCTTTCCTAGAAGTAGAGTATAAGTAATTAAAGCAGTCAAATGTACAATTGGACACCATATACTAAAGTTGATATCATCCTCACAAGTTATTGCATAAGTTATTGCATACACACACGTACATGTCTTTATGAAAGTATTCGTGTGTATGAGTCTATGTGAGTACATATGTATACATGTATATGTATACGTATACTTACATGCATATCGATGCGTACCATAGCACGATGGTTACCAATCATGTTTCGCGGAACATTTTGCTGCAGCAGCGAATTCGATCATGATTTGGTACCTCACTACGACAGATTTGTGTCACATTAAGACCATTTTGACACAACTGTGACTTGCTTCGTTGCTGGTATAGATGCATAATCTTCATTGGCCCCAGTGGTCGGTGTTTGAGCCTGGGTTAAATTAGAATTCTGAATTTTGATTTCCAAGCCAGGAAGGTTTGCCCCTCTTGGGCTTCATCTGCATATGAATATTCCTGCGTGCATGCGCGCTCAATTTCGTGCATGCGCGCTCAATTTCTCTCACGCACATACATGTATATATAAACTGTACTCCAATTCAAGTTGATGTTCTATGTCTAATCAATGCATAGAGCACTCTATGAAATAAACCTATCATACTTCGGATTTTGTATCATATTATATTGTTTTCCTGATTTGAATCATATATATATGTATATATATATATATATATATATATATATATATATACATATATATATATATATATATATATATATATATATATATATATGTATATATATATATGTATATATGTATATATATATATATATATATATATATATATATATATATATATATATATATATATATATATATATATATGTATATATATATGTATATATATATATATCATTGCCCAGTGTCGGAATGAGTTAACAATTACACCTAGTTCAGATAATTAGCCAGCTAGTCTAACAGGAAATTACTAATGAGTTCAGTTCTCACTAAAGTAAGATTAAAAAGGTCTATTCGTACATATACTTACACAACGACGTTCACATGACCTAATGGAGAAAAAAACACTTCAATTCATGCACTTATTGGAACTCTATTCATTTCTCAACATCAAAATATCAGGACAACAAAGCAAGAAAAAAAATTTGCTACCTGCAAAGCAATATAAGCTTGGATATTTTTTAATCAAGTGTGAAGCGTGTTCTACCAAAACAGATTCGAATCCATTTCTCTTTCTTTCATTCTTTGGTCTTGTTCATGCTTACAGCAGATGGCAAATATTTGTGTGTATGCGTGTGTGTAAGTGCATAGGCTCCATCCTCAATAATAAAGACAAGAAGCGCATTTCTAAGACTTCTCGGAGAACTTATCTTGTTCTTTGAAAATTCCCCTTATCACCGAAAGAAGTTTTCAGTGGAGGGGGGGGTCAATTTATATGGTGCCTTATCTTGTTTTGCAAAAAGAAATCTAGCTTTACTCTTGAGTTCAGTTACACGACTATTCTATTCTTCTTTAGAAAATAACTGATGAAAAATGCAAAATCTTCTGAAAATACATAAGGAATCATTAGCAGAAGTGAACTCAAGAAAATTAGTTCTACTGAGATATTGGTTTCTAGTTTGAGCAAGTTTATAGACAGAGGCAAGGAAAATAAAAGAGATAAGTTGAGCGGTTGATAACATTTTGATAGAACAATCCAATATTTTATTTCATTTTTAATCACGGCTTCGACCTGTGGTGTAGTTAAAGCTGCAGGCTGGACAATTTAAAGCTGATCTCCACAGGAAACCATAAAACCCGTCGTCGAAAAGGACAGAAATTCAGTCAACAAGATTTTTCTTGAATCATTTCTCCCTTTCAAGCTGTCTCTGGATTTTACCTTATATTGGCTTTATACTTAGTTCCTTTTTGTGATTTAGCATTGATTTAAGTATAAAGTAGTTTTTGTTTTCATTTCAAAGCATAGAAGTTAGAGCTGATGCATATCGAAAATATTTCCACAATTTTGTTTCATTGGTATAGTTACAATATTTTCCCTCCCTTCTCTCCTGATCTCTTCCTCTTTGTTTCTCCCATTCATTCTCCTTTTCTTTGTTTTCCTCCTCCTTCTATTCTCCTATCCATTCTTTTCCTCTCTGTCTTCCTCCTCCCTCTCTTCTTTGATTTCCTCTTCACTACTTTCTACTTCCACATTCTTCATTTTTTTTATTCGTCAGTCCCCCTCTTTCTCTTTTTCTTCGTTTTTTTCCTTGTCCTCTTTTTTTTTTACTTTCCCTTTCCCCTTCTTTTTTTGTCTCCATCTTTCTTCTCCATACACAATAACTATTCTTCGTCTGCTTCTATTCATATTTCTCACCTTCTCCCTATCACTTTCTATTATTCCAGTTCTTCTCTTCATACGGCCTTTTCTACTCTTTCATATTTGCTCCCGTCTATATCATTCCGATTTGAATTGACAACACTGGTTCCCATCTTCATGGGTCCCAACTTCACAATCAGGTAATAATCACAGAATCATTTACCTCAGAACTTGAAGCTGATCTCCCCCCTAAACACCTCATTGTTACAATTAAGAAGAAAACAGTATTTGCTGGAGTGCCATGGACATTCTAGGAGCCCATATTAAAACCATGCATCACATTTCATACAATGTATGCTAATATCTGGTCCAAATGACAGCAGTAGAAAAATGTTTGACCTCCCGAAGAACACCACTAACATTTTGACCATGACAATAAGAATAGTTTCCCGGAGAAATGGGAAGAAGATTATTGCTGTCATAAAGAAGACTTAATCGGTAACAGTAAGTGAAACATTTGAATGGAAATCTGCCACAATTGTTAACAATGCCGGCCCCGACAGTTGTGCGTTCGGTAGTGTGTAAACAGCAAACTACTTGACTATTTTCCAAGTATTTAATCATGGAAGATTACATCGAAATTGGATCCCAAATGACATATTAGCGTTGAACCTCTTTAGAATGAAAATCAGCGACACCTTTGTTCGCAGCAATTAAACGTTAATAAAAATAAGCTATTGACACTATTGTAGCCGCCATTTTGTTGTGGCAAATATGGCCGTGACAAAATGTCTGGTGCTGAATACTGGAACAGCAAAAGTTTGGAACGCACGGGAAACGTAAGAGAAGCAATCTTTTTGAGATACAGGGAGGGTGGCTACGAGTGAGCAAAGATGGAAAGTACAGAATATAAGTATGTAAGGGAAGTTTAGGTGATGAGATTATATCAAGTCTTTATTACCATGTTTCCATTCATTTCTGATGAATACTTTTCTTCCTCTATTTCTTCAACTTTTACTATCTTCCTTCCTTCCATCATTCTTCCTTTTACCTCTCTTTTTTTCCGTCTTTGTTTTTTCCTTCTCTCTTTCTCATTTTCGAAACCATTCGTAGCTAAAAGGTTGAATTGAATTAACGAAAGAAGGGAAATTTTATTCTCCAAAACATGAATAAATCTGAAAATTAAGCATAAAAAGACGATGAAAGAGGAAAGAATTGATTACATGATGCAAAGGAAGGTAAATAAAATAGAGATAGCCATCGACTTTCTCCAAGCTATGTAACACACATATATATAATTATATATGTATCTAATACTATGAAAATGACGAATGTTTGTTCCTTTTCTTGCGTCTAATCATGTTTTGCATACATTCCTAAACAGTTGCGCCCCAAGAGCTGGAAGTTTGTGCATAAGAGGAACTCGCTTCCAGGATGAATATGATTGGTAGTGCTGACTTCTGGTGATCTCTAAACGTCTATTCAAGGTCAAATCAGTTCTGGCATGCATTTTCGAATCTAACTGAGACTGCTGCATCCTACGACCTTCTAATTTGTGTACCAGGGTAACTTCACCTTAAGATGAGCATCGGATATACAGCACAGACCTCTCTTGATCTCTGAGGTTGTATTTTTTAAAAACAAATCTTGATTTTCTCCTTCTTGCCAGAACTATGTAAAATTCCAAGAAAGTAGAAAAATGGAACATGTACGGAAATGACCATGTAAATTGACCTCGATATATCAGGATATTGTTTCATGAAGACCAAATAAAATCGGCTGCAGATGTTACTAATGAAGTTAAAAAAAGGTGTATGCAGTGAATGTTCCAATTACAACAATCTAATGTACCCTGAACAATATCAGCTTACATGGCCGATGACTACCTTAGAAGCTCCTATTGATATAGAGACACGAACAGTCAAGTTTAAAGTTTGCACAGGGCAATATAGATTGAATCATAAGTTTTAAGACTGCATTCTGTGTTCAGATGAAACAACAATCAAACTGTTTGTGTCCGATGGAATTCTGACCGGAAAATGATGCCCAATTTACCGATACATTTTGAAATTTTACAAAAAATATACTAATGAGCCGAATTCGATAAAACTATCGGTGTGTGTTCGATTCCAAATAATTTCTCCCATTATAGGGTTTTCCGTAGGAAAATATTGAGGAAAAATTTTTTCTCAAATTCGAACATGCCCTGCTCTAATGATTTATGAAATTTCAATGAAATTATTAGCATTTCCATAATGACAGCTCATCATAGATATGGAATTAGTTGAAATTCTAATCAATAATGTAGACCATTTTCCATAAATTGGTCCTTATTCGGAAAAGAAATTCGATAAAATCGAAATATTTTCTCTTTTGAAAGTTTTTCGTTGCTTAAGAAAAAAACAAACAAAATACACTTCCCCCAAAATATCTGCCAGTAATTCATTCTAATGGCTTCTTAGAATCATTTTTACATTTATATATTTGTTCCTTTGTTTGAATACGTGGTTCCGATACCAACAGAGCAAACAAACAATGCCGACTAGCGCTCAGAGAAGAGGGGGAATAAGTTAAGGGTGCTTTTCTGTCTTCTATTTACCGTCAGAATCTCGGTTGCTCAATCGGTTAACGCTGGCTTTGGCTACATAGGTTCTTCCAGGCTAATGATTATGGGTTCACCCGGGGGCTATTTCTTTATTTTCCGACCATTGCAGTTGTTTCGCATGCAAAATATAGTTCGTAAAACTTTCTTTCTTTATTCACAAAAATAAATGTACAAATACGAATAAACGATCAATAATTCAGATTAGATAATTTTACGTAAATACGCAGTTAACTACTGTTTATAAGTGTCAATGTGGAATTGCCCTATTCCCTTTGGTTCACCCGTAGTCAATTTCAACAATGGTTGGAAGTTATATAGACAGAAAACAAAAGAATGTTTTCTTTTGAATGATATTTATCTATATAGAAGTTTCCCGACAAAAATAGATTGTTTAGTAGAGTTCAGTTTCAAGGAAAATAACCAGTGATCCATCTTGCTATTGCAGTGCACTGATCACAATGAAGTATCACACGTGTTTCATATAAGAACTACATTCTTGCAAAACATCGTCCCTTTCCTTGTATATATCTTTTTATTTAGTTTTCACGTGGTGTTCCATAAATATTTTATTCGTTTTGCTGTTTGTACTCTACTTTCCCAACCTAACAAAACGACACTTTCAGACCTCCGGTTAAGACAACAAGTCCAGAGCTCCGGTTAAGGCTACAAAGTAAAAATATCATAGAATTTAATTGATAGCCGGGGGGGGGGCGATAAAATGGGAGAGATGAATTCTATTCCTACGTCATCAATCACGAGAAGAAAAAAGAAAAAAAAAGAAAGAATCAGAAGAATAAATAGAAAAAGAAAGAGAAAGGGGAAAAGTGAAAAAGATGATAAGAGAAATAAAGAGAGAATATAGAACGCTATGGATGCTAGATTGAAGTATCTGGTGTCGCTGAACAGATTCTTTCAGTTAAGATTTTATCACTTTTTCTTTTTTTATTATCTTTATAACAATTCTCTTTCATTCTCTCTCTTCTCTATCCTTCCCATTCATAACATCACTCGAAGAAACTTGAAATCCTACTTACGCACTCAATTCAAACACTTTTTTTTTGTTTTTCGGGTTAGTGGCTAAAACAGTACCATTCTGAGTGGTGTTTGACCCCGAAGCAGCTAATCTTGCAAGAATTACAAGCGTATTTGCTGAATTAAAGATTCCTCTATAGAACGGTCCACTTTTGAAAAATGTTATTTGCTCGAAAAACTCAATCCCCGCAAGCTAATACAAGCTCAAACATTCAGGCTACTTGAGATTTTTTATGAATATTTATAACATCATCACATCAACTGGAAGTCTGGTTTTCAAGTAATTTTGTATATTAACACTTCTTGTATTCATAAAATGCAGAGGTTCACAGATCATCAAAGAAGCTTATTGAATCGGCATCCCGAATATTGCAGAGAAGAGACAGAAACAAAACTCGAAGGAAGACCATTAGGCATTAGCGTCTACTTAAAATTCTTTGTGTGCACCTGT
This sequence comes from Thysanoteuthis rhombus, assembly GCA_963457665.1. Lineage (NCBI taxonomy): Eukaryota > Metazoa > Mollusca > Cephalopoda > Oegopsida > Thysanoteuthidae > Thysanoteuthis > Thysanoteuthis major. The sequence goes on from OY735200.1 coordinate 57,647,490, forward strand.
GAATTTTATACCTTTGTATATACACGAACTATTCTTAGTTGTTTCATCGGCACAACTCCCTGAAAAGAGTTCGTAAACTCAGTACAAAGTTTACTAATTAAAATCAGAAAAGTGCCAACTGTAATTCAGTTCCGAATCTTATGAACAGCCCAGAGAAACGGAATAAGCGGAAATCAACGAAATAATTGAATCGACTGAACAATTCGCATTTAAGTTACGAATCTACGTCAGCAGATGAAACTCCTCCTTCGTAATGACCCTTAGATCTAATTGGTTATCTAATGCAATGTAGACAGCCGATCTGGGTTATTTTGGTTGCAAATGCCGTTGCAGATGTTGATTCGATTGTCCGTTCGGGGCCCTAAATATAATCTTCGTAATTAAACAGTTTTCAGTGTATTGGTAATAGCTTTCCTGTCTTGTATTGTTTACTTGAGAAAGTGTAGCCTCAAAACGCTGAGTGTCTATAAATATAATAATCGATCGGGCGGAGAAAATTGGAGGAGCAGGTGGTGTCATAAATGTCTTGATTTTACCTTTCAAGGAGAAGAAACTCATTCGTCTAATGTCCTCAGTTTCTAGTCACATCGTCAGTAATTCTAAAAAGACAGTTGACGAGAAAGATTCCCTAATTGTAAAAGAGAAATATCCGTGAGTATTTCAGAGAAAAACTGATATCATTCTGAAACTTCATAAACAGTAACTTAGCCAAGAAAAATTCGAATGATAGTGGATTATGCGCTAAGCTGATCGGAACAGCGTTACAGTTTGAGGCCCAGTCCAGAAGTGTTCCTTAGTCCGTGGTAAAGACACGTTTAAAGATCTCTAACATCATCAATACTTACACTATTTCATTTTATGCCATATTTTAGATCGGGTAATACAAAAATTGAGTATCGATAGATTTAAATTGATAATCCAAGTTAATAGAGTTTGGCTCCTCGGCCAAATGACTGTGAATTTTGTGATGAAAGCATAGGATATGTCACGCCTATAGCAAAAGACATTAAACGAATTGGATATCATGGGTTTTCAGTACGTTGCCCATGGCAGCCATATCAAAATATAGCTGTCAGTGACAACTGTTTTCAGATAAATCTTCCTTTCAGCGATAGATACAATATGATCGTGAATACATAAATAGTTGGATTAAATTACTATATTGAAATGGCTGCCATAGATGACGTATTGGAAATTCATGATGGCTTTCGATGGCTCAATATTCAGTTTTCAGGATGCATACTATTTGGTACTTTTATATCCATAAGTGTATCAAATTATATGCTTTTATTATCATCAGTAAAACATATTTTGAATCTTCGATCAATCAGCCCCATCAATACAACAATTGTATGAAGCTGGTAGGAGAATTCATCGTTATCATAATGCTGCAATTGAAACATAAATCACTACTTATCTCCTGTTGAAGCAACAAATCATGGCAGAGAAATATAGAAAAAGAAGTTATGAAAATTTATCTATTCAAGTAATTTCTTCTACTAATTACACTTACTGTTTAGCCACTAGGTGATTATCTCTTCGCAAAGTTTATGAGTTGAAGCTCGGGCAACAGCAGATTATAGCAAAAGTGCTCACTTGAGACTGGCATTATCAAAATAGTCTCAATTGAATCGTACTGTTGCAATCCAAAACGCTATTTTTCAACCAATTATTTCATGGGTAAAATTGTAGATTTGCCAAATGGAAGTGTTTATTCAAAATTAGAAAAAGAACAGTCGTGAAAAGAAGACGGATGAACTGTATGTTCAAGTATGAAATATTTGCTTCTTCTAATTTGTACCCTTATTTGTTTCCCTTTCTTGCAGTCTTCCTTCCTCTTTTCATCCTTATATATATATATATATATATATATATATATATATATATATATATATATATATATATATATATATATATATATATATATATATATATATATTCGTCTTTTCCTTCTTTTTTCTTCGGAGGTTATCATTGCTTATTAGTTTTACACTTCTCACTGTCTTACTTTCTTAGTTTCTTGCTTTTATTTATTTCAACTTTTCAAACTGTTTTAAAATCATCATTCGAAACTCATTTTTTGTTTCTTTCCTTCTTTCTCACCTTCCTTCTATTGAATTTGGTTTGCTCTTTCTTCATTTTCTTTCTTTCTTTCTTCAACCATTGGTGTAGATTGTTCCTTTTTATGTACCTTATCTTCCTTCTCAACACATAATTTTTACAAAAGCTTTTCAACATAATGTCTATCATTTCTCATTTTCTTTTTTCCTCTCTCTGCCCCCTTTCTTTTATCATTGGTACACCCTTTCTTCGTCCCTTCACTCTGTCTTCCTTTTCTATCCCCTGTTTATACATCCATTGGTTCAGTTTTCTTTTCTCTCTGTACCTTCTCCCTCTCTTCGCTATATCATTTATGTACAACCTTATTTCTATCCGCCCTTTCTTTCTCCTTCATTTCCCCCAAAAATTATTTTCATAGCTTAGCGTTTTTTCTAAACATTCTTCATTGTAAACAAATATCTATGTATCCTTGTGTGTCTACAAATTTCATTCCAATCGGGCAACGTCTATCCATCACCTTTGATGATAAAGCTCTTGAAGAGAAGCGTAAAATATCGGTAAGAGAGGGTTCAGCCATCATTCACCCAAAGGTTTTCGCCCGAAACTCTATGAAATTCACAGTTTCCTGGAACGAGGAAACGTGGCCAGAAGCCGCTTTGAATGTGTGCCGTTTTGGTCGTTTTTATTATTTACAAGTAATAAACGTCCTCCGGCTTAACGGCTCTGATACATAAAATTTTGCTGATCTCATAAACTCATCGTTAGTAGAAACCAGCAATGCAGCTCTCACTGCTAGACATATTAAATTCTGGACGCTGTAGATTAAAATGATAAGAACTAAGCATTACGGAAGACAACGTTTACTCACCGAGCTGTTCGCACTCTTGAAAGGAGATAAGTTTTTGATAATGCTGAACGTGTAAACTAGTGCAGACGCGCAAGGAAGGCGTTAAGATCAATCATGAATAGTTTAAAAAGTGCGGGAAGGGTGGTTAATAATCCTGGAATCGTTGTAAATCATCTCTAAAATCGGATTCACCGAAAACAAATACGTGAGATATTGAAACGACGCCGAGGCAATAAAGATGAATATAAAATGTCGGAAGGGATGGTTTATCGATTAGTGTTCTCAAAGATGATACCGAAGGTTATTATTAAGAAGAAAGAGTTGGAGAAGGAATGGTTGTTTGCGATAAACAAAGACTTTGGAGATCCGATATTGAATCAATAGGTGGTGCGATTGGAAAGAAAGAAATGAGAAGAAATGTTATGTTAAAATGACATTGAATTATATACACAGAGAGAAGAAAAACACCGAGGGAAAGATACAGGGATTGTACGGGGCATATATCGAAAGAGGTAGGAGATTAAAGGAGTATTGGATAATTAGATTGAACTCTTTAACATAAAGAACGATGGCCAAGAAAACAGACTCCAAATTAAGGTTGAATATGTTACAAAGATGTAATGAGAAAAAAAGAGATAAAAGAAAAAAAAGGACAAAGAAATATATGTATATTTAATCCGAGAAGAAAGTAAAGAAGAGAGAAAACGAGAAGTAGAGAAAGAGGGAAATAAATAAATGAGATATAAATGATGGGTGGAAAAGAGAGAGAGAGAGAAGAAGCGCCGAAGAGAGGGAGAACATCACATGAACGGAGAAACAAGAACCTTTTATGAACAGTGAACGTGTCAGAGAACCAATCGTCCGATATATTAACGCCGGAGTTCAACCATAAAAAAGCGATCAAATCACAAGTACAATCCTCTGATTCCTTTCCACGTCAGTCACATGCATAACTCTGGAAATAATTATACTAGCTGGACTCATGGAAATTCCACGGGTGTTGACAAATATGATTACCCATTATCTGATGCCCCCTGCTTTTGTCTTGCTCTATACCTTTATCACTTTATTCTCTACCTTATCCCTTTATTCGTTGCTGATCCATGATTTCATTTAATGTAATACAAACATAGGTTAGTCCCATACGTGAAAATGTTCCTACCTCTGCTTAACATTTTTGTCCTCTTCCTTCCCACCCTCCAATTGATCTCTTTTCCTCTCCCTTTTTCCACAAACTGGAACTATGGTAAATTACCTAACTTTCTTCCCTCCCCTTTCTTCCAACTAAGCTATCAAACTAAATAAGTTCCCTTTATTTCCCTCTCTCTTTCTACCCCACAGGTGAACGAACTAACTTTTAATTTCTTGAATAAAACAAAGGCTATTTTACATGAATTTAGTAGTGTTTAATTATGTTATTTATAGTAATAAGGTAAGAAATATTTTAAATAGAATAAGTGATATTTTGATCTATACAATTTACCGTAATAAAATGACATTTTCGATAGAAGTGATGTTTCATTTATTTAATCTAATGTAATTGAAGTAATAAATTTTCATAAGAGATCACTTCGGTTTGCTAAACCAAATATTGAACCAGATTAATTACAAACATACAATTTCGTAACGTAACGGAGTAACAAAGAAAATCTATTCCATAAAATAGTCCTAATGCCTCTGTACCCTGCTATTTTCAAATTTCCACGTTTCCTTCTCTCTCTCTCGTAATTGGTCAGATTTTTACGCATTGACCTATCAGAGTATAGTAATCACATATTGTGACAGGCAGAATTATAGTATAGAACCTAGAGAAACTTTGCCGGGATTGACGAACACAGAGCTGTGTCTTAATTAAGAATTACAACTTCAGATCATTCAAGTAGGTCGTTATGCGCCCATCAACATTAAACCCCATACCAGTGTTATTTTGTTATTCTTCAAACGATAGAAGAGCTAGGATGAGATCAGTGGTTCTTTTAAGAAAAGATTGTTGCAGAGGCATTCCTCCAGTAGATTTGAGTAAATAAACGTTAGTCATGCTCACATAAATATGTTTTATGTTACACTCATTTATATATATATATATATATATATATATATATATATACATATATATATATATATATATATATATATATATATATATATATATATATATATATATATATATATATATATATATATATATGTATGTTCCATTACATTCGTTGTGTTGGTTACAATCAAAGTTTTGCTTACAATGTAAGTAAAAATATGGGAATCTTATTCAAAAGAATAAAATCACACATACACAGACGTGCGCACGCGCGCACACACACACAAACACACACGCACGCAAGCACACACATACACACACACACACACACACATACACGTGGGGCTATCAAAAAGCTCGTTGAATTTTACCGCGTAGAAAGGATTGCTTACCCTGAATCTTACTTTCCAAACTCGCCTCTCCAATGTTATCGATTGAGTTTGTTTTTCTCAAATGAGCCAAAATTTAGCCGAGGCTAGGCTAGTCGGGAACAAAGGTAGGTAGGCATCCATTGAACTAAATTGATCGTCGAGGGAATGAACAAGTATTAAATCACGCTGGCAGGTAGGTACCTAGGTTTACAAATGAATATCGACATTAATAAAAGAAAAATCAATGAAAGTGAATGGATGCAGATGACTTAACATAAAGTATGTATGACGAAACAAACATGGAATGCATTTGGAGAGAAAGCAAAGAACTGATTTTAATCAAAATCGATCACTTTTATTTCTTTTCCAAAGTTCTTTTCAAAAACTCTATGCCGTTTTTTCAAAACTTTTTTTTCTCCTAAGTAAAGATACGTTGCATTCACCTTCAAAATGAATGGAAAACATAATCTTTAAAGACAAAATGCTATATAAAAAGATCGAACGAAAAGTAATATTAACGTTATCGGATTTTGCAGTGCTTCGATGTAGCAGATTCTTAACAATGAAAACAGACATTCTTGAATTCAAAATTGAAAAAAAAACCAAACAAATCAAAATGGATCCTCTAAGAGAAATAATGATTCCAAGCCCGTCCACATACGTGTGTATTCGTGTGATTCCTTCCGAAATCATTAGCCTGGTTTTATTACTACTTACAGGCATATATACGTGCATGTATAAATATATATGAATACAGATATGTACATACGTACGTGTATACATACTAATGAGATACGGAAACAAAAGAGAATTTTGGAAAAGTTTCTAAATGTTTATTCATGTATTTTAATCGTTCAAAAATCTGGGTTTGACGGATTGAAATGTAGCCTTGACACTTGTTTTAGTACGCTTAAGAATTGGAAACATACTTCCTTGGATTTAATGAGGATTTATATAGATTTTGAAAAATAGTATATTCGATTGGATTAAACAGTTAAAAAAACTATGGTTGATCAATAATCTGCTTGCATACCTTGTATGTCATCGATAGTGTGTTTGATCCACACTTTGCATAAAACTGTATCAAAATATCCTAGCTGACTATGTACAACCAGGTATAGTGGATAATGATTTTGTCACACCAGTCACTCACTATGAATTCAGTTGGATAATACGGAATGCTAACTTTTTAGAAGTTCTCTATCCAGGAATTATACATAAATGATTTTTTAAAATTTGCTTGTATGCATGATTTTTCAGTTTGTCACGTTTGTTACAAGCAGACGGGCATTATCAGGTAGTAGCCTCTAAATTTTCTTGCCAAGAAAAAGATGTTTATCTTCCCAAACGTCATTCAAACAAGCCAATAGCTTATTAAAGTTTTGCGCAGTAATAGTTTGTCAACTCTCCAGTGATTCGTGATAATAATATCTCCTTCAAATCTCAATTCCAGAAAGTACTTATTATCAAGTATATCCTATTTAGATTGTGATGTTGAATACGGAGAAGAGAAAAAAAAACGAAACAACGCCAGACAAAATATTGTTCTCAGTAAAATGTCTATCACATTCTGTAAATATAAATTGTCTATCTACTGATTAAAATACTGGCAGCATAGGAAACATTCTCATGCAGACACATCCACACACATGTGCATATATATATATATATATATATATATATATATATATATATATATATATATATATATATCGTCAAATAGAGAATTAGGGATGTAAATTGCGCTTTTTCAAACTCCTGACTTACTAGAGTGTCGTAAGCTCAGTTGGTAGGAGCTACATATAAGCTGCTTTCTGCTGGGTGCGGATTTGATTACAACACGACACTCATTTCTTTATTCATTTGCGCGATATGTGACCCATTACCTATTTTGTAAAGACGGTACCAGTCAAAATATATTTCTACTAAAATCATTAACACGTTGTTTTGGGCATAAATGGCCCATCGACCGATACACATACAATCTATTCAGATTGGCTTTTACGTATTTCACCTCTTTTTATTTCATTTTATTCATCTCTCTTTTTCATTCATGTTACCCCAATCCGTTCATATCGACCTGTCCTTCTTCTGTGACTCTCTACGTCAGGAGTAGTCAGATGGCACAAGAGTTATCAGAATGAAATCTAGGGACCACATTTGAATTTCGACTGAAGCTGTTCATGACCAATGCCCTTGCATGAATCTTTTTCACTGTGAGCTCAACCAGATTGCACGATGGTTGACGGAGAAAATTGTAGATGAGTGAGTACTTGAGCGAAGGACCACCCTTAACCACCACACCGAGCCAGATGATGGCGAGAAGAAATAAAAAAAAAACATCGAAAAAGTAGAAAACGAGAGGGTAGAAAAGATGACAACGGGAAAGGAAGATGAGAAAAAGAAAAAAATACACGGAGAATTCGCAGACAAGTACTCATGAACATGGCTACGCGTAGGAAACCTGAAAGGAGAAAACAGGATCGCACCTCATGAAAGCCTAAAAGGGATACATCAGGGCAAACTATGTAAAGGTTGTGATCGACAGAATCTTGACTCCCGGTAAATGCTGTCTATGTGGATAAAGGGATTAGACTGTGGATAACATAACCATTGAATGTTCGAAAGCCAAGACAGAATACTACAGCAAGAGCGATGGGTTAGCATTCGTCATGCACAGAGAACTATGAAAACGACTGGGATTCGATTATCTAGACAAATAGTATCAGCACAAACCAGAGATTGTACTGCAAAGGAGAAGCCACAAACAACAAACGTGGACAAGATAAAGAAAATCTACCAAGTAACTGAATTGGCTGAGCCTTCAGATCACATAGTGCATATGAAAGAGAGTGAAAAGCTAGGAAAATACCAGGAATCACATTGGAGTTCGTGTAAGTGTGAAACATGAAGGCCAAGGTAGTACCAATTATAACAAGCGCACTTAGAACTGTTGCAAAGACATCGAAAACAATATTTGGGAAGCTGGAGATTATTGGTACAATTGAGACTATACAACCATTGCGCTTATGGGGGTCTGCATGAACACCCAAAAAGAATGCTTGGAACATAATACCTTTTGTCAGCTATGGAACTACAAGAAAAAAGGCACGAGTAATTAAAAGGGAGTAAATTCAGCATCTTACCAACCACAGCACTGTGTGAGTGCATGTGTATATGTCTTCTCACCATCATTTACACTTTTTCTTACTACGTCCTCCTTTTCCTGAACATTGACATATCTTGGCCTTTCGTCGCCACCACATAGATGAGAATTTATCTGTGCTTTGTTTCTCCGGGTTCGTTCCATCCTTTGAAGCATTCTTGGTCTGATGAAGCCAGCTCATGATGAAATCATTACCACGAGTATGAATAAATGAATAGATATTTGTATTTACAACCGGTTTTCAGATTGATTTTTCCCTATCATAATGTTAGATATACTTATCATGTGTACTTAGGCAGCAATCTTTCTTTAATACATGACACGAACACTGGACACTGCTATTCATATATGCAAAATACTCAATGACAATGCCTGCATACTTTATAAAAATCAATCGCACTTAATCGTCTATTTTATTTACGCTCTTTAGACCAGATGATAGATGCACTCAGTAATAACTGGAGATCATTTCAAATTGAATTTCGAAACGATATAATGCATTGATGATAATAATAATAATAATAATAATAATAATAATAATAATAATAATAATAATAATAATAATAATAATGATGATGATAATAATATTAATGATACTAATACCCCCCCAATATATATATATATATATATATATATATATATATATATATATATAAATATTCCTCAAAACAGTCCGACAGACATAAGCATCTGATCGTGTTAGAATAGTCACTGAACTCGTCTAACATATGAGTAGCGAGTTCAATTCTCATCATATGCCCCATGCTTCTACTAGAACTGAACTGTGGATTGTTGTTATTTATAAAACTTAACTCAATTTTGACACAGGGACAAAAGCCTGGATTAAACGGGAGAAAGAAAGAGAGAACAAACAATAGATATCGTCCCCTCCACCTCTCTCTCTCACTGTATGTATGTGATCAATATCTCCCTTCCCGCCCATATAGCACCAAACAAGATTTTTTAATAGCCTCCCCCGTGCGGATATTAGTTTTCTTCAGTCTGCAGCCAGTGTTTGCACGAAAACACAATATGTGTCGTTTAATGTTTCTGAGGCTTTTAACCGAAAAAATCTAGCAACACTCTTTTCAATTCCCGAAGACTTTAGCTGGGACGATAAAAATCAAAATAACGAATCTACAAGGGTAATTTTCCCATCTATATTCATTGCATCTCTGTGATTGATTCACTGACATAGAAATATTTAATTATAGTGTGGCAATGCCAACAATGAATATTATTTTTCTATGAAATTAATTCACTTCATGATAACTGGCTTTGATAACTAAAGCACACAATATTTCGCTAAGGTTTTTGCTAGACATATTTACTTACGGCTTTAAGAATAGATTATGACTTAACATCCTCGGAAGAAAAACATGAAATCATTATCCTAAAGAACAAATTAAATTCCAAGTCGAGGCTTGAAATTATTTGATATAAGATATAGCCACTTTAGATGGAAGATAAGTCGTTTTTGCCTCTTGTTTCAAAGTAAAACGAGCTCATTTACAAAGTGTACTTACATTATTTGCCAGAGTTTGTCCCAGAAGATGCTTACGAGACTTCTCTCTATAAACTTACGTCACAAATATCATTTTAGACTTTTATCTCAAATCAATAACATGAAATTCTATTCGCAGCTCATCATCGTCACCATTATCATCAGACTTTCAACGTCGGTCGTTAGACATAGACCTTCCCAGGATTCACAACACTTCTCTATCATGGGCGTTGCGGAGCCAGTACTTTCTGAACTTGTCTAGCTCGTCTCTCCATCTAATATTCTGCCAGCCTCGGTTGCCCACCGATCTCGGGGGATCCATGTTGTGAGTCGTGATGTCCATTGATTGTCCACCATTCTTGCAATATGGCCAGCCCACTGCCATTTGAGATTATTAATGGATTCTATGATGTCCCTGACTCTTGTCTTTTCACGGATGTACTGTGCTGTCTTGAGGTCTCTCCATGTGAGGTCCAGCATAATTCTTTCATGTGCACGTTGCATGGTTCTCAATTTGCAGATCTGTCTCTTGGTTAGGTTCCATATTTCAGCTCCATAAGTGACTATTGGGAGGATGCATTTTTTTATACAGCCTTCTGTTTAGGATTAATGGAATCTTCTTATTTTTGAAGGTTGAACATGCTATGCTAAAGGCTTGCCCTCCTAGTATGATTTTCTGCTTGATTTTTTCTTTAATTCAGGTCAAGATTTCTGTCCTATTTCCAAACTATTTTCACACGGATGTAGCATATCAGGACAGGTGAAATGATGGACACGTCACGTCTGATATCACATCTATTAAAAGGAAGACACAACGCTCACACAAAGGTTAACTCAAAATATTCACCTTCATCAACGCTCAAGACCCTATACGGCTGGAGACAGTCGGTCGTTCCAGAAAGGGCGGCTTTATTTATTGATCATCGTCTCTTTATGTCTTTTTTCCCATCTAAAGTAATGAATAGCAAAGGCTGCTTTCAAATACAAACACCACTAAAACCCAGCACGTACTTTAGGGTCATATTTCATTGCAAGTTTAACATGTCTCTCAGTAATTATTGAGTACTTTCATCTTAGCCACATAATCTATTATAGATACCATAGTCCTTGAATAGATGTGTCAAAGAAATCCTTAACTGATGGAATTTGCACTAATTTAGAGGCACATCCTTACAATTTCAGAAGAGAGTATTCGGCATTTTTCCTATCATAAAACAGAAAAAATCATTATACTACTTCTGGAAAAACTTATTGATCAACACGTTCATCCTGCTTTTTTGTTTTTACTTGTAAAGAATATAAACAAATCACAGATACGACTCAAAGGGCTTTTTGTTTAATAGCTTGATATTCTGGCTTCGTGGATTATAACTCAAACAAATTGGATTCAAATATTTAAATGATCGACATATTTTTTCGCTGTTTAAGGTGAGGGAATAAATGATGGGATCACCTTGTAATTTACTTTTTAAAAACAAATCCTGCACAAGTCCAAGTATTCAAATTATTTTATCGTTTAAAGAGTATTTACTGACCTCAACTTACTGTTGGACTTTTGGGGGGGCTGGATTAATTTTAAGGAAACAGCAGTCACTGATTGCGACGAAACTGTAAGACATCGGCTGAATAAGAATTTATATAGAGAAAATATAGACAAAAACCAGCACTTTGACCTCAACTGAAGAAAATAAGTTTATAGTGGGTTGAAGAGAAGTAATAATAGAGTGAAGATAATTTGATGAAAGTGGTTTTCAGTGATGATTCATGGCCAATGTAAAAGAGCTGTAACTTTTCTCTGATGCCATTCCAATGAAACAAATAAAGATGGCTGCCTGTAGAAAGCAAGGAAATTTCCCGACTCATTCATCATATGGGGCTGCACGTCAGGTAAAGGACCAGGGGAGATGACAATCATTACCTGAACACTAAATGCACAGCTGCACATTGAAATGTTCGACCTTTTTTTCTCATTTCGTAGAAAATAGGTTCGGTGATGATGAAGTCTTTTTTTTTCTGTGTGATAATGCATCTTGCCACAGAGCAAAGCTGATCGGTTAACCGCTAGTGACAAAATTGGAGCCAACTTGATGGAGAACATTATTTTTCGTTAGTGAATTCTATGCCTCAAAGAATACAGATCATCATAAAAGCCATAAGTGGAGCAAATAAATCTTCATCATGATTCTTTGTTGATGGTTTGATATTTTTCTCTTAGCATTGATTGAGTTGATAAGTTTCCACTGATTGATCTGGAAGAAAAATATTACAATAACTTAAATATTTAAATGTATTTTTTTTGAAGATATATTCCATGAAAGAAGAATATCAAGTTATTTAGAAAATTATTTGGATCGTATCAGCGATTTGTTCATTTGCTGCAAAGTGAAATAAAGTACATCATCCTCTAAGTTCGTTGATTCCATGACTTTTTTGTTTTACAGTCTTTGATGTTATCCTACGTTACGATGGCATAAACTCGCCATTTTTGTACTGATGTTGTAAACTATTTTAGACCCTGACATACAAACTGAGTACATTGACGGTATGTGGATGAGGCTAAAACGCTAATTATGGTAGAAATTCGGTACATACATAACTCTGTTCTACACGTATCTCCCAGAATTTACCATTTCACTGGTGTTACGTTTGTTCCATTCATTTCTTCCATAATTGATTTATATTACCCAAAAACACCGACCCTAACACTAAACCAAGCCCTTTAAGACTAACCCTGACTTATATCTCCTGTCATTGAATCTAATAAAAAAGTATGAAATGATTAAGTTTTCAGCTCTCATTAGTTTAGTAATTGACTTACATCCTGTGAAATTATATGCAATGGAATGTACGTGTGTTTCAATGTTCGAAAATACAGTTTGAAATGGTTCATGTCGCTTTTTGCATATTGAGTTAACATAGTCACCTAGTTTTGGCCGCGTCAATGTATGATTACCATTTTGAAGACATCGCTATTTATTTAGGAGTTAATAATCTTGGTAAAAAAAGAAAAGAAAAAGCAACATTATCTTTTATTTCTAAAAAAAAAAAAAAATCTCCTTCTGCCTCGATTTTTTTTCTCCGTCCAAGGTTAAAATTTACATGTTGCCATGTCGTGTCCGTTGTAAACAAAATAATGTTTTTAATAACAACAAAATAGTTTCGGCAATTACATTACAAGGCAGTTAAAAACTTGGCCTTACGCCTAAATTGTTATCATTACATAGTATAGAGTTCTTCGCTCTCCGTTGAAGCAAATAATTTGGTTTGTTCTTTCGATGCTACCCAAAGATAAATATCTCTTTGCGTTTAATTTCCAAATTACATAGAGATGTCCATCCATCCTGCTTGTAATTGTGCAACTTCATAAAGTTTTAGATCTAAGTTTTGGCTATGATTGCAAATAAATATTGTCCAATTCATACATATATAAACTTGATGTATGTGTAAATTACAAATGCACTCACTTGATATGATCTTATTAACACTCGTTTTCATTTTCTAAACGGCCATAAAAAAAATTTCTAAAGAAAATATCAAATGAATTGATTTGAAGGAAACAGCCAAATATATACAAAACGACTTTGTTAAAGCCCCCCCCCGAAAAAAAACTTGCAAAAGTTATATAGGCTAAATATCAAAGTTGACAATGGGTCTAAAAGCATCTTAATGTCTGGGTGATAGTTATGGGAAAGTGCTTTGTCTAAGTGCTCACTCACCTACTCAAGCTACTTTTTTTTGTAAAGATACTTCGTGACAGAGCACGGCAATGTGAATCAATACTTTTCCCGATATTATTGTATAGTGAACATTGTTATGTACCATTGCCAGGAGATGGCGACCACAAAGGATATGTTTAGTTGTGTGCTACTTTCAAGAGTTGGCAAAATTCGTGGATGTATATGGTGAGGCATGTCTACACGGGGGAACTGGTGAAATACTGGACGAAGAGGACTGTATATTGTCGTAGATAAAAAGTGACAAGCTCATTCCAGGATTTTGCACTGCTGGGTTAATGAGTGTTGATTGTTTGGTTCCGTCCGGTTGAACTGTAGAGACAAACTGAATGCATTGTATAATGGAAAGGAAAGAGTCAAAGGCAAATGATGAGCTTAGCATGTGACTTTATTAAACTCTATCTCGCAGTGTTACGGTCAAGGAAATTCTCTTATTTAAAGATTTGTGAGGTAATAGGATGGCAAGCCTTTGGCAGTGCAAGCTCAACCTTCAAAAATAGAAGATCCCGTTAATCTTAGAAAGAAGGGCGTATAACCAATGCATCCTCCCAATAGTCACTTATGGAGCTAAAATATGGAACCCAACCAAGAGACAGATCCTCAAATTGAGAACCATGCAACGTGCACATGAAAGAATTATGCTGGGCCTCACATGGAGAGACCACAAAACAGCACAGTACATCCGAGGAAAGACAAGAGTCAGGGACATCATAGAATCCATTAAAAATCTCAAATGGCAGTGGGCTGGCCATGTTGCAAGAATGGTGGACAACTGATGGACATCACGACTCACGACATGGATCCCCTGAGATCACATGCGCAACTGAGGCTGACAGAATATTAGATGGAGAGACGAGCTAGACAAGTTCAGAAAGTATTTGCTCTGCAACGCCCATGATAGAGAAGTGTGGTGAATCATGGGGAAGGTCTATATTCAACGACGGATGTTAAAAGACTGATGATGAGATACTGTCTAGTTTTTTTATAGTGTTTAAACCAATCAATATAAATTAGGAGACGCCATTCAGTATGTTTGTACCGTTTCTAGAAAAGAATCTTATCTTGATTTCTTCCCTTTTTCTTGTGCCTTTACCTTTCTTTCATAATGAACGTACCGTTGTTATTCTACATCATAATCTTACCCTTAATTAAACCTTGTTAAGCTTTATCAGTCATCGTGAAATATTTTTTTCACAATATGGAGTAGGAACAGGGAAATTTCTTCAATTTGCGTCATTAACCTATCTCTTAACTTTCGTTATGATCACCGGGTAATTCTGTTGCCAAGAAAACCGCATAAACTCATTATTTTTTAATAGTTATAATGATTTTGGTCTTATCATTTACATAATTAATCCATTTCCCCTCTTATCAACATTTGTTTATTTCATTCCTCGTTATTTTTATCAATTATTTCCCAGAATACCAAGAAAATAAATACATTTTTCGACAATCTTCTCCGCCACTAAACCTAATCGCAATGTGGATTCGGTTTTCACAGTCATTTATCTCGTTATCTCTCTCGATCTGTTTCTTTTCTAACCTTATCATAGATGATTATATCGTAAACATTGCTTCATACATTTTATGCTTACGTCAATCATACTGACGAAATTTGTGCTGACAGAGGGAAAGGATTCATCGATATTTTCCTAACTTCCCAACGGCTTCCTTTATCTGTGAATTTTAAACACTCTAGGAACGCATTTCAAATTGACTATTTACAAGCATATACCCGTAAAAAAATGACTGGGTCATCTAAGCATGGAACGACACCAAGGACTATAATGCTAATTCAATTTGTAATTTATTTTTTGATAAGTCAAGTGTTGTGATTTTAAGTATTTTTATTTAACTTAAGAGTGATAAAATGTTATTCAAGAGATATAAGACGATTGCAAATCGTTTTTAAGAGATACCGACATTAAATTTATTCAGGAAAATAGGTGGAAAAATCGTACATGTTTTTAATTTAAAAAAAAAAATTCACAAAAGATGACGGGATTATTTACGTATGGATTAATTATGCAAATGTATATTTTAGTATAACTATTTATCAAACCAAAATATTGGTTGCATTTTCTTTTAATACAAAAAAAGAAACTTTACACTGAAGCTGATGGAATCAGTTGATCTAAGTGTAGTTGTGTATAGAAATTGCCAAAGCATTAGTTGCAAACGGGGGTGAGAGTAGAGTCTTAGTTGATAATCAAAGAAGGGGGGCATTGGATGGAAAGACAGACGTCTTTCCTTCGGGCTACCCCTCTCCCCAAGACTGCCAGACGAATAATCAGTTTCAAAGTTCAGTATTCTTTTAAACTTGGTGACTATTTGGCTGTTCTCAACCCTATCTCTCGTCATCGCAATAGACGATGACAACATTTCCCTGTTTCTATCCCCCTTTTCCTTGTTCGTGCACATTTGCCGACGACCATCAAGCTACCTCACATCGCTGAGGGTTTCATCATTATCAGCTTTTTAGCGTCCATCATTTGACAAAATTTTTTGCCGTCTATTTACGTCTTCATTTTTCTAGTATAAGTTTTGAAAGATCATTTCGATGCAGGTTGTAAAGAGTTTGGTTGAACTGGTATTACTGTGTGTTATCCGTTAGGCTTAAAATGTTCTGAGTCTAGTCTTTATGTAACTTCATGAAAGAACTGCTGTGCCAGTAGATGTGTTGAAATTCGTTTACATGACGGGTTCTACACCTTATTGAATGATAACATCAATGACCCTGAATTTCCCTTCTTGAAATCAATAAATGACACATGGAGGGACATTTAATGCATCATGTCACTTTCTCTTTATATTGATCTCCGAGTAGAGATGGCCGAGTAGCTTCTTCTGAAGCCAACCTGTTCCTGAGGTTGTTTTTCTTATGTTGGTTTGGTGATCAGGTAAAACGTTTGTATGTGCAGTTCACTTGGCTTATTTGCCTGTTGTAGTCAATATCTTTCGGGTCTTTTTTTTGTATAACGGAATTATGATTGTGATGTTTCAATTGTTACAGTCTTCTGGAAATTTGCTTTGTTCAATATAATGGCAGCTTTCCAAGTGATGACTTTACTAGCTTTCTCGAGTACGTTGATGATCATTATATCTGGTCCAGGGTCATTTCTTTTTTTTCATGGCTTGCTTCACCACCAACTGAATAGCCTCCAAGATATCTTCAAGCTGGTTATCCATCACTTGTATATCCTATTCATTGCTCGTGTACCGTGTTTGGTGGAATAGGGGTTTTGTAAAATTTTTTGATACGTTCGATAATCCGTCGTTTCTTCGAGCATACTAGTTAATTTTCTACTTCCTGTATTGACAGTTTTGTGACTGTCTTAGAAATCCCTTATCTTTATCGAGAATCGTTTTGGTGACTGCTGTTGTGTATTTTCTTTTTACTTTTCTTTGTTTCTCCTGGATGGTTTTGTTTATTTCGGTTGCTTCAATTTTTTTCTGTTCTTGTTGTCGGTGGCTTGAGATTTCTGCATTTCCCCATGAGATCATTGGTTTCTTCTAAGAGTTGACAAATGGTTTGACTGCTCTTTGGTCGGGCAACATCAATTCGTGAAGCTGTTGTTTTGTTGCTACTTCCGTTGATGTTGGTGTCGCTCTCTCTTGGTTCGGTGAAAAGTTGGTATCTGTTTTTTATTCAGTTCGAACCTTTTTGGTACATTGAGTCGTCGCAATTTGATACGGACGTATTTCAGTGAGAAGATTCTGTTATTCTAAATCTATTTCCCCCTCCATTTTGACTCTCCGTTACTTATTTTCCATTTGTTGCTGCATTCGTTATGCTAATAAGGTTTTCTTTTGTTGGAGCTAAAGGTCGCTGTTGATGGTTATTCGGAAAGTGAATGTGATTGAATGCACCAAATTGTAAAGACTAATTTTCAATTAATCATTGCAAAAGTACAACTCATATAAAATGCACTGGCAATGAATTTGTTTCAAAATTAGACGAGTGAAGGTTTTTTTTCTCATAATTCCAGAAGAAAAATAATGAATAGATTCATGCTGTGCAAAATTTCTAAACTGAAGAATTTTCAATATTGCCCAAATAATTGGATTGGTGTTTGCAACTTTATATCTATCTTAGCATTTCGGCCAATACGATCTTGAGCCTTCCTTGAATGCATGGCATTTCCGGTATTTATGCTATTGCAACATTTGAAAAAGAAAAGCTGCAATCTTGATGACATTTTTGTTTAGTTTTCCAAGTTCCAGAGGAATTAAAAGGTGGACAAAAAATGTCATGAAACCAAGTTGTCTCATTTGAAACTAACTTGGATTCCATAAAGCTACTTGTGGAAAAGCAATTAAAAATATCATAAGTGGGAAGGTCCCTGTCTAAAGAATATATGGAATAGAGAGAGAAAGGAAGTGGCAATGACTTGTTTTTTTTTAGGACGGTTATTCCTGAGATAGCCGATATTTAAAAAAAAAATTCAAAGATATTTTCAAAATAAGGTTCCCAAGAACATGTACAACGACTGTCATTCACAATTTTTTTCCTTTGTATTTGTCTTTTTCATATCTGATTTCTATTGATCAATTTTTAAAAACAAAGTAAAAATACTGCACTGTTTCAAGCACCTCTGGCTGGCTGGGTATATATATGTAACAAGAATGTGCCAAATCATTTTGGGCAACCACACACACACACACACACATGTGTGTATATATATATATATATATATATATATATATATATATGTATATATATATATATATGTATATATATATAATTGTTATGAATGTATATTATTGTATATACTCATACATACACACACATATATATGTGTTTACTTAAGAGTTTCAAGTTGAATGTATTGAGCACTTTACGAAATAAACCTATCACATGTTAGACATGTCTTTATATTATATCATATCATGCTATATCACAAACCTGATTTGTACTATATATATATATATATATATATATATATATATATATATATATATATATATATATATATACATATATACACATTTTGCAAGGAGTATCTTCAATTATTATTTCAAATCCCAAAGACAAGTATAATAGGTGGTAGCATTATTTCTTTAGAAATAATTGTTTATTCGGATGATGTGACTGCGCTAATTTCTGTCTTTTCCTCATTGTGTGTCTGGGCTGTTCCTACTGCATTTACTGTCGCACAGGTACCAATCGGTTAGCTTTTTTTTTTCATATGTTGTCTTTTATTCTTGGTGAGTGTCCTTCACTTTTCTGTTTTTATTGCTCCATTGCATGTACCATTTCTCTCAATTTCGGTCCTCTTTTGGATCCATGTTGATCTTTTCTATTGCTAAGAGTTGTTCTAGACATTGTTTACCTCTTTGTGGTTCTGAATAGGGTTTCAAGTTGGTCTGAAAGTTACCCAGTTCCGCCCCTTAACGTCATAGCTGGTATCATGTATCGATTGTATACTCTACGTTTTACTAATACCGGTAATTTTCTTTTCAGCACGCCTCTATTCACACCAAATACTTTCCAACCTGTTTTCGTGCACAGTCTTTTTACCTTTCTGTGGTCTTTCTCCAGCTCTATCACCTGACTTTCATATAAACCTGTATCTTTTTTCAAAGGCTTCATCTTATATTCTTATGGGCATTTTTTCTGACTTTATTATTGATAACTTTTCTGTTCGTCTAAAACCTTGTTTTTTTTTACTTTCTCTATTTAGATCGCTTCACATATTTTGGAGATCATCCCCAGTTTCTGATATCAATGCCATATCATAATGCAAATTGTTCAAATATCCTCCGTGTATGTTTACTTCCACGTTTTCCCAGTCTGTTTTCCGGAAAATGCTTTCAGGGCTTGCTGTAAAGAGATTTGGGGCTATTACATTCCCTATAAGAAGCCGAACAAAGGAAGGAAAATCATGGAACAGAAAGAGAAAGAAAGACATCTAAGAGGATAGAATATGAAAAAGTTTCGAATGAAAGAAAAAAAGCAAGTAAGAAAGTTGGGAAGGAATAGAAAGATTATATAATAAGAATACGTTAAGGAGGAAAGGAGATGAAACAGAGACAGTTGGAAAAAAATGATATAATGACTAGAGATAGTGAGGCCTATTTTGCAAGACATTTTCCAGCAATAAATTCGTCGCTTTTGCGTTGCCTGGCAACGGTTCTTAACGTCTTTCCTGTCCAATGGATTTGAATTACGAAACGCCTAGCCATTTAATGCTTTCATTTTGCGCATACACTGACGTCATTAAGCTAATTGGGTTACGAGTTGATAAGCCGGTCAACCAAGAATATAATCTTTTACAGTTACACCCTACAATAACAAAAGACACCAGAGAAAGTATTCAGAGAAGACCACTAGGATGGATGGACGAGAAAAATTTATGGGGAACTGTTTGGATGAGGTTCGCTAAAAAGGATGTAGCTAGTATACACACAATCATCAAATTAGGTGTGGCAACCAATTACCAAACAAATGAAAGCCAAAAAAAAAAAAAAATCTGAACATGTATAACTATTCTTTTCATATTTAATTACAAAGGACATTAAGGGTTTAGTAGTTATGGTTAGGGTTTAGGGTTAGGGCTGTGGTTTAAGTAATCAACAAAAAAAGATCAAATATCATTTTCATATTTTGAACACTAAAATAACTGTACCGTTGAAATTAATATCATATAATGATCAAATAATTTTTTATCTCCTTTCTAACTGTATTTCTCCACATGAACTCATGTAAATAAGAATGTAACTGTTTAAAATTTTATTCTAGATCGTCTGCGTGATTTACGCTTCACGCTTTTATCATGTACAGTGTCTATACTACGTACCTCAATTCTTTGCAAACCTCATCCAAACAATTACCAATGTATGAGTGTCAATGTAATAGCAGCAATTTTCAGTGAACTTGAATGGCTGTATCATTTTCAAAAATCGTAGGAACGTGTCCTCAGATGTCTATCCAAAGACTTTAATCTTCAGACTCTTGTATGTAAAGATGAAAGAAGGTCACAACAAAATGTTTATTGGTCATCAGTAATTAATTAACAAACAGAAAACTACCATGGATCTTGATAATATAACTCTGTACAATTCTTTCATCTAAAAATCATTCAACTTCAATTGGCTTATATTGTTCTGCAAAGGAAAAATTGTAAAACAATTAGAAGCATAACGACTTCCATACATGGATAATGGGTGATTTTATTTTCGTACGTGTTACTCATGATATCAGGGTGCGGATCAATAAATCTGCTGCCTGACACAGTTAGTAGGTTACTCCAAAATCTTTACTGTAAGATCTTCGATTTATATGATTGACAGCGAAGCACTTGACTAAGGGGACTGACAAGAAAAGGTATTAATTTGGAAAATAAATATTCATTGAGTAAAGTAAATGCTTTATCATCGTTAGGTAATGAATGTAAGGATTTGGCATTTATTGTTTTGAAATACTACCTTTATCGCACATTTGACACTCCTGTATTTAGTGTTAGCCATTTTTTGCTAAAAAAAAAGCAAAATATTTCTATGTTATTATACACAGTGGGGGCACTGGAGTGGGGTGAAAACGGATGTTGAGCCTTTTTGGCCTATCAAGTCCTGGTAATCTGCTCTCTTCGGCTCTCTTCGAAGGATGCACAGATCACGTGTCTTGTGCTGCACTTTTTGACTCTGTATTTAGCATGAGGCTCTGACTCATTTAGAGGGATGTCTCAGTTCTTTAGACTGTTTTTGAGCATACATAGCATTTCTAAAGGCACTGTGTGTTTCCATTGCCAAGGCTCTGTAGAAGACTTGGAAGGGAATACATGAGCTTTCGAATAAGTGAGGCAATATCTTCTTCTACTAATCAATGTATTTGGAGTCCTGGTCTTTCTATCAAATGGATATTTCGACCTTTCGTCGGTTTATACATCGCGTTTACAGTTTCGTATCAAGTTTACAGTTTTTGTTGCTCTTCGTTACTCGAATCCTTTTTCGGTGCCGAATGTAATTGAAAAAAACACCCTGTTTATAAAAGTACACCTCAATCGTCCATTTAAATGTCATGCGATGAATAAATGGAAACAAACACAAAGAAAGAGTAATAACGGAAAACATTCTTTCAAATAGAAACAAGAACGCGGAAATAACAATATTACACACATGGAATAAGGTATAGATAAACACTGTCTATATTGGATAAGATATGCAGAAAAGATGAGGAGGATTGTAAAGGGCTTATAACTTATAAGGATGCTTAAGAAGATTTTTGAACAATGAAGGACTACAGAGAGAGAGAGAGAGAGAGAGAGAGAGAGAGAGAGAGAGAGAGAGAGAGAGAAGCGGGAGAGGCTTTATAGTCATATATCAGTGTTTTCCTGTCATGAAGTGGACCAGAATATTTACTAAACCTAACGTAGCCAGGCACAAAGCGACGCATCGTTAGGAAGATTGTGCCGTGCGAAGTTGAAGTACATCTCAGCATAAAAAAATCAGCTTTCAAAATGCATACTTTTAAGTGAGTTTGAATATTTACTACATGCGCCAGGTGGAATTAAACACCTGTCTCAACCAACAAGCAGTCCCAGTTTTGGCCAATAGAAGTATTTACCAAAGTTACTCTTGATCAGTTCCACATAAAATTTCTAGAAAATTGAGTTGCACCTAGTGAAGAAGTCCAGTTTACTTTAAAAAACAACAACAACAACAACAAAAAAAAAACAGTGTTTGAAACCCTGGCCTGAACGTTGACCATCAGCGCTGGCGGTATTTACGCAACTGTTCAAACCAACAATCAGATCCGTTGTAAAATGAACCTGTATCGTGTTAGACGTTCCACTATCAGAGTTGAAATATATAAACATAGAAATTAATTAAAAGTGATAAATAAATCATCTACTCAACATAAAGTCTCAACAACAGGGATTTATTATCTTTTTAAGCAAATATACCGAGATGCCACATAGACCCGAAAATAAAACCAATGTAGCCACAATGCTTCATACAGAGTCCTCTTGACAGTGTCGAGACATTGAAATTAAACCTTTGAAATTACTCTAGTCATTTACTGAGTTTAGCTTAGTTTGGGTATAAAGCTCAAATTATGGGGTACTTTGTAAAGATCGAACCGACTATTTGAGAGTAGTGGTATGCTAGACTATCTGGCTGAACGTTACTCTGCGGCAAGTCACCCCTGAAATTGCTGTATAAGATTCCATACTTAATCTTTACCAACCAAGATTAGGATAGCAGTGATGCGCGTATGATTGCTACCGAGCCAACTTCATACAATGCAGTCATACACACAATCGCCATGCATATGTATTTACTGATCTTTACCTAGTCTGGCACAAGACGGAGATACTGAGTATTTAATGAGGATTGATTTAAACTGCAAATGGTCTGCATCACTCAACAACAGTTATCGATCTTTCAATCTATTCATTTATTCATCTATATACTGAGAGAGAGAGAGAGAGAGAGAGAGAGAAAGAGAGAGAGAGAGAGAGAGAGAGATTGTTCTGCGCAAACCTAATAGCTTGAGATCAGAATCAAAACTTATTTTCCAGGAAAAAATAGTAAATAAACAAATCTACCATATAGAGTCAAGGGCAAAAAATGATGGTTTGGAAGATTGTGTTGCCTCAGTATTCCAAGTTGAGTAGGCCTAGAGTAAAAATCATCATCATGAGTTGTGGCTTTTAATTGGGCCTCAACATCGAATAAACGCATCAGTTGGAACTACACAAC
This sequence comes from Thysanoteuthis rhombus, assembly GCA_963457665.1. NCBI lineage: Eukaryota > Metazoa > Mollusca > Cephalopoda > Oegopsida > Thysanoteuthidae > Thysanoteuthis > Thysanoteuthis major. Next base: position 57,670,913 of record OY735200.1, read on the forward strand.
TAAAAGCATGTTGAAGCAGGTTCACTTCCTTCTACCTTATTGTAGTTCACTGAATTCATATTTACTACGCTTACTTTCGTGCGGTACAGGGTCAAAATTTCCCCGGGAGATTATCCCAGACGCTCACATAAAAATGAGGAAGTAGAGAGAAAGAACAGTTTGAAAATACTGAAAGATTGAAGAGGGTGAAGGGAGAGAGAGCATCAATAAACAGTGAAGGAAGAGAGCAAGATTAAGGAAAGAAACAAACAAAAGAGAGATGGAACAGAAAGGACGAAGAAAGAAGACAGAAAAAAGAATGAGAAAATAGAAAAAAGAGAAATCATGGCAAATGAAGTAGAAAAAAGAGTAGGGACACGAGGAAGGGGAATAAATAGTCGATGGAGACGAATGAAGAAGGAGTAAAAATAAATGAAAATAATATTAATAAAACTATATTGAAGAAAAAATCGAGAAGAAAAGAAAGCAAAAAGAAAGAAGACGTGGAAAAGAATGAAGGAAGAGAATATGAATAGTTAGGATAAAAAAATAAGAGTGAAGAAAGAAAAAGAAACGGAGGAAAAATAAAGTGAGAAATAAACGGTGGAAAATAAAGATGTGAATAAATAGTAAAAAAAGTATGACAAACATGGAGGAAGGTTTGATAGAAAAAAATAAGCATTGAGAGAAAAGATACCACTGCCAACGCTGGGCAGTAAATTTGTCCATCTCAGCACAAAATATAATTGGAATTCATCAAGAACTCCTGGACATGTGATAAAAACATGGGACTTTATGATATCAATTGGTTTGGAGGTATAATTACGATATAGGGGAGACAATTGCGTATGGATCAGTTCCAAGATTGAATCACTTCACCCGTAGTCTATTGTTGACCGTACGTATTGTGGACCGTCATGGGCGTATGTATGAATGTGAAACGAAAAGAAGAAGAAAAGGAAATATCTATCAATAAGGATAACCCACCTCTAGATTGTACGACCTCTTTCTCACTCCAATGCCCACCCTTCCACAAAATGACATCCATTCATTTCTTTCGGAAAGATTGAGTAGTACAGGCATTTGGTTTTGACAGAAAATAACCACGCACGGGAGGTACTTGTTCATGGAACCGCTACAAAACTCAATCAGTTTCGTAGTCTTTCACAAAATATCATGAATTAATTGATAATTTTGGAGATATCCCTCGGGCAGGAAAAATATCAGCAGTATTATGTGATTTCAACTAATATCTGTAATTTGAAAGGGGGGGGGGTAATTGTACGTCGTTCCGTACCAAATTCCGAGAGCCTATTGTCCACTCCTCCACAACATGCCACAGAAATCCATTGAGAACTTTGAAAGATACAGTATGGACGGACATGAATCAATGGTGTTATTACTTGGTTTGGATACATAGCTACGACATAGGAGAGATAATTGTGCATGGATCTACTCTGAAATCTTATCTGTTCTTGTGTAGAAAACATACAAATTGATTGGGGACTTCTTGATGCATCATGTGGACGTTCACGAGCGTATACATAAAAGTAATAAAAAGAATATCTTGCAATCAGGACAATACTTCTTGGACCTGTCCCCAAATCCACCATCTCTTTCTCATCCCATTACCCACCTTTTCACGGAATTTCATTGAAATCCGTTTGGTGCTTCCGGAGATATTGCTCAGAAAGACTAACGAGCAGATGAACGACCAAACCAGCAGACGAACAGACACGAACAAGAACGTAAAACGGTTTTCAACCTCATTGACAGAGGAAAATAATTAAAGAAAATAGCTTGATCTTCAATGAATCTTTTATGTGTATTTTTTCGGGAGTTTTCTGCAACCTTTTCTTTCCAAATTCCTCTGGGGATCAGCAAGCTAGGATTGTTCAGATCTAAACTATACAAAGCAAATCTTAAGAAAGAATTTAAAAAATCGTAAAATTCCTATCAATCTACCCATTCTTCATTTTGTTTATGGAACTGGATGCAGTCCTGATCTTCCCGTTTTATCGTATGAAGTTACCTGCTATCCGTCTCAAACCTGCAAGCTGAAAGAGGAAACTGGAAAAAACTTAAATGAACAATATTGCTCCCCCAAAGAATGGACAGATCTGATGATCAACTCTTCTGATTTCAGTGGCGGGAGGTTTTGTATTTCATCGATAGTATCATTGGTCATTTGTCTTTCTCAAAGAAGCATCAAGAAGTAACATAAATGAAACCAATTTCAAATTCGTGTGAAATGTTTCGATAACTGGCACATCTTGGTTTTAACATACTTTGACAATATCACACAAATTGTGAGAATTATATGACACTCCAAGGGATATCAAGGGATTCAAAACGAGTTTCAAGAGAATTTATTTCCGTGGAAATATTCATAAACTCTGTCCATGAAAAATACGGGAGTGTTGTTTTGTTCTGGATCTTGCACACTTCAGCACGTTGAAACATTATGCACAAAACCTCCTTCCTGATGATTTATACGTGTCAAAATACTGATTACATATAAAGCATTACCTTTTGAATAAGCACATTCAAGTGAGCTGTAAGCCTTTGCCGTAATTTTCAATGTCGAGTGATTTTCTTCATTTTTAATTGTTTTTATGTTCTGAATTTCTTTCTTTCCTTCTTTTTTGATGTTTTCCTTTCTTCCTATAATTTTGTTCTTCAATATTTTATCTCTCTTTCTCCATTCATCTGTCCTTCCTGAGAGAAATTTGAATGAAGACTATTTCTACTGCTGACTAATTGTTACCTCCTGTCACTTCCTGTATTGAGTACCATTTTCTAAGTCTATTGTATGACGTTGCAAAACTTCAGTGATCTCACAAAAATCATCATCATCATCATCATCATCATCATCATTTTAGCGTGTGTCGTTGGACATAGACCTTCCCAAAGATTCACCCGACCTCTCTATCATGAGCCTCACAGAGCCAGTACTTTCTGAACTCCTCTAGCTCATCATACCATCTTAATTTCTGACGGCCACAATTCTGCACGTGATTTCTCTGAAATCTATGCTATGGGTCGTGACACTGAGGAGTTATCTGAGATTCATGCAACGTCCTGTTCATTGCCATTCGAATCTGACATGATATCTCCAACTCCAGTCTTTTCTATAATATCCTTTACTGTCTTATGATTCTTCCATGTGATATTAAGCATAATTCTCCTGTGTGCACGTTGTATTGTTTCCAGTTTGAGTGTCAATCTTTTGGTTAGGTTCCATTGTCCAGCTCCATAGGTGACTATATGGAAGATGCATTGTATGTACATTCTTCTTGGGGGGGGGGGAATCTCTTGATCTGGAAACTTGTCAACCTAATGTGATTCTCTGCTTGATTTCTTCTTTTGAAGATTCCATAGAGATTCGTTATCTTATGTAGCCCTGTCGGTGTACATTCTTCAGGTCTGCATTTTCTATTCTGATCTTTGTTTCTTCGTCCTCAACATGTTTGTCTTGCTGAAGTACACGTGAAGACCAACTTACTTACTTTCTTTTACAAATACATTTAAAGTGGATAAGTGGTGCTCAGTCCGTATTTCATCATCATCATCATCATCATTGTCATCGTCATCAATAGCAATAGCCCTTTAGAGTCCATCGTTAGAAAATCTGAAATGTATCAAGGCTCTGAAAAAAACACCCAAACAGCCAGTGTCCATATTCAGAGGGGATCTAACCTCTTGATAGATTTACATTTTTTTTTCATCAATTGGAAACTAGTAGTTTTATATCAGGAACAGATGGGGCAATATGTTATCAAAAATTGTGTAAAAGAACATTACAGGTTCTGAACGAAGCCTCTTCCCTTTTTCTATCTTTCTTCCTTCTTTCTCTCCCAACTCTCTATTCTCGTATTTTTTCATCTTTTTTCTTTCTTTCTTTCTTTCTTTCTTTCTTTCTGTCCTTTCCTGAATGTTTCCACGGTGTTCACATTTCCGGGCCGGACAAAGGGTAGGAGTTTGTCAGTAATATTGTGTATAGATATGGATATTGAAGCATTGTGCCAAGTCTTCAAGGTGCCAGTCGTACTGACTAAATGAACACTAAATTACACCCAGACGGTCGGACGAAGGTGGTGGACAAATTGTTTGTTGCACCAATCTGTATTTCTACTCTTCCTGTAACTGCGTTCTGTAAAAAGAATCCAAGAAAATTCCAAAGGCAGGAACAAAAGTCCTAAGGTATCATTGATATATGAGTTAATTTCTTCATTCTTAACTATCTTCTTAATAGAATTTGAGTTTTGCAATCTCCGTTTGAGGGTTGCAGATGCAAATCCGTTGTAATTGAATATTTAACGTATCTAAAACCAGCATCTTACTACTGTTTCAACCAATAGAAATTACACCCCTCTCCCCCTTTCTTTGCTTAAATGTTATCATTGCTCAGATCCCCTCCCTAACCCAAAGCGTCAGTTTTTATCAAGCAAGACTGACCAAAATCTTTCCCTTCCAGTACCACTACGAAATCCTAGCCAATCAAAAAATGAAAATAAAATGCGTTCGAAATCTATCCTGAGGTCATCCATTCTTTATCTCTTGAGTTCATTATCTTTGTTCGACCAACATCCAATATGAGTAACTTGGGGAGTCGGGACATCATCTTATTTCATTCTACCTCCAGCTCCACTTGATATCAACTAATGTCACCTTAATCGGTCGTTTCTCTTTTCTGCTAGTTTCAAAAAATAAATTATAGACCAAAACTGCTACATTGACTAGCACATCCATCACAACATAAAACTCGGTCGATTTCGATCCGATGAAGTTTAAAGCAATGGATTTTTCGGATATTGTCGCTTAATGTACATGAATGTTCATAAATGAATCGTATTTAGAATCATCATCATCATCATCATCATCATCATCATCATCATCATCATCATCATCATCATCATCATCATCATCATCATCATCATCATCATCATCATCATCACTCTTTTATCGACCGTTGTTGGACATAGACCTTCCCCAGGATCCGCCTCTTTTCTCTATCATGGTCGTTGCAGAGCCAGTATTTTCTAAATTCGTCCAATTCGTCTCTCCATCTTGTCTTTCGGCAGCCTCGGTTTCGTATGTGATCTCTGGGGATCCATTTCGTGAGTCGTGACGTTCATCGCTTGTCTGCCGTTCTAGCAACAAGACCGGCTTATTGCCATTCAAGTTTTCTTGTAGATTCTACGTTGTCTCGGACACCCGTTTTCTTCCTGATGCATTGTGCCGTCTCGCAATCTCTCCATGTGAGGTTGAGCATGATTCTCTCATGTGCACGTTGCATGCCTTTTCCACTCCTTCCTCAATACTTCTTGATACGTTAAACAGTTTTTGATGAATCAAGATACAGGTACATAATACTTAATATTTGCTGAAAGAGTAAAAATAATTTTCAATAAACATCGGAGTTTTACAAACACTGACTGATTCCCGACGCACGTTAGTGTAAGGCCATTCTTCAAAATCCATGGCTGTACATTCAATACTTCCCACTATACAAGAATGTTAAAAAAAAAACTTTCACGACTTCTTAACTAAAAAATGTGTTTTTAGTTTCATCTTGGGAACGATGGGTTGGCCGAGAACGTTGGGATCTTTTCCAAAACTGTCTAGAAATTAGTAATTGGCAGTGACAACACATCTTAAATTCCTTTCAGATGTGGCAGGAAAATGATTGGCGCTTATGACATTATTGAAGAAGCAAGACGCAACCAGGAAAAAAAAAGTGGAAAAAAATCTAGATGATCTCATTTAATGATTGAATTATTAGGTAGATTGATATCAGAACAAGAAGAAAATAAAATAGAAATCTTGAGGGAAAGCCTGAGGGATTTGCTGAATTTCAAGCCGGCTCATCTGAGATATAACGTCTTCTAGAATACACACACACACACACACACACAAACACACACACACACACACAGAAACACAGACATAGGCATACATACTCTCACACGAATATATATGCACATATTTCATACATAAAATGACATTTTTAAACGCATCGACTCACATAAAATACATATATTTATCTTCATATATGAAAATGTTTAGAAGCGCACACACATCCATATATACTAAGTCTTATTTTTCCGAATATATATATATATATATATATATACACACGCATATTTCATAGATAGAATTACATTTTTAAACACATCGATTGACACATATATTAATGTCTTTATATTCATACATGAAAATGTTTACAAGCACACACACATACATATATACAAAGTCTTGCTTTTCAAAAAATCATGCACTGATATCTTTCCCTATATATTTACATTGTATATTGTAAACGCACTTAGAGAAACGCACTTAGAATGGATATGTGATCCGATAGAAAGATTATAAATTGCGTTTTATCATATTAAAACTCTTTTTCAAAATGGCCTTCCGTCCTTGTACCGAAAATCCATCACTTAGCGTAGACAACACGAGTATAATAAACAATCATAGAAAAATTGGTCTGTTGCAGGAATCAAACCAGTGACCAATACAATAATGTAGTGTGGCTCTTAAGATTGACCTTAACAGCCACTGAAATGTAAAGGCTGAAATGACTGTCTTAGCTTCAAATTCTCACTTTGTTCATCATCGGTCCTATCTACCCAATATCTGTTTAGCTTGATACTGAAAATGTATACAGAAGTAAATCAAATGGAAATAATCTGCACACATACGTATTTGTGATTTAAAGTCACACACACACTCAAATATATATATATATATATATATGTATATGTGTATATATATATATATATATATATATATATATATATATATATATATATATATATATATATATATATCTTGGCTGGGATAGTTGTGTTTACTCTTCAAACCTCATTATTTGATGCGCAGAAAAGAGCCAGGATATCAAAAGCTGATTTTCAATGCAAAAGAGCCCCCCCCCCCTTCATGAGAACTAAATGCAACACAAAACGTGCATTGTCATTACATTCGAGTACTTGTAAAATCCACAATGTTTTCTATTAGCATCTCTGTGTACGTATGTGTTGCTGTATTTGTGTGTGCGCACATGGTGTACGCACGCACCCGTGTGTGTGTTGTTTTTCCTAAGTTTCTGCGAGGTGTGAATTAAATCTCATCTTATTAGATCTTTATTCGAGACGAATCGAAAAAGAACCGAATTGAATAAATCGTATGCTTCATTGAATTTCAATTTGTCATAAATACTTTTGCCAATTTCTGGTCTGTGCCAAGCACCGACAATTCCAATTCAATTTCGGCATCCTTGTCTTCTGTAATTTAGCACATAACATCAATTGTAGCGATTAAGCAGTATGTAATGTATATATCCACAGACACAGACACAGACTCACACGGACACACAGAGACACACACACACACACACACACACACACACACACACACACACACATTTATATATATATATATATATATATATATATATATATATATATATATATATATATATATATATATATATATATATATACATATATATATATATATATTATCACACCAGAAAAATGGAAAAATTTACGAGAAGAAAGAAGAGACATATACTTTTGAATAATACACGTTTGAAAGAAATGATATTGCCCAAATTGTTTATTCTATCTATGTAGTCTAGGCTAAGCGATACATTCATCGCGTAATAACGGGAGATCATTTCAAATAGAGTTTCAAAGTAATATGGCACACTGTAATAATTTCCCTTGGATTATATATCCATCTGATAATAATGAACATATATATATATATATATATATATATATATATATATATACATACATAAATATATATGTATGTATATATATATATATATATATATATATATATATATATATATATATATATATATATATATATGTGTGTGTGTCGATCAGAAAAGTCAAAAGAAATACCAGAAAAATAAACAGACGAACAATGTCTATACCTTTCAAGAATGAATGTTCATAAGAAGGGATGTTGATTAAATCCACAACATACAGGTTTGTTTTCTGTTCCGCCAGATCAAATCTTGTGTTTTTGCCATGGTATTATAAAGGTGTTATTTTTTTAAGCAAAAGAGTTTTTATTCGAAAAACCCTGGCAAAACAATAATTTTGTTCCCCACCTGACCTTTTGTCAGACTAAGCATAGCTTAGTAAATATCCATATCCGCTGACTGTGCCTATTTGCATATTCCCATCGTCGACAGTAGTTGTTCAAGCCTAGATAGAATCAAGAATTTCAAATGTTGATTTTCATCAGATGTGAATGGATAAGCCGTTGTATAGAGAGTTGAATAATATTTTCTTTATCTTTATCATCAAGTAAAATTACTCATTTTGATCAACACTGACACAACAAAATCATTTCAGGCCAAACATTCAAAAAACAAATTTATTTTTTACTTGCTGACATGAATCGTGCATTTAAGCACAAGATATCTTACATACGCAAGCATTGCTGTGAATTCACAATATCCTATCACCTGAAAAACCACAGAACGCATTCCATCCGCGAATATCATGAAGTTATTTGCAATCTCGATAATAAGAACCAGTTGGCAACCAGTAATACAGGAGCCTAGCGTAGTTATTATTTGGATTTGGATCCGTCATTTTTTATATGATGTTTTATGCATGTTATAATTGGATAAGTGTTGCATTGAATGCATTGACACGGGAGAAGATTATATTGAAAGAAAAATGAATGATTCCATCGAAACAGATTGATGGACTGATTAATCCTTTTAAAATCCTTGGACTCCAGGGCAAGAATTCGCGCATATATATATATATATATATATATATATATATACGTGTGTGTGTGTGTATGCATAGGTGCACGTATGTGTCTGTTACTTTTTACTCTTTGAGTCTTCGTCTTTCCTTTTGTTCCTTTGCTCCTTATTCTTGCTTCAATTGTATTACATTTTACATCTTTCTGTTCCTCTTCCTCTATTTTACTTCCTGTAGTATCTATCTATCTCATTACCATCATCTCATGTTTGTTTTTTCTTCTCCATTCTGAATATCCACACGAGATAAATCAGTATCATGATTTGGTTTCTAGCTCACGATAATTATTCCCTCACTTTTCTTATCAGTGACAGAAGAGACAACCAGTGAGAAAGAAGATTTAAACCTCACACCCAAACATAATAGCAAGAATCTCTCTGAAAGAGCATTTTCCCCAAACCTCCAATCAATCTGCAACGATTGATAAGATGATGTGCGGGCTCTTGCATATTTTATACATGACATATTTCTGTCTTCTTCATCCGGTTCAAGAGGAAAGAGTATTCAGATATGTGTAGATCTTCCCAATGTCATTGCAATAAGGTCAACAATCTGTTTGCTGTTGTTGAAGACTTGGCAAAGCTAATGAGTAATTGTTGTTTTTTCCTATACATTTTTTGGCCTTATTCTATCCCTCCCCTACACACACAGAGGAAAACCATAAGTTGGTTCTTTTCCCTTTTGAAAGCTTCTTTTTGCCATACTTTTCGCCAGGATTGAGCATTGAAAGTTAGTCGTGATTTTGGCACTGGTGTCAGTGATCAGAATTCATATCCAGTAAAAGTCAAGATGCTGTTTTTCTAAGCAAGTAGGTCTCCAATTCTTGGACAATTAGGTAAAACGATCTTACTATTCAAGTTATTTTTTTCTAAACTTAGTAGAGCACTGGTGTCAGTGATCGGAATTCATATCCAGTAAAAGTCAAGATGCTGTTTTTCTAAGCAAGTAGGTCTCCAATTCTTGGACAATTAGGTAAAACGATCTTACTATTCAAGTTATTTTTTTCTAAACTTAGTAGAGCTTTGCAAACATTCATATTCGCTGACTGTGTCTACTTGCTTGATGGGATAGTTTCCTATTCCACAACAGTGGATATTAAAGCCAAGCTGAAAGCCAGATTTTCCATGCTAATTTTCACTGATCAGTCAATATATAAGCAGTTGATCGAGCTTCGAGTATTACGTTCTGGTGTGTCGAATGCCACAAAGACAATTGAATGACTTTGATGAAGGCCAAATTGTTATGGGCAAAAGATATGCCCAGAATATATCTGAAATGTAACGACTCATTGGGTACTTAGTACTGATCGTTAGTGGTATGAGCAGGGAATAATCAACAGCCATCGCCAAGAAATTGGTTGGCCAAAACTTATGGATGCACGGACTGAACGGAGGCTCCCCTGCAAAGTACGAACCAACAAAAGGGCTACTGAATCTCATTCTGTACTCAGCTTTCATCAAGGTGAAGGAAGGAATGCATTAACCCCTTGATGCATATGGGGCTGCGTAACTGAAGGCCAGTCAGAGTATCCATATCAATCTATGTCCACCATTGAAGGCGTCTTCCACGAGTATGAGAGCATTGAAACAGGACCTTGTATCAATGATCACCTGATTCGATGTGTCCGACCTTCTCCTGAAGGAGTTGGATGGCTGGGTCAGTCTGCATCATTATGCTAGGGAAGAAATGGCACATCGATGCCCTTTGCGAAAACACCGGGCTTAATCATTCCCGTGGGAAGTACTTGGACACATACCACTTTTCCTATCATCGTTGAAGACCAATTAGATTCTTTTTAGGACAACACTTCTCCGATGGCAGTGTCATCTTTCTGCGCGACAATGTGCCCTAACGCATTTCGTTGATCACCTATTGGATGTGTTGGACTGACAAGTTTGCAGTATCATCATGCAACTCACAGCAGATAAAGAGCCTGCTATTATCATATTTAAACTATATCACAGATCTGTGCATGATAGGATAAGGACAGTTTGGATGGCACATGGAAGACCAACACCATATCAGGCAGATGGTAATAATGTTATGGCTCACCAGTACGTGTCTATATATAATGCAAATCAGGAATACAAAATGATATAATGGAATATCTGATGTGTAATGGGTTAATATCATGAAATGATGATACATTCAGCATTAACATTAAGTTGATTTAGAGTAAAGCTGAAGATTTGATAAAGTAAGGATTCGTTAATAAACCACACACAAAAAATATCTGTAATTACATATATCAACAGAAGTTCTAGCCATCCATATAAAGTCATTAAAAGATCTCCAAATCAGTAACTAGACTAATATATAATTTCTCAAATAGAATAATATTCGACGATGTTAGAAATAAATATACTGAAGCCCTAAAGGACACCAAAACTAGCTATAAATACGATGAAAAAGCGAAATTCATCTTAGTAAAACATAGCAACAACAGCAAAAATCAGACTCGGAAAATTACCTGGTATCCACCACTAGAACTTACAATGATATAAAAGCAGTACACTACTGCATTACTGTCTATATATTATTGGAGACTAACTGATAGCAAAATCAAACCCACAATAAAATGGAAAAAATTAAAACAAAGACACATATGTCAGGATATTTAAACCCCATGTTACCTCTGCCTAAATCAGATATTTGAAATCCTCACTTTAGCCAGAACTAAACAAAAAAACAACAACAAAAAAAAAACAAAAGCGGAAATATTAAACAGAAAAATGGAGTAGCGTTAAAATGTCACGATTGTTCAAAATTTCGATTAAAAAATGTGACTTAAAAACCCAAATATACATAGAAAAAACGAAAATCCAATTAGTTATAAAAAATGGTATTCAACTAATGTATTCTACCGATAGTTACATATGGAGTTGAAACATGTTACCTTACCAATAGATTGACCCTCAAACTGAGAACCATGCATCATGCACATCAGAGAAATATGCTCAACAGAACACGGGAAGATCATAAGACAGTACAGTATATTAGAGAAAAGACAGGGTTCCGAGACATCATAGAAACTGTTAGAAAACTCAAATGGCAATGGGCTGAATATGTGGCAAGAATGTCACGCAACCGCTTGACATCACATACCACATCCTAAGATATCAGGTGCAAACCTGTGGATGGCAGATCGTGTGACATTCAGGAAGTATTGACTCTGCAATGCCCTTGATAGAGAGGTCTGGCGAATCTTGGGGGAGATCTATGTTTAACGACGGATGCTCTTAGTCTTATGATTATGATGATGATGATGATGAGAAATTAAACCCAATCGATGTTTTACTCCTCTCATTATTGCAATGACCATCATCATTATTTTATATCAGGACAGATAATGAAGAGCTTACACCAGTCGATTATATATATATATATATATATATGCATTTATTTTCTTGCGTGGAAGCCAACCACTATAATTATCTTAGACATGTAGATACAGACCAGACCTAAAATAATTAAACTAATAACTAAGGTCATAAAAAAAGGGAAACCCACATTTGAGTGAGAATAAAACACTCTCAGAGAGGAAAAATACCACGGATGATTGACTACTTCCTGATAACGAAAATGCTCCCACCATATCCTACAATTCATGATTCATTACTACCAACAAGTACGCTATCTCCACTAAATAAAACAAAAAAAAACATAGCAAGCAATAACCAACAAATAAAACGGAAGAAAGAGAAAGAAAAAAGATATAAAGAAAGAATAAAATGAAGATCCTACAACCTAGAAGAAAAGACACACCCAACACCCGTAAAAAGGGTCTGAATAGGAATCTAAGATAAACTGAATCATTCGCTCGAAGGACCCTGAATAGGACAGAAACATTAACGTATTTGAGTCGTAAATCCTTTTTTTCATTATATATATATATATATATATATATATATATATATATATATATATATATATATATGCATCTATTTTCTTGCGTGGAAGAATAAGTATATCCATGTTTATGTTTGCCCTTTGCCAGAAATTTCCTCCAATTTATAAGGCCACAAATGGCTATTAAGAAATTGGACAATCTCCAAAAAACAGTTGCCTAGTTAGAAGACTTGGTATTTTTCTACTGTGAATTCAGAACACACACAAACACACACAAACACACACACACACACACACATAATCTTACACCAGTCGATTACACATGTTGGTTTTCGGTAGTGACCAACGAACAAAAAGACTAAACGCAGAGTACTATATTTCTTTGTGCTTGGAAAGAGTCCGCGAAGTTAATGCAAGAAAGGAGGGAGACATTTGAAGTGGGAGAAGGAGGCTCTGTCAAAGAGAGGATGTGATATTTGGGAAGGGAAGATTAATTGAGGTTTCGAGGAGAAAGACGGGGAGAACGTGAAAGGTGTGTCGAGGTAGGCGCGCAGACAGATTATCAAATGCAAAACTAAAGCGGTAGCGGTAATGTCTTTGTGGCGCCAGAATTCTTTTGCCCATATATTAAGCTTTGATCTGAGAACCGCTTGGACTCGACGTCCTGATTGCTCTTATTGATCTTCCATTTTTTTTCATATTCTGACAGCGTGCCCTTGGTTCCACCGACAGAAAAAAAAAAAAAAGAATAAATTAATATCCTAGGAAAAATATCAAAATGCATTCACGCACGAACCGTCAAAACTATTTTATTTACTTTCTATTAATATCAAATAGCTTTCATTTTTATACATTGTATGATCTTTGAAGTTCATAAATGATTTTAAAAGAACCAAATTTGTTTACTTTGACCGGAAACTTAGAGAAAGCAACACAAGCGGACAATAGAAGATAGAACAAGGGAGAGGAGAATCTGGAGTTACTGGAGGAATACAATGTTGAAATCCTGAATATGAACTTGTTAAATGAAAATCGCTTTTTTTTTATGAAAGATTCTCTTTTTGATTAGTTCTTCTAATTATCTTCTGCTGTAACTCTGAAATATTACGAGTAAGACTTATCAAAGAGGGACATCAAATCTCTCATCATCATCATCTTTTTGCGTCTGTCATTGGACATACACCCAGGATTCGTCAGACCTCTCCATCATAGGCGTCGCGGAGCAATCACTTTTCAAACTTGTCTCATATCATATTTTTACATATGGTATCGAGGGTTTGGATGTCAAGCAGTTATCTGATATTCTTGCAATATGCTCAATCCATTGCCATTTGAATTTTTTGATAGTTTCTTTAATATCTCTGACCATGTCTTTTCTTTAATATACTGTGTTGTCTTGTGATCTCTCCGTGTGAGGTTGAGCATGATTCTCTCTTGTGCACGTTGCATGGTTCTCAGCTTAAGGGCCAATCTTTTGGTTAAGTTCCATACTTCAGCTCCATAGTGGACAACCGGGAGGATGCATGTGTTGTATACCTTTCTTTTCAGGATTAGTATGATTTTCTTTTGCATGAAGGTAGAGCTTTCTCTACCGAAAGCATATCAATCTCTGCTTGACTTCTCCTTTTGATGATTTCATGGAGATTCAGTGTCTTGTGTAGGTATAGTGATCTACTTCCTCCAGCTCCTCATTATCTGTTCTGATTTTTGTGTATTTGTCCCGTGCGTGTTTGTTGTACATGATATTTATATCTCTGAAGTTCATGCAAAGATCAACTTCCCTACTTTCTTCATTGAGTTCGTCTGGTATTCTTTGATAGCCATGGCTACATCGTCAGCAAATCTTTGGTTACTCATTTATTTGCCTTCTTTTCTGATTCCTCAGTTCTCCCAGTCTAGGCAAGCCGTGGAAAGATTGAACAGGCTGGTCTCGCCTTGTCTAACCCCCCCTTTTTTGCTGAAAGGGCTCAGAGTTTTTATGTAGCCTGATAAAAGAACTACCGTTTCTGTAGATATATTGCAAGACTGATGTTTACGGGATGGACATTTTGTATTATGATAATATCAATGACCTTAAGGATATCTACTGCGCTCCTTTAGAAACGTTTTCTGAGCTAAAATCACATAGAAAGAAAAAGCAGTTACGATTTATTTATATGAAAAGGAATTTTGACCCACTGAATCATTCCAATCTTATATGATGCTGTATTGCTGAAGTTCATTTGGTTGGGATGCCGTCAAATTGATATTTCGGAAAGAGAAATCTATCATTTTTGCTGTTCATTTGATCCTTGTGTTATTATCATGAACGACATTTGATATGTAAAAAAACCCTAATCGTTTTGGAAAAGAAAGTCGTTTTTCGATAGAATAAAGTCGGATCTGTTACTTTGCGTACGTTCATAAATAGATAAGCCATTACATAAATGGGAAAATAATACGGCCAAAAATTACTTATTTACACTTATACTGATACAACAAATTTAGTTTGGTCCATCTTTCAAAAAACACAGGTACATCTATTTTTATTTGCTGACACAAAATGTACGTTTAGGCACAAGACATCTTCCATATGCAAGAATCGATGTGAATTCACAATATCATATTACCTGAAAAAACCGGAAAACATATTCAATCCACGAATAGCTAAAAGTGAATTGTGAGCTCAATCATATGTGCGGGGGAGGTACCAGTAAAACAGTCACTTAACGTAGTTATTAGCTGAATTTCGATCTGAAGTTTCCTTTATATAATGTCCGATCTATGTGATAAGTGTTGCGTTTAGTTCATTCGCATGGAAAGAGATTATGTTTAAAGAAAAATAAATGATTTCGATGAGACGAATGAATTGACTGAATTTTCTATTCAAAATCTCTGAACTTCAAGACAGAAACTTTTGTGTGTATATATATATATATATATATATATATATATATATATATATATATATATATATATATATATACGTGGATGTTGCTTTATTCTTTTAGTTTTGCTCTTTCTTTTTTTTCCTTTGCTCCTAACTTATTCCTACTTTTTCCTTCCTTCCTTGTATTACTCTTTCTGTTCCCTTTCAATCATTTTTCGTTCTGTGGCATCTATCTATCTATCTATCTATCTATCTATCTATCTATCTAACATTGTCCTATCTTGTTTCTATTCTCTCTCCTAGATATCCATATGAGATAAAATAGTTCCGTATTTCATCTTCTAGCTCACGATTAATATTCTCTCAGTATTCATATCAGTGACAGAAGAGACACCCAGCGAGACAACCAGTGAGACACCCGGCGAAAGAGATTTCAAACCACTCACGTAAACATGACAAGTGGAATCTCTCGAAGAAAACGTTTCTCCAAACTTCCAATCGATCTGAAACGATTGGTGAGATTGGTATACTGCATATTCGGTACATGGTAGATTTATGCCCCTTTTATCCTGTTCAAGAGAAAAGCAAAGTATTCAGATTTATTCAGTTCTTCTCTATGTCATTGCAATAAGATTAACAACTTTAGTGAGCTAATAAAAAATTGTTGTTTTTCCATTTTCAATTTTGTCTCATAACTGTATTTCAGTGAATCCTCTGTGTATGTAATATTGATATGTTAAAGAATCACAATATCATTTTCATGAATTTTCCCGACTACAAAGAACAGAAAAGATCTCATTAGTTTAAAAAAGAAGGGCTTAAAACCAATGTTTCTTCTGGATAGTCACCTATGGAACTGGAAAATGAAACCTCATTAAAAGATTGACCTTCAACGTGCACATGAGAGAATTTAGCTCAATATATCGTGAGGAGTTAACAGGACAGCATAAGTTAATAAATAAACAACTTGGGTCAGAGATACCATAGAAACAATAAGAAAACCCAAATCACAATGGGCCAGACATCACGACTTACAATGTTGACGCCCAGATAGCGTATGCCAAACTGTTGCCAGCAGAAAATAAGGTGGCAGGATGAATTAGATGGGTTCAAAAGTGCTAACTCGGTGACGCCAACGAGTCTGGCGGACATTGCCGAAAGTCTGTGTCCAACGACGGAAGTTGAAAGCGTTATCCAGTTTATGAAACCTGGCTTGATTACATTTTCCATTCTTATTTGATATTTCATGGATTAACAGTAAGAATGAAGAGTTACTCTATGTTGAAGCAATTGGTACTATCACTGATCAACGTACTCCAACTTTGCATAAATGGTAGACAAATACTATTCTCCTATCAAACGCAGTACTGGGCTGGAGACCAGGAAATAGAATTATACCTTACAATTTTGGATTATTTGAGAAACCTGACAATAAGAACCGTAATTATCATCCGACAATTAAACAGCATCTACCCTGTCACTCTCTGAGATGTGATCATAGAATTTATGAGTATGTTTGATGGGCAAATCTCATCATTATATCTAGTGTATGATTGAAAATCAATTTCTAGTAGCTGTAAAATGAGCCCTGCATCATAATGCATACCCAGTATTAATACATATACCGACATATGTATGCTGATATAAATATAAATAGCACACACTCAATCACTCAAACCCACACACACACGCACACACACACACACACACATATATATATATATATATATATATATATTGCTCTGATCTTTTGGCCAGTGTTTCTTTACTTTGTGGTTTTACCTTATTTTACCATTTCAAACATTTTACTCTTTTCCTTTGTTCCTTTTCATCTTTTTTCTTCAGTTGTTGCAATCTTTATGTCTCTTATCCATTCTTTCCTTTAAACCCCACCCATCCGGTGGTTTTGAACACAGGCCTTTGACACCTTTTTCAGATAGGTAAAAAACTTCAGATTCGAATATTCACAAACTATATACATTTTTTATTTCATTTCGAATCCTTTTTTTATTCTAAAAGGTTTCTGGTTAACCACTGATAATCAAAGTTGACAAGAAATGATTTCATTTATCACTGGTAACTATCTCATCTCACAGGCTTGAGCAGCCGCTTCCGATCATGCAGAATTGTCCTTCCACTAGTTTTGAATAGTTTGCATATGTGAATAAGTAGTTTGTTAATTTCTCTTTTCCCCATCAAGCCATTTTCCTCAAACTTTAAATTTCTGGATAACTTCTGCGTTATTTTTGTTTTGTTTTTTTTCATCTGGCGCTCCTGTTTGCAATGTTGGTTATACACAACGTGAATTAACGATCAATTACAAGATCAAAGCTTCCATTATCTGCAAGTTTGATTCAGTTTCAATCAATAACCTGTTTGGCTAAGCAGAGTGTTTAATTTGTTCTGCTGTCATCTCAACCACAAAGACCTCTCTTTTTCGTTCCCCAGCAGTGAGCTGGACTACTGAAATCGATATTGGGATGTGGCTCATTAAAGGACAAAAAAATCAATGCAAAAACAACAACAACAATAACAACAACAGCCATATAATAATAATAATAATAATAATAATAATAATAATAATAATAATAATAATAACAAGAATAATAAAAAGGGCCTACCAAATCATACACGTGACTGAGGGTGAAGAACTGGAAAGGTAACAGGACTTGACTCGGAAGCTTGAAAAGCGTGTTGAACATGACGGATAGGAACGTGCCAATGATAGCAGGCACTCTTGTAACAGTGCCAGACACGTTGAAGTCAAGGTCGGAGGAGTTAGAGATGAGGAAAGATTGCAACGATGCAAACCACAGCTCTGAAGAGATCTGCAAGAATACCGAGGAGAGTACAGGAAGTAGGAGATCAACGACCTCCAATCGTCGGGAATGGCTGAGGAATGACATGAAAGAACCACGGTTACCATGACACGTGAGAATACTGAGATGATATCTTGGGGTTTGAGGATGCTTAGTGTTATTCAGACTTCTACGATGACCATCAGACATCTGCAGAGAAAATTGGAACCACCGCACTCAGTCAAGAAATCAATCAAACGAATCAAGATTAGAAGCGTTCATAATCCTGACGAGTAATGCCAACAAACATGTCTGGTCTATTGAATAATAGAGTCCGGCTGTCGCCAGAAACTGGCTATAACTGTGAGTTAATAAATAGCAAAATAGAAGTGAAGAAAATAATGATATATTCTTATACACAATCTCCAGACTCCCATTCTTGTGCATTCGCTGTTGTAGTCACGCCGCATGTTTACTCTGGTGACTTTTCAACACAGGAATTTGGCCTGTCTGTTTTTAGAGACTTTTAGTTAGCTCCCAGGTGTTGACTAGTTAGGTTAATCTTATCAACGGAGATTTTGAGTTCAAGAACCCGGTAAAATATTGAGGAAGGTATTATTGAGTCATTCTTTTTATTTGAATGTATCCCCAGGGACATATCTCAGACATAACCGTAAACTTATTTACTAAGTAAACTGATGCATTGGAATGTCCGTTCCTTTAGATTGATCTATTGAAACGGGGGCATAAACGCACATACACACATAAGCAAACACACATGCACATACACACACACATACACACACATATGGACACACATATATATATATGTGTGTGTATATACATATATTTGCACACCCATATACATTCATACTTATGCGTGAACATATATGTAGACACATGAGACAATATTTCTATAAATGTTAGATTCGTATATATATGCCCATACACACATACATGTACATGGAAGTATGTTTGGATGTATGTATGAAAGAAGACATGGATGATTTTTGGCAATCTTATCAAAGCCGTATACTTCCCATATATATGTATAAATATATATATATATATATATATATATATATATATATATATATATATATATATATATATATACGTGTGTGTGTGTGAAATATATATATATGTATATATATATATATATATATATATATATATATATATATATATATATATATATATATAATCTAAAAAAGATTTATACTAATATGTCCTGTCGGTCAATTATGTTCCAAAATCTGTTAATGTGATTTATGTAAGTCTTTCAGTTGGTTATATATATATATATATATATATATATATATATATATATATATATATATATATATATATATATATATATATGGGGGGTTTGATATGTCTGTGTGTATGTATGTATATCTATGTATGAATATGTGTGTATATATATATGTATTTTTACGTAATGGTATACGCATATATATGTATATGTATATACATATATATGTGTGCGCGTGTGTAACATCAAAAATGTCGAAATAAAGACCATGTCTACTACTGTAAATACGAATTGACGTCAATTTAGCGATTCGTGAAACGGAAAAATCTGGATTCTGCCTGGTACTGCTTCGTTTTTTCTCGCCAGTAACATTGATGAAATCCCATTTCTAACTAACAACACGTTCTGCCCGATCGGCAGTTATCTTGATATACTTTGTTCTGATAGAAGACAAAGTTAAAATCATAGATTCCTTCTCTTATGATTGGATTTTCCAAGAAAAGCAGTGACGCACATTAGAGAATTTATGATGCATCAACAATAATAATTTCCACTATGAAAACTTAGATTCGACAACAGTAGTAATACCAAATGATAATAAGGTTAATATCACCAAACGTAATAAATATTTTTATAAGTCTACAAAAATCAAATTTAAAGGCTACTTTGAAACGGTTTGAATGTAGGTGTATAGTTGATGTATTCTAAATCTGCATACATTTGCTTTATAAGATTTTGAACCAATCCAAAGCTGAAACATTCACTGGCCATCAAAGTAATAATCGCTTTCCAAGTGATATTTTGCGTTGCGGTCTTTAACAAAATCGGAGCAGCGTTTTTTGTTTCGGATCTCACCAAGGGATAAGAAAAAAAAATGCTTTTTTTTTGTGTTCCAGTTGCTTCTTGGGACAGTCCCTAGCGACTTGATTGCTCATACATTTCCTGACACTTTCAACATAAAATTCTTCATTCTCTTTCAACCATCGTGCCAAACGCAGTTTTTTATCCTTTTTCTTTATTTTGTGAAACTTTGTTTCATCATCGCATTCTTTAAAGAACATTTGTGTGTTAAATGGTGAAAGGGGGGACTGAGAATTAAATGGTCTACCGTCCCATCCGTAATGACGGCTTGATGCCATGAACCAATAAAAAAGGAAGAAAACTGAATTGATATTAGACAAAAGTACTTTTTCGAAAAGATAATTGTAAATATATTCAATTCCATGATATGCGATCCTTATCTGACTTGATTTGTCCCTGTGTCAAAGTGATCCTTAAAAGATAGGAATAGTTTGTAAATGTAGCTTCCACCATGACTAATAAATAATATTCACTGCTAAATGTTATTCCTCTGAACAGTATTTGATTATCGATAGTTCAACATTATGTTTTTAATTTCTTTTTAATTATCTAATTAACTTTAAACTTTTATACGCAAGAAATATTGGATTCTGAACGAACTGTGAGTATTGAACCAGCTTGCGATGTTAGAAAAAAGATAGACACCAACTGCAACTGTAGTTACAGGAGTTAAAAAAAACCAGGTAGGCGACAAACTACCAGTTATTGATTGATATAAAAAAGATTTTATGGAAATAGTCCGAGTAATACTTGTGAAATAGGCAAACTTTCGTTCTTTACACAAGTAGTAATAAAAAAAAATCTCTCACCCTTGCTGTCTCACCCTATCTCTCACTACTACGCACGCGCATGTGTACGCCTGAGAGGAAATCTCCATTCGCCCACAAAGTGTTCACAGTTAAGCCCAAATCCTACCGCTGTACATTTTAATCTAACGACGAAGAGATAAACAAAAATGTTCCTTACTTGCGAAACACGACCTACCGCTCATTACATTCTGTTCCTCATTCGTGCCAAATGAATTGCTCTGGACATCGACCCAGTAGCTAACTGGTCAGCAAGAAAATAATCGGATATCGACTCATATGGATGTAGCGTAACTGCGCTTTATCGTCCAGGATTGAGGAGGTCCGTGTTTTTGTATTGACCGTGTCGGCTCAAATTACTTCCTGGGTTGTCTCTACATAAAATCGATGGAGTCTAGTTGAGCTGAGAAACCCAGTTGCTCTAAGAAAACGACATCGACGATAACAACATAGCTCTGTTTTGGAAGATTACATTCAGGAAGACAATGAAATGAGGTAGGAGTAATTATACTTGAAACGAAGTGATCAGGCTGATTTCGGTCCGAACACTTACTTCACTATTGTTACGGATTACTAATTTGTAACAATTGAAAACGAATCGATGTCATAAGGACATCTATTTAGATTGCTCTGGTTCAATATAGTTTGTATAGTTTTCTTCTCTAGCGTTCAAGAGAATCTTCCTCGTAGAAAGTTTAATCATAATTATTGAACTGAATATCAAGATCCAAGGATAAAAATATAACTGGTCTATTTTGGAATATTTTCATCTAAATCCATGCGCATTTTCATTATTTAAATATCTTGTGCCGAAGATCTTTGTCGGAATACGAACAAAGGTTTACACGAGTTGGGATGCTTCTTTGATGTTATTTTGACTGATGTTTTAGACAAAATTATCCATGTGTGAGTTTAAAAGTTTTGAGATTTCTTTCTGAAGGGTGTCAATGATAAGTAACACTAAGGAGTCTATAAAGGATTTAACAACGTATCGTGACACTAAACATTTCACGAAGAACAAAATCACTATATTTGTTCAGTGAGACCATGAATTTTTTTTATTCAAGTCTGTAGATATTTTCTAAACGGTTTCAATCGTAGGGTTGTGAGTGCAAACTCAATGTTAGGAGCCTTGGATTTCCAAATCTTCTATTACTTTTAGACAATTCCAAACAATGAGGAATTCTGTGAGTATCAATTTCAGTAATTATAACATTCTAGATTAACTTATTAAATACACTATAGGTCACGTCTGACATAAAACTGCAGTCGTGAGGCACCCTGAATCAAACCCATGAGCACAAACTCAAGAAACTAGCTCACTAACAATTGTACGGTAGGTGCAAAAATGTATATATGCGCAAGGTCCGTCCGAGAGAATTCAAGATTTGATATTAACGAAAAAAAAAAAAAAAAAAGCTCAACAAGGGCAGCTGAGTTCCTTTCAAAGTTACCCCGTCGAGACCTTACACACTTACCCAGTGTCCCTTCCCCTTTTAAGAACAGACTGCACCGTCTCCTTTTGGGTCCAGCAACAGAAACATTCTCCCCAATCTCATTCAAATTCTGGAATCTCCCTTCAAACAGCGATTTTAGCTTCGGGAGAAGTCACAAGTTGCAAAGGGCCACAACTGGATTATATAAGCTTGTAGACAGACGTAGATGATTCCATATCTAAAAACGAAACACTATGAGGAGACGTGAATAACAGACATTATGAATTTCTAGGTCACACTTTATACAAGCCCACTCAAAAGCCCCTCTCTGTCAATTGGGTAACGTTACAGGAGAATATTTGCTCACGCATGAATAAGAAGACTTCCTGAAATTACGATTAGCTGCTACCAGTTTTCGAGTTATACAGAACGGATGGGTCTTTTCCGGGCAGATATCGCATTTGTATATTTTGTGTATCTGTGTTTGTGAATGTATACGTATTTGAATGTGAGTATGTTTGTTTAAGTACGTGTATTTGTATATGAATGTATTTGTCCATGCACGCGTATTTTTATGTGAGTGTGTTTATGCATCTGCATGCGTATGTATTCAAATGACACTCGTGAAGTAAACTTCTTTAAATAATGAAGAAGATGTCAGAGATTTAACTGATGGAAAAAAATATCTTTCTTAATAATTCTGTTTTTTCTCATAGCTCAATCCAACAAGGGCGTTCAGAACGTCACTTAAAAACACATTTGGAACACCTGAAAAAATGTTTTGAAGCGAACTTATAAAAATACGATTCACATTTTTAGAAGGATATTGTTTGGAAAATAGATAAAAATGTATTAAGAACAAAAGAGCTGTACTCAGAAAATGGGGGTTAATCGAGCATGGGCGTCTGCTGCCGCCTTACTTTCAAGGGGGCGGGCAAAAAGGTATAATCGGAATATATCTTCTATATTTGTTACCGACGAGGAATAATAACATATTTGTATCTGGACTCATTACGGTGGGATTACATGAAACAATTGTACAGCTTCATTCTCCCTTATTGACTATAAGATTCTAACTTTCAAATAGCCTCAACCTAGTTGAGAAGGCCTAATCCAGAAGGGGGGGGGCAATTGACGTGGGAAATCTTAGCATTCATTGAATTTACTGTTTCGCTACCGTGAATATAAGATTAAAAAAGACGATATAGCATGGATGATTTTGTGAATTGATCAATAACCATTCAGTAGATAATTCCAATTGAACGAGGAAATAGTTTAAAAAACAAACAAAAAACGATTGGATTTCCGAACACCATCAATATGATAGATAGCACGAATAATGATGAACTGATATGGTCGGTGAGTGGGTAAAGGAAAATTATTGATCCTGCCATTTATGTCAGAACTGACGGTGACATATTTTTCTTTATCATCTGACATCCAGATGGAACTTGAAGTTTTGTGAGTGATTTTCCATTTCAGAAAGCGTTTACCAAAACTCTCACGAAAACTGGCCACTTAGTTTTCTCTGGATTTGTGTTTGAAGTGGGCCTGACTGACTCTCTCTATATACGTCATGTGTATAGGTCGTACCTATGGAGCCAGAGAACTGAAATTTTGATCATGTACTCCTTATTACGTGTTGAAAAAAACAACTTTTTTGTTGATTGTACCTCCCAGAATGTTTTTAAAATAGAAATGATTTAGATGTTTTAATATTAGCAATGCAAGGTTTCGTTGAATTGCCCCCTTGGAATTCTGACTATCGGGGTTCATACTTGCTTTAAAAGAAATTCAAACCTGATCATGGCCCAACAAAAGCCGAGAAAATTAAATTATTTATCAAAATAAATTTTCGAAATAAATTATTTGATCACCTCAACACAGCACGCTGCCGAAAGCCATTGGTCTAATGACGGTTCCTATAGAGTATATAACTAGATCTGTTTTCTTTCATCTTTCCGTCTCGTATTGTACACATACCATTTATATATCTATTCATTGCTGTAATAGCATAAAACAGAAAGAATGATCGCCATCACAGTCAATAATTGAACAAACGTAGCATTGACACTTGCTTGAATTTACGCAAAAAATTCCATCGGAGAATAAATAAGGCCCTGGCATTTCCACATGGGCTCGAACACCAATCACTGGTAGGCAAATATTCCAGCCACTAAGCATGATCAATAGTAAGTACTATTCAGTTTACCGGAAATATGATGGAGTGGTGAAAGGTTTTGGTGCTCAATTAAAATTTGTTCACGCTACTTATTCTGCAAAGATATTTGTAGCATCATTAGGATAAGGAAAGCCAATAATTGTAATGAAATTTTGATATGTGTATAAATATTTAGGGGACTACAAATTTCCAGAGTAACCAACACGAGCAAAACCAAAGGTTAAGAGAAACCCAGTTTAAGATATCCTTTGAAAATATTTGAACTAAGCAGTGAATAAATAAAGTTCATTTTTTTTTTACTCGATAGAACAAAGAACAAATACATAGGACAAATAGATACGCACATAGTTATTGAACAATTGATGACAGCAAGATTAGTTGAACAATGGCGTGACTACTCGAATAAAAGTGAATGAAAAAGATAAACAATCTCCGTGAACAACATGTCGGAAATATGTCCACAAGTGACAAGTACCAAGCGGGACGCGTCTTTGGTTCCAAGTTGTCTGTTGGAACAAATAGGACTATAGTTTATTCTATTATTGTGCTCTCCAAATAAGCAGAAGACGAGAAGCAGCCGAACAAATTGAATGAAACTCCGAACAACTGGAAAAGTCAGCTATATGTCTAGCACAACACAAGGACATAACTACTCGAGACAAACTCCTTGTCCTTCTCTCTCTCTCTCTCTGTCTCTCTCTCTCGCTTCCGTACTCTCTACATCGTTAGCAGTTGATTGGTGTGCAGAAAGAGGGCCCCATCACGAACATATTTTGTTCATGACCGATAACTCCTTATCTCAGCTTGGTATCTACGTGTTCAAGATCCGACAATCTTTTACATCGTCGATGATAACGTCTTGTTTTTTTTGTTTAGAATAATCAAAAGCTTACTCCAACGTATCACAACTTTTTAAGGGACCTAACCTTTCTAAAGAACAGTGACATTGCAGCGATAACATAATAACAGGAGCGCCAACTTCAATAACCTGGGTTGATTCCACATATGCTGTGAATTGCCTCTATTATCACACCCGAGTCCACCATAGATTAACTTCACCCATATCACGGTTACAATTACAGAGACACTGTGCCACACATATCTTTTCAATCATCTTTTTTTTGCTTGTAGCACATGATAGATTACAATTTCTCTGGTTATCATCCTTGCTTGCATACTTGGGTATATTTTTTTCAGTTTGCATTGTTAAGGAAAATTCATAGTAAAACCTACCCAATTTTGGAGCAAGTAAACATCTTTAGTATTGGCTCTGAGATTTTGATGCTGACGCAAAAGAGATAATTGTAGTTCAAACAGTAGTGAAAGCAGTGAAACATGTAGCGTCCACTTATTTTAATACCATTAATTTTGAATAAATATGAAATTAAAAAAAACGTTGTAGCATTCAATAAGGTAAATTATGTTATTAAAAATGTCAGGACTTTTGATAAATTACTTTTCGTTACTGATTGACAACTATTAATGATGGTGTCATCCTCCGACTATATAATTATCACTCAGTCCAAAGTACATAAAAATGTTTATACGTGCAATACAAGATCTCCTACAAGATTGCAAATGAGACTTTTGGAACCATAAGGTTCAGACTAAGTGGACTGCCAACATCAATGAAAAGGCATGTCTTATTGGTTTAGATTTCATACCAATATTATTTGATGTTTTTTTCTTCAGGGCTTAAGATACAGCGGTCTACTCAATACTCTTGAACCTTCATCAGTACTCTATTGATAGTCTTAACATATCCGGACCATTTCAATTATTAGTGCAATCGTCGTTTCCATGTACCTACATTTTTTTTTAATTATCTAGCAAAGTCTAGCTTTCATGGCATTCTTTCACATGAAAGTAAAAATAGTGTTTTATGACGGTTCAAGTGGGAGATGCCGCAATAAAAGATGATGCAATGTTTTACTTTTTAGAATCATTCTTACTGCAGAGTGAACAATAAAATTTTCTATCGTGTTGTATGTTGCTTCATGCAATTACTGATCAATAAGTGTGCTGTGCCAATAATTAAATATAATACAATATCTTTCACTGACTATTACGTGGGTTGGAAGATTATATTGTTTTGATATCCCAGGTGAAGAGGAATTCGGACTTTGAGGGGTTGATAGATGCTCCCAGACTGACACAAAGATATAAGCAGACTGATACAGAATACATATTATGCGGTTGGGGTATAATCAAGCATGTCTAATCCAATGAATACCAAACTCACAATAAAGCGATATTTAAATGCGTTGAAAGTTATATTTCAAAGAAGTATTCGCTCTGATATAAAAGGATTCATAACAAAGCTTGCAGAAAAAAGAAAACCGTTGAATAGCTGCAAAATAATGAAACCGAAGACAACGTTATCTGAAACAATTTTATATAAATGGAATCTTTTATTAAAAAATACTCCTTTGAAAGAGATGAAAAAAGCTACAAATAGATATTCTCTTTAATAATGGACCTATTTATCCGGAAAAACTTTCTCGTCGAAATTCTCTCTTACCACTTAAAACTCCAGTGTCACTCTTTCATTCCATCATATCTCTTCCTATCCTGTTCTTGCTTTAAGTGTTTGATAGATCAGTCGCTCACTTGCGTTTTATTTCTTGCTTGTGCGTTGATAGGAATGATCTGGGGTGGGGATAAGTTCCCGATAATCTACCTTTGACACTTTAGGATAACATGGCAATTGTCTGAAACAAAAACTGCCACTGGAGGTTTCTGTGATATTACTGGTGAAACAAACTTTAAATACAAACTGAACACAAACCTTCGAATTGTATTCTTTGATATTTCATTTTCATTATCTAATCACAGTGAATTTTTAAAAAATCCGAATTTTCATAACCACGAGGACAATGATTGATGGAAAAAAGACTTCCGACTTTAATGAAGTATTAATTAATGCAGATTGTAACTAATGACATGAGTGATAATTTCAAACGAAAGCTTTGCTGAGTAACTGAAATATGGTTGACAGACAGACAAATTAGACTAATGAACGGTGTTTACTCGGTTAATTGAAATATTTTGGTTGTTTTTCATTGATTATATTTATTCATCTGAGTGAAAACAGCCTCCTGCAATAAGTGAAGAGATTGACACGTTTTTCAATTTCCTAAGAATTCTATGACTTCCAAATCATATTCAGTGATATTTTAAGCCTAAGATTTCAAAAGCGTTTCAAACAGTTCATGTTTCGGAAGGGAAGGTCATATAGTGGAAAAGAGATTTTCAGTTAAGCATTATCTTCTCGTTGATGTTTTCAGATTTGAGGTTTGTTTAGCCCTGTCAACGCCGGCATTCCCTACTAGTATATTCACATATAATTTTTTGCCTTTGGCGAGCTGTATGAGTCCCGGCATGGCCAGAGGAAGAATTAACTGCACATTTTACGATACAGAAATTAAACATGTTCTTCAATATAAGTCTTCTTACGCAGCAGAGCTATGTGGGTGGAGGTGGCTAAGCCCCCCAAAAATGGATTAATTCGTGCACACTTGGGCTTGTTAACGTAAAATCCTAGGCCAACTTGGATAGACGCTCATGCACCATTTGAGAGGTCAATGTAGCTCATGCAGTTTTTCCTATGACTGTTATTAACATGTTTGAAAGCAGAAGTTTGGGTTTAAGATTCCGATGATATGAAAAATATTGAAAACAATGTTTCGATCTTAGATGATATTTGACAATCCTTTGTTTTGTGAAACATTAAATGAGTTATTCATCTCGCCTTTGTGAGCAGTAATCGCTTTAAAATTCTGAATTTTCAAAAACGTTATCAATTTAGCATACGCTAACATTACAAATTGAACCTCCCAGTAAAAACTCACTATGGTTGGAACCATTTTTCTATTTAAACTTTATAAGGAGTTAATGTTAAAAATTTCGGTTTTCTACCTCTGTTGGTGTAGTCTATACATGTAATACATAGCCAGTCAAACCAGCTAAAAAACTGAGAGAAACCTACGTTGACAGTTTCAATATCAGTTTTGGTTAAAGAATCCTAACAAACAAACACATACACAAACACACACACACACACATGCATACATATATATATATATATATATATATATATATATATATATATATATGTTATTGCAGAAGCTAAGTAACTGCTTCCAACCCAAATTCCCATCTCGTTTATTCACGGACTTCTCCGTCTCTTTCAAAGTAACAGTATATTTTTGAGAAATGGACATATTTGGCCTGACAGAATGAATCATAAATTGCATTAGCAGTCATTTGGCCTTTGCAAGGGTTTCATGCACTCTGGGTGAGACTGAAAATTTGGGCCTCGATGGTATTCTAACGACTATTAATCTCAGGAGTGCATCCCTCAGACCTTGTGCCCTAGACAACCGGTGAGCTTTTCCCAATGAATGGGCCTGCTCAGGTGACATACATATAACAGTCACTTGAGTCTGAAATGCAAAAACCGACATAATTGTACGAAATTTCCGCTAACTTTTTGTATATTTTGGCAATGTATTCATTCAACGATTATAGCAATTTACTTTATCAATAGAAGATAACTCGAATACGGCCATATACACATCTGCAATCTCTCACTCAGTAAAGCCTTTCACTAATCATGCAAAGAGATATTTCGTAAGTGGTTAAATGTTTCCCATCGGCATCAGAGACCATAAAAAATTGTAGTTCAAATGTCGATTTTTTCTAGAGAAGTAGGTCCACCCGACCAAGAAACCAACTTTTCTTGCCTTCCCATAAAAAAACAAAACAAACTTGCACGGACATGCAAAACAGATATACTCATTTACAGTCACAGAAACTGAGCGTGTTTTGCGGATAGTGTAGTTGAAGATTTTCAATCTTCGCCGGAACTCTGTGTTGAAAGATCAGATAAAAGCAAAGGGTTCGAAAGATGGTTTTATCCGTGAGAAAAAGACAATTCTCATAGGAGAAATTGCCCAACAAAACTCTCCCTGCTTCCTCATAAAGTGTAGCACTGATATATAAAGAAACATTTAAAAAAACCTTCTACTTCCATACTCTTGCACACGCTCAGACTACGTATCAGGATCTGGTTTTTTGAGTGAAGTATTTCAGCAAATAAAGCCAGTCAAAAGCCAGGAGTTTGAACGCAAGTTCTTTTTTAGGGAAGTATAGTCCCTTTTTAGGACAAATGACGTAAATACATTTTTACCTCACGTGGCCCTGTGCCAGACAAAGCAATTGGTAGTCTACATAGACACAAGCACTCACCTGAGCACACCTAGATTCGAACACATCTCACTTGAGCGATAAGACATGCTCTTCATCCAATACTAAACTGCCCCTTATGTAAGCATGAGCCGTTGTTGAGTGGAGAACTAGAGACGATTGCATATTCTGCAGCTGACAGTCTCGCATCCACTTGTCGCGCACAACCAATGAAAGAGCTGCATAATAAAGACGAGTGTTGAACGCGTGGAAGAACGTTCTTGCTTTAACCTGTCGCACACAAAAAGCACTTCGGTCTGATTGAATAATCTTAGTCCATCCTTAGCAAGGAATCGCCATCAATAAGAAAAGAGGAAGCTTCAATGACAGTTAAACTCCAAAGACATTCACCCAGCCCGTCGTTTGTTCTGCCGTTATTTTGTGCCGAATCGCGCATGCGTACGTCTGCACTTCAATTCATTATTATATTGATGCGTCATTTCCGCGTTATTCATACTAAATACGATTAGAGAATCCTCCTTTCGTTCTTCTTCTTTTTTTTTTGCTCTTTGTCTCTGTCTCTCTTTCCCTCTCTCTGTATATCTTTGTCAGTTTTCCCCCCTCTCTCTGTTTAATGTCGTTCCTGTAATTTGAGATCTATTTGCTGGTTTTTACTAACGCTAACATATTATCGATTGCGATTTTCTTTTCTTCTTTCTTCCTTCATTTCCTTTATGTTCTTTTTCTCTTTCTTTCTGTATTCCACTCTCCCCCTCTTTCTTTTTTTCTTTCTCTCTTTCTTTCTTTCTTTTTTCTTTCCTTTCTTTCTTTCTTTTTTTCCTTTCTTTCCTGTTCCTTTGATTGTCTATGTCTTTCTTTCGTCTCTCTCTTTTCTTTACTTTATCTCATTTTTCTTTCTTCTTTTTAAGCATCTTTGTCTTCCTACTTTACTTCAACCTTTCAACTCGGGTCTTTTGTTTTCGATATTTTCAGTAATGTTCGTATTTCCACCACCCGTTTACCGGAGTCGGAGACTATTCTGTGGGTGGAAAGAACGCGTAAGGAACAAAAAAGAGAATAGAGCATTTAGAAGCGACAAATTAGTTCGCACGTTAGGAAAGTCAAAACCTCTAAAATTCCTTACTATAGAAACATGTTTAGAATATAGATAAGACACGAAGGAAATATCAAAATAAGAGATAGATGGATACAAAGAGAGACGAACAGAGAGAGAGAGAGAGTGGGCAAGGAGAGGCAGAGAGAGAGAGGTAGAGAGAATCTGAGCGAGGACGAGAGAAAGAGACAGAGAGGCAAAGAGAGAGAGAGAGAGAGAGTGGGCAAGGAGGTGCAGAGAGAGAGGTAGAGAGAATCTGAGCGAAGACGAGCGAAAGAGACAGAGAGGCAAAGAGAGAGAGAGAGGGGAAGAGAGAGAGAGAGAGAGAGAGACAGGGAAAGAGAGAAATATGAATGTGTGTTTGGGAGACACGCACACAGACATACAGAGGAAAGAGAGAGAGTGTGAAAGACAGGGAATGGGAGAGAACGAGAAGAAATGGATAGTTCAGAAGAAGAGAAAGACTTAGAGATGTAAGAAAGAGAAAGACACTAAAATTACTGAAAAATGAAGAAATATTGCGTAAGAAAAAACTGCTGATAAGAAAAAGAGCAATAAAGAAAATGATCACAAAGAATTGAATAGGATCGTCAAAGAGAAAAAAAAAGGAGAGCAGCAATACAATAAAGGCTTGTCCATTGAATTCACCCTTGTCTTTGTTATTCGCACCTTTATCGAGGTATTTTTGTCTACATAAGGACTCTGTGATTCAGTAAGATCTGAAGACGACCATTTCTCGAAGAGCTTCTTATCTGAAGAAAAATGGAAAATGGACGCGTACGAGTGAGAAAGGTTGTGGGTTGAGAAATACCCTATAATAGCTCTCACACTTGGAACAAGATCTTTAATGCCGTATTCTCTTGCCTTGAATGCGAACGTTTTTTTTTTTTGTCTTTTTTTTGAAAGCAGTAAATGGCAGGTGTATTGTCTGGATGGAATACCACCAGAAAAATCGTTGTTGTTTTTTTTTTTTACAGGTGTTCAATCGATCGATTACTGCAGATTTCTGCCTATGTTCGCTGGTGGATAAATGTTGATGAATGAGCTCAAAGAGATGAACGTGATTCCGTAATATATATATATATATATATATATATATATATATATATATATATATATATATGAAATTTGTACGTAAAAAGTGAAAGTGTCATCGTGAAGAATCGTGTTTCTTTTAATTCTGAAATGGTTCATATGGTTCATCCTAGTTTGATTGATCTTTCATTCTGGTTTAGGAGATCTTGGCAAGAAATCGTATTTGAAGATAGCGATTGAAACTATCAATTGGGCTGAAAAATAATGAATGGTCTTTTAATAAAAGATCAAGGAATGTGGAGACCATTTGCCGAACTTCTCTAATGAACCAATTTACCACAGAATCTCAGCTTTAGCTTAACGTAAACATTCAGCGCTTATGTCGGTTCGAAACTATTGAAGTTATCAACAACATACATATTTTTCTTTCTGTCTATCTCTTTCTGATCTCACTTATCTTTTTCTTTCCGTCTCTCTTTCTGTTTTCTGCATTCTCTGTCAATATTCACTCTCATTTTGTTGCTGGTCTTTTTGCCTATCTTCCTCTGATTCTGTTTTCCTCTTTCTCTTCATCCTTCTTTCCCCTGTAGCCACTTTCTCTCATTCACTATTTCCTGCCCCTCTTCTCTCTTTCTGTCTGTGTCTGTCTGTGTCTGTCCGTCTCTGTCTGTCTGTCTGTCTGTCTGTCTCTCTCTCTCTCTCTCTCTCTCTATATATATATATATATATATATATATATATACATAGGCAGGGACATACTCAATACAATAAGGTGGGTGGTACAAGCCAAAAAATGTGGTATCTATTGAATTTACAAACTGACAGATAGTGCGATCGATTCTTGGCATTGGTGTTGCATACCCAACGGCAGGTTTGCGCACGTTCTCGTATAGTACAAGTCTTCAATATATTTCTTTAATATATTTCTTAGTCTGCAACGCAACAGATAGAAAAAAGATAATTTACACAATGGCCTTATTCCATGCTATCAGGCTAAGTTGGTAACTGAATGTCACAGATTCACGGCCTTATCATTCGCTTAATCCCAACTAGAGGAAAGCTATATGGGATTTTTTTTCAAAAGAAACTTTCGGAGCTTCCAATCACCGAGACCTCCATTACATTTTGGAAAGTATAAGTTTTAGAAGTAGCCACATTTATAGTTTGGAGGAGGGCGTTCTATTCAAGTTGTAGCTATAATTCTGACCTGGACCCTTACTTTACGTCGGTTGTACAAAAGTATTCAAGTTACATATGGGTCTTTTTTTCTCATTTTGAATTATGTTCAGATAAATTTATAAGCTTTTGAAAAATGATTTGGACGATCGCAGAATAAACGGAAAATATGTTTCCAGTCAAACACTTCAGGTATATCGTAAATAGCACCCCACGAACTATATCATCCAGAAAAATTACACTTATGAAAAGGTTATTGATTGAAAGCACAAAAGATTCTTCAGGAGAAAAATATTTCACTACGTATTTTGCTTTTACTGGTAACTTAAAATCAGAACCTCAAAATTAAGTAAAAATATAAGATGTGGTGAAATAGCAGTCAAAACATTGTTGTTTAAGGTTACAACAGAACTTCTAATACTTATTCATTTGCGATCAACGTGATAAATGTTCCTTGGGATTATTAATAAAGGTTCACAGCCGGGCACAGTTCAATCATTTCTGATCATGATCGATGGGATAAATGTTTTCGTTGCCCCGCTCACAATATTATAAAAGTGATTGGCATTACTGTTGTAAGCAACAGAAACAAGTTATTCTCACCCTCTTAAAAATTGCAGAATATTATTTACGGTGTTTACTGTTTATTGTGGGAAAATATCAAATAAAAGGCAACACTAACCGTGACAGACTTTGTATTTTCGGAATCAGCAAATAGCATTGACTCATTTTACAAAAAAGCACCAATAAGAGTAATTATTTGTACGGCAATAGAAAAAAAAGACTATAGTTACATAGTTATTCCCAATATATTTGTAAATCTCAGTAAACTTCTTTCGCCCCACTTGAGTTCGCACAACCCCCCAGTTTGAGAAACGCTGGTTTACTAAACCTATTTTGATGAAAATAAACAAGCCGGTTCTCACCAGTTAACTCTTTACACATCATCAATGGTTGCTGCTAACGTTACTGGTGCTGATGTAAGTTTTTTTCTTATCTTGCCCCCTTTTCACCGTTGTCAGTCGTACATAGATTCATAATTATAAACAACAAAATATTGGCTTTCAAAGCTCTGAGGAAGCCCGACATTCCAGGTGAAACGTACATCAGCAATTACACTTTTTAATCTTAAAAAATGCAGATGTACTTGTTGTCTCAAACTCTTTCCTTTTCCACACTGTCAACTTTTCTCACAAAATTCTGTCGGATCAACATTTTTCTTTTCTTCACACATACATCCAGAGGCAGTTCAGTTGAGTCTCGCTCTTTTTCTGTTTCTCGGTCTTACCTTACATCGTCAAGTTAATAATAATGATAATATGTACAGACCACAGCACTGCTGGGAACTGCACGGATACTGACGAAAGTGTTAGAAATATAATGACTGCAACGTTAAATGTTGATAGTGACCCAACAGAGGAAGGGAAATGAAAGTGGAAATGTGAGCTGCAGCACTGGCATGATGGGCGGGGGAGGGAGGAAATATTGGCTGAAGACCTAAGGAGACTTATTGTCACTCAGCCTTCAGCAATGATCACCGGGCAACCGGTGTGAAACTGTAAACCACAGTATTATTGTGACCTATGAGCACTAGGAGAGAAGGGCTGGAGACTTGAAGAGACTTGCTGTCACAGAAGGAGTATAAACACAGACACAATAGAGTGGCAACAGTGATACACTGGGAACTGAGTGAACAAATAGGATTTGGCCAAACGGAAAAGTGGTACCAGCACAAACCGGACACAGCCCACAACTTGCTTTGGGATTTTGACATCCAAACTGACCATACCATCCAAGCGAGGAGACTGGGCCTGATAATCGTGGACAAGAAGAGGATAACTTGCCAAGCAATAGACGTGGCCGTCATTGCAGACCGCAGAGTAAATAAGAAAGAGACTGAAAAGCGGGAAAAATACCAAGACCTGGCAAGGGAATTGAAGAAGGTGTAGCACACGAAAGTCAGGGTAGTACCGGTATCAGTGCTGTGATAGGTGAGGGAGAGATTAGATGTGATGAAGGCTGAAAACCTGAGGAGATTTGCTGTCACTTAGCCTTCAGATGATAACCATCGGAAAATAGGTGTGAAACTGTGAACCACAGTACTGCTATGGACTACAAGATTGTGGAGAGGAAGGCTTGAGACTTGAAGAGACTTGCTGTCACTCAGTCACCAGTGGTAACCACCAGGCGAATGGTGTGAAATTGATAATAATAATAATAATAATAATAATAATAATAATAATAATAATAATGATAATAATGATGATGATGATGATAATGAATACTACTTCACTATATGTACTGATAAAATAGTAAAGCAAACAGTCAAGACATTATAGTGAAATACTTTCAAGAAAAACATGTCTCCTGATCGATATGGCAGTCCCAGCTGTTAAAAAAACCCATTACTCCCAAAGAATTCGAAAAAAAACCTAAATATTAAGATCCCGGAATAAAAAAAAAAAAACAGTGGAATGTTGCAGCTCGGAACCAAAATGATACTGGTAGTTGTTGGACCCCTTGGATAACTCCGAAAATGAACCAGACGACAATTTGAATAACAGAAAATAGCTTTTACCTCTACTGCGCACATAAAATTTTCGAGTCGGATTATCATAACTAACAAAAAAGGTTGCCAGGCTCATGTCTGTGTTGAAACCCAATTGACTACTCTCATAAACTGAAAACAAAACAAGCCATTATCATTATCATCATCGTCATCATCATCATGATAATGATAATAACTAATAATAATGAGGAAGAAGAACAAATGAGGAACAAGTTCGTGGCACTATCCTAGTTTCATGATCGAGCCTTTTGCGGAGTTCACTTCAAGATCAAAGTGTAGTATCTGTTTTGCATTCAATTTTAAGCATTATCAGCAGTACTTTTTCTTCGCGAATTTCAATTAGATATAATTTATTATCAACTAAAATACAAAAGTTACTTCATGATTTTATTTTAGTCATTTTCTTGATTGATTTATTCCGATACTAAAATTTGATGATAATAATGAGTTTAAGTAGAAATTATTTAGTGAAATCAAAAGTGTGAAATGTGAGTGGGGTAAAACTAGAAATGATATGTCACATGTCTTTTAGTGACAACAAAAAAATCTTTAACAGGTTTTGCTTTTGTCAATTAGGAAAAATTCAAAATAAATGAAAATTCACAAAGAAAACAATCAAAGTATGGCCATAATAGCATTTGAATTAAAGTTGAAAACGGGATATAAATGATGTTCTGTTGACGTCAGAAGAACTGGTATTACACTTTGATCTAAAAGATGCAAACGCGTACGACGCCAAGTTTGCTATGGTCCACGTTTTTGTCACAATTACCGAGCTTCTTTCTGTTAAACCTGAATTCAGTACTGATGGATCTGCACGTTCTTTAAAGTCAAATATTCATTATAGCAGGGGTTTACTATATATATATATATATATATATATATATATATATATATATATATATATATATATATATATATATATATATATATATATATATATATATATATTCCTAGTATCAAAGATACTGAAGGTTTTTTAAATATCAGTTTAAGCTAACACACAAATTATAAGAACATCTTAATTGGAGAGGATATTGTACTTTATCTCTTAGGGGCCATAGCAGAAGAGCAGTTTTGCTTTTAATTTCAATTATAAAGACCTTATCTATAGTTGGAAGTTGTTCCGGTCGAAGTAGACTGCGTAAATAGATCGAACCTGCATCAGACTAAGGTCAACATCTTAACGCAATACCACTCTACCGACTGTGCTAACCAGATAACTGGTAATCAGAAGGACTGCTATATACACAATGTCGTATTTATTTAGAGCCCAATATATTGTTGGTAGTTCGTGATTCCCTCC
The DNA here is from genome assembly GCA_963457665.1 of Thysanoteuthis rhombus. Taxonomy (NCBI): domain Eukaryota; kingdom Metazoa; phylum Mollusca; class Cephalopoda; order Oegopsida; family Thysanoteuthidae; genus Thysanoteuthis; species Thysanoteuthis major. The sequence goes on from OY735200.1 coordinate 57,708,133, forward strand.
CATCTGGGATCATTACAGATAATACTTGTTTCAACTGAATGTTATTACCTCAATAACCATGCTTTTCAAGAAAGGCTGTATCCTATTCTTTGGTAATAACTATCCAACCTTTATCAAAGTTATCCAAAGCGTTCTTCTTTTCAATAACAAAGGCATTTTACAAATCAGAATGCCCTGCTATATATACCTATGACTCTGACTTGCACGATGGTTACGAGATGGTACCTGTCATTTTGGTACGTGTCTCTGGTCACGATATTTTGGCCATTGATTCCTGTTCTGTTTTCCTGTCCATCCCCCTTTAGGGGTTTTCTTCCCTCTCTCCATATTTATGTGTCTCTCTCCTGCTTTCTTTCTCCGTGTGCGTGTGTGTCTATTTGTGTGCTTGAGAGAGATTTTTCATGTGTTCATGCCTGTGAATATTTTCGTTGCGTTTTACCAACTTATTACTTTCCAATAGCAATTTCCAAGTATTTGTCAGTACGATCAATGTCTCTCTATATATTAATATCGATAAAATTAATTGGAAAGGTTTGCTAGCTCATAATTGGGGCTGTTTTTTCCTTATTGTGTTTGACTTAAGTAGAATTACACAATGATCATTTTGAAGTAAAGCTGAAATGATAAGAGCTTAGAGAGTAAAGATACGCTACATTTCCATCTACGTAATATTTCTAATAGCCTTCATCTAGAAATGCTATTAGACTATCAATTTCAGCGTTAGATGGAATGAATCTAGTTAATAGAAGCGATGGCTTTCAACTAGAAATTGATTGAGTAACCGTTTGAAGTCTTGGTGTGTCATTGATTTTTACTCAAATGTGTTGTTCCCGCTGTTGCAGAAGAAGGAATAAACAAAAGGAGGAAGACTATTAACTCTCACATGGATTTTAGGTTAAGGACATCAGTTCTGTATAAGAGAGGAGAGAGAGAGAAAAAGAGAGAGAGAGAGAGAGAGAGAGAGAGAGGGGAAGAAAAAATGAAGAAGAAGGAGTAGGGGATAGAAAGAAGTTGAAATTAGTAATTAGGTACTTTGGCAATAGGTCTTTCAATCAAGGTTTGAACCGCTCGGGAAAAGAAGTATAACTTATTGCCAGTTCCTTTTGCTAGATGCCTACGCACAGAAAAGGAGAAACACACACACACACACACACACATATATGTGTGTATGTGTATGTGTATGTATAATGCTCTTACATATATATATATATATATATATATATATATATATATATATATATATATATATATATATATATATATATATATATATATATATGTGTGTGTGTGTGTGTGTGTGTGTAATTTATCACTTAAATTCAGCCTTACAGCGTCCAGTTCCGTGGGATACCGGCCTCCGGGTCTGAAGCGAAGGTTTCGATCCTGCCTCTTGGTACTGGTTGAGATAATGGATTGTCTATAGCCACACTGAAGAGTTGTAATACGACGAAACAAGTATTGCCCGTGGATGATACTCTCTCTCTCTCTCTCCCTCTCTCTCTCTCTCTATATATATATATATATATATATATATTGATAGATATATATACATATACTTATATACATATAGAGAGAGAGAAGATAGAAATTACAAGTATATGTATCCGGTTATGTCAACATTTCCTGCCGTGTGATTGAATAACAACAACGGATAAAATCTGTTTTCCCATTCTTTGTCTTGTATTCTTACACACTGAAAAATACAATATAAACTATATATGTGAAAATAAAATAATAATATACACATGTGCGTGTTTATATACATATGCAAATAGGTGCTTCATTCCCTAAGAATGCCTGACTCTTTCCTCATTTCACGGCTCTGGGGAGATCGTAATTAAAATTAATTTCCCTAGAGAGGTATATCATTCTCAGCTTTTGCATAAATATGAAATATCTGTTGCTTTGTAACAACCGGTGAGAAATATCTTAAAGAGCTCTCCCTTTCTATCTCTGTGTCTCTCTTTGTGTGTGTGTCTCTCTCTGTTTCTGACTCTCTCAGTATCCCTCCCATATGTAAAAATGCAATGAGAGAGAGAGGGAGAGAGAGAGAGAGAGAGAGAGAGAGAGAGAGAGAGAGAGAGAGAGAGAGAGAGAGAGATGGGGAAGAGGAGGAAAAGGTATAGATAATTATCTGAAAATATCAAGACGTGTTTTGGCTTTTTTCAACACTTAAAAACATGAAAAAAGACAATTTACAAACTGGCACTTTAGCAATGCATAAAAGTTCATGTACTTTCTGTTGACAGATCTGTTCATCTGTGAACTAGAAGGAAAGATGTTGTTGCACAAGTCTGATATCGAATTTCATCGTTTCCAAAAAGCCTAGTCCAGTGGCTTCCAGACCACCCAGGGCCATTATCCACTTTCGCCGCTGCCATTTAAGCAAATTTTATTGAAGATGAAAATAAAACAAAACAAATATAAACGAAGACGAAAAGATAACACTATCATTAAATTCAGAATAATGTTGATAAACCACACTGGTAATGAAAATTCAGACCTTCTGCTGCAGAGTTTTATTCCATCTTTCATCACACATCCCTACATACCCAAGCCCCCCCCCAAAAAAACACAACTTTTTTTAAACCTTATAACCTTCCTCTTCCCTTCGGCTAGCTGAATTTCCCCATTCACTCAAACTACACCCAACGTAATGACAGTATATGCAAGTCTTTTTATACACACACAAACATACATGCAAAGCACAGCTTCATGTGAATATATGGAAATATTAATCTGTGACTTATTTATATATACCAATTACATTGCACACAATAATCTAACTCTATAATATTACACTTAAAGCAGTGATTATGATACTATTACATATGTGATGTTTATCGAAGTTACTATTTTACATACACACAAATTTGACGAAGTAGAAAATGGGAAATGTAACATAAAAAGTAGAAAAACAAATGATATTTTTCTAAACCATTTTCGTTTCCCAATAAACGGATTTCTTTGAAGTATACTAATTTTCAGCAATTTAATTCTCAATTTTAAAATTGATTCGAAACGTTTTCACACCAAATTTGCGACGGAAGCGGTGTTTTGTGTTCACACTGAGGTCCCACTCTGTGTTTAAGGACAGTCAAGCGTTTCATACATCAAGTTCGTTTCGGCCGAAGTTAATGCTCGTCTCTAGGTGCAAAATAATTTACAGCACTTTTTTTTCAGAGGCTAAATTCTAAATATGAATCTTCATATCCCTATGCTTATTTCTTGAATAAATGACTCTGCGAATAGCGCAATGTTCTACAGTATTGTAGAGACAATCTTCCGAGGCACTTTTTGATTCCCATTGCTTATAATTTGCAAACGTTGTTATTACAATAAAAATTTAAGAAAAAAAAAAAAACCTGGAGGTAAGTAACGTTATTCAAAATTGGCCAACGACAAAACTCTCATCATTAAAGGAATAGATCTAAAAACTTAATATATTTTCCCAATTACAATTTATAATCGCTGCGTCGTTTTCTTAATGCAATTTCTTGGCGATTTCTATTGAAACATTTCCCCGAAGAGGAAAAATAATTAAAAATGGTAAATCATTGCAGGCATCGCAGAGGAGGACATTTGAATAATATACAAAATGATATTCTGATTGGGATAGATGTATGGACTCTTCGGAATAATTGTAATCATTTTCTCTGCAAATAAATATATTTTAATTATTTTTTGCCCGCTGAAAAGACAGAACATAATTGTTTGGAGAATGTATTCCTAATTGAAAGAAAATGGACGGTGAATTAGGATTTTAGAATGATGGTTATTTCATAATACATTTTTGAATTGATCTGTTCATAAAACCACCGGGATTCAAACTCATACGCAACATGGAATAGGCGAAGCCAGCTCAAACTACTGCTATGATAGTTTTAATTTTATTCGCACAACCTGTTTAAGAAAAAAGTATGGATCAATATCTTCTCCGAGCAATGGATAAATACTGCACTCCCTAGCCATGGTTGGTAATTAGTCTTGAACAACCCTGCTCAGACTTGCGTCTTCGAGAGTTGAGTTCAGTTTCATACTATGATCCATTGAGGTAGACGTAACCCTTCTATATCTAATCACAGGGATCGATTTCCATCGTACAGAACATGTTTTCATGGGGTAATAGCTTTCAAATGTGCATATTATCTGGATGGCTGTTTGTACCTCAGTAGAAGCTAGGACTTCGGATGCTGATATTTGAAGACAAAGGAGCCCCTCCTCACCTGCAAGATTAGCATAATATTAACCTCTATATCCCTCTATTTTGCTAGGCTCAGGAGATAACAATAGTATATTTACAAAAATGCAATTGTATGATAAATAATGAGCAAATATCAAAAATAGACAATAATCAACTTTTGGAAAAACAAAAGCAATTTCAGAAGATTTTTCTCTTCAAAGAGTCCCTGAGAAGGTTTTTTTTTCAGAACGTTGATGAGCTTTTCTCAATGATATCGATATTTTTACATGGATTTGATTAACTGAATCAGTGCACAGAAGGAAACTATATCCGAAATGATATAAATCCATTAAAAAAAATGCCGTTTCCTGTGAGGGGAGCAAGTTAGTTACGAAAGAAGGCTTTCCTTGATTATTTGCTCACGCAGTTTGTACTATTGGAGTATGATGATTACGAGACTTTTTTGTCATCAAGATATATGAGGACAGGGCAGAACAAGGAAATACGATTTCATTACGATCCACAAACCTGCTTACACATGCACGCGACCACAAAACAAACATATGTATGTTTGCGCTTGTTGAATTATTAGTTGGTATATTTGCATACTTACATACGTGCATTTATACATGTTCTTGCACATACAAACGTGATGATATTTCGTACAGCAACTGCCGACGTATATGTTTCGCTAACAATTTCTTGGGTATGTGCCTCAAATCACAATGATTATGAGTCGAAATCGGTCTAGTCGATTTTTCTCCGCTCGAATCTTTCTGTTTTTAGATTAATCTCTCTCCCCCCCACTCTCCCCCACTCTCTCTCTCTCTCTCTCTCTCTCTCTCTCTCTCTCTCTCTCTCTCTCTCTCTCTCTCTCTCTCTCTATATATATATATATATATGTCAGTCATTTAGTATTTATTTGGATATCCTCGAAAGTTTTCTTTTCAGTGTATCGATGTTATAGCAGTCTGGCTTTTTATCCATCAGACTAACCCACCCTCACGATACCAGAAGTTGTCTTCTCTCAAATAGTTAGAATCGTGTCTGCAGGACCTATTTCATTGTATTCGACTCTACAAATAGGTGTGTAGAGATGGAATTATCGAAATTACAGGAGAATAGCAGGTGTATTTCCATGCTTGTAGAACACCAAGTATTAAAGAAGCCTCGACCATCGGTGCTAGACCAGGACGAACCTCGCCAGGTTGTGAAAAGCAGTGCACGGTCAACAGTCGAGAAATGAAACAACACTTCCTCTATCATTTTGAATCTGATGGCTGCCAACGACAAAGACGCTGTAGGAAATCGGACGCCGCATCCACTGAGAAACAATTAACGAAGTCACCGTATACATTTGTGGAGGTATTCGAATTTTGAAGCATGCGTATGCATGGCTGGACACTCTCATCACAAGTGAGGAAAAATGATGCTCGTTAGTAAAAAACGTAGCTTGACAGACAAAAATCGCACACTCCAAAGATATTTTTATACTGGAGGATTAAACATTTTTTGTTGGTGTCAAATGTAAAATATACGTTATTGAGATCTGCTCGATCCTAACCAGAAAAATCACGTTCAAAGAATACTGCATGCAGCAGCAAAAAAGGGAGGAGCTGATGCAATTGCCCCCCCCCCCGATCCACCAATTGCACGATAATGCGAGATTACACCAGGCACATATGACCCGGAAAAATTGTTGGAATTAGATTTGGGAAACCCTTTACATCTGTTCTACTCAGCCGATTTGGCGACCTCCAATTACAACCTTTTCCGATCCCAAGTAGAACTTCCGGAATGATCCGACCTTCCGACATAGCAACTATCTCACAACGATCCAATTCGTAACGGACGTCAGTCTGTCGCAAAGAAATCGATGATATGCCTACACGTTAGCAGAAAGTGATCAATAATAATGGTGATTACGTGGAATAATTATCCGATGCCTATTTTGAGAAACAATAAAATCATGTTGAGAAACAATAAAATCATGTCGACTGCACAAAATATTGGGAAATTTTTCTAACTGTTGTATCTTGGGAATAAAATACATAGTTATCTTATAAAGAAAAGAGACACTTCGAAAAAAAAAAAAGGGCGGAACTAAGATTTAAAAAAATCTTTCCGATTAGCCAATTGACTTTAAAAGGGTGGAAACAGAGAAAAAAGACCTCCTGCAATAACAGAAATAAACATAGATGAAATAATATAATAAATGTATCAGAATTTTGTAGGGGAGAATCATAAGGAAAAACACACGAAAGAATACCGTGAACGATGTGAAAAAAATTGAAAAAATTGTTGTAGAAACTACACATTCGGCCCTGGCCTGGCTTCATTTTGGTTCCATTGTGCCAGAGGTCAGCGTTCGAACCTAGGCAAAACCAAAATTTCGAATGCTGTATTTCAAGGTATCTCCACTCGAAAAAAGATGGACGAACACAAAAAAACCTTTCCTCTCCAATTCCCACTACGGTCAATACATGTAGCCTAACTTATGATAGAGTTTCATTTATTAAATGATTTTTATATGAATTAGCTTTATTTTCAAGAGATCAATTTACCAGGGGTGCAATATCATAGTTATTAAAATGATTATTTATGAAATTTAATAATTATCAATGAATATATTACGGTAAGTATGACGTTTAATTCAATTAGGAATAATGTAAACATAGAAAATATGCGCATTTTGTAGTGAAAACATAATACTTACAGCGAGGTATTAATTTTACAAATATTTGTTGACAGTCAAACAATAAATGGTTGCAATTCTAAATTAAATCCTATCATTAATAACAACAAAATCTTATTATTTATGTGGCAAAACCAAGCAAAGGAAGAAGTTGGCTCCAGACAGACGAAGGTACTCAACCATTCACCACCTCTATTCGATAAATCAACTTGAAGAGAAAGCAACAGAATATAAAATACCACTCGCTATAGCGTTAGTTGACTTTAAGAAAGCCTTCGATTGAATGGAAATCCCAAAGGTTATTGATGCTATCATTTAGCAAGGAAAAGACCCGGTATATGTCAGAGTATTACAATATATCTACCGACACAACAGTTCCTTCGTCAGGCTACATAGAGACTCGGATCCCTTCCAGCTCGAAAGATGGGTAAGACAAGGATATACCATTCACCCAAAATCTTCACAGCCTACTCCAAGATGATACTCAGAACCTGAACTGGGAAAATACAGGAATCAGAAAAAAAAACAAAAAAAACAGGAAATACTTATTCAATCTCAGATTGTACACGATATCGTCCTTTCTGCTGGGAATCTTCATGATCCCCAGGTGATGCCAGACAGACTGAACAAAAAAAGCATAAAGTTGGCTTCCAGATGAATGTTAGTAAAACAAATGCCACGTACAATTGATATGTTGAAGACAAAGACACAACAATCAAATCAAAGACGCAGAACTGGAAAGATTGGACCACTACATCTACTTAGGACAATAAATCTGCATGAAATACCCAACAGAAGTATAAAAAAATCATGCGAAGACTCACATAGAGAGATCACAAGACAATACAGAATATTTAGAATTTTGTATTTGAGGAGACAGAAATTTAGAATCCACGAAAAAAACTTAAATGGGAGTGAGATGAGCATGTTGTGATAATGCCAGGCATTCGCTGGACATCTCGACTCACAACGTGGATCACCGGAGATTACATGCAGAACCTGGGCCGACAAATGATAAAATGGTGTGACCAAGTAATCAAGTGGAGAAAATACTGGCTCCGTGACGCCCACAATTGACAGGTTTGGTGATACCTGGGGGAAGTCTATGATCAATGACAGTGGTAAAAAGAAGATGATGATGAATCTATAATAAATGTTTCAGCCGATCTTATTATATCAACTATTAAGTATATAGTACTTTTATCATATTTATAAGAAATCTTTCTGGACAATCATAGAATTAAGATTAACCTACCATCATGTTATGTTATATTTACTCCTTTAATATATAGACTATCTATTGAAAGATATCAATATAAAGGGGTTTGAAAGTTCATTTGCGAAAATATACCATATACCTTGGGTCACTACCGTTATAACACTATTTCAAAATAGCTATTATCCTACCGTATTAATACTACAACAATATTGAAATTATAGAATTTATCACAATGAAATCCAGTATACAAATTAGTAAAGCAATTGTAAATATCATTAGCTCAATTTTGGTTTCTGTATTCATAATGTAAATGATTTGATTTATTCTATAGAGTGTTATTCACCGTACTCAAATGTGCATAAACACGAATTATTTATGAGGTTAGGTGATTAATTGATATCATCAACAGTATTAAACCGCACAGTGAGGCCGATAAATACCTTGAATGTCAACTTTTGTGGTATATAGTACTTCAAGCTATTCAATATGAATGTTTTTGGAAATTCATTTCATTTTATTAATATACTTGAAGTTTTTTTATAATTCATTTCAAATTGGTTGATGATTTTTTTCCAAATTATATCATGAAGGATATTTTAACCCCTTTTTATATCAGATATTTATTTTTCAATCCTCATTCACTGGATATGCTGCAATTAAACTGTGTTTTTCCCAATTTTCCTCTTATTCAATTTCATGATTTTTCAAAATATTCATCAACTTTTTCAAAATACTTGTATTTTATTTAGAATTACTATTTGATTTTATATTTACTCTAGTCGGATGGTTTCAATCTGAATACTTCAGTATGACAGCCCTTAGAGAATATTTCTCATCTTTGGTTAAGCTAATTATTATCCTCAAATTCAAAACTCTAAATATTCCATCAAAACAGACATAATATGTACAGTTGAGGATGTTTGAGTGTCTAAAATAATTTAGTCTTTTCCGTCTTATTGCATTTTCTCTGAAATTGAAACGTATTTAGAAAACGCAGTTGGTTGCTCATTTTTTGTGAAAGTTGCCTTTAAGATTTTCTGCTGTGTGAGTTTAAAACTCATCCACATTGCAAGTACAACTATAGCTGATTCTGATTGTGATGTTTTTATCAAATCTTGTTGAAATTATTACCCCTGGGGAAATGTTCATCAATTAATTTTAAAAATAGTTCTTTAATACTTACATTCATCAACTTACAGAATGATTGGTTATATTTCGTTGAAGAAAAGTATTTAAAGATTGTTGTGTTAATTAAATTTGATAGTTTGTAATATTGTGGTTTGATGATTACATTTAGTGTTAATAGTAGTGGTGCTTGGTTTTCTCTTAAGAATAGTTGGTTTGTATCGTTCAGTTTAAATGTAATACCTCAAAATTACATATTTTGATATTGGAATTGATTTCTGCTTAGAATCCCAGCCTTTTTGATGCTTTTATTGTTCCTTTTGTTCATCTTCGGGCCATTACTATAATTCATTATCATTAGGCCACCATCCCTGCACAATCATACATCTGCTTTTTCCAAATATCTGTTCAATGTACGTACTATATATTAGCCGTTTCGGTCTGGAACTTGAGCTAAGTCAAAGGCTCCCATAGATATGTCGATATCCTGGTAATTTATTATTACCATTCTTTTTCATTCATATTGTATTTTCATTTTTCAATATGTTTTTTTCCGCCAATGATCGATTATTCAAATATCTTTTGGTATTTTGGCGTATCCCTTTGTGAAGTATATAGCATTATCAAAACTTTCAATTATTGAAGGATAAAGGCAATTATGCCAAACTGTAGGGATGTTGCTCTGTTTTTTTTTCTTTTTGAAGCTTTTAAACCATTCAATTACGTGTATATATATATATATATATATATATATATATATATATATATATATATATATATATATATACATACATATATATATATATATATATATATATATTGCCAATCCATTGGTGCTATTTCAGTGTTTTTTTATCTTTTTAATTAATGTCATTTAAAATGTGTTTGGATATTTTATCCGTTTCAGTTTTAGTAGGATTAATAAGTCTTGCAGTTAATGTATTATAAAAGTCGGCTTTATGGTCCTTTAGTAGTATCTACGCGTCTTTCTAATCTATGATACTCACTTTGATGTTCAATTTCTTCGGTGATTTTGGAAGTTTCATTGTTAATCATATTTTCTGTGTATTTGTTATCCAATCCGTATGAGATTGTGATTCTATCCTTTAATATTTCATACACATATGTGTTTGTTGATAATTCATGTTTCTAGACTTATCTGTTTTCACGAAAACATCATTTGATTCTTTAATTAAAACAATTTTTTTTTAATTCTTTTTGGAAATAGCCAATTTTGTTTGTGAATTTTTTTTTTATGATATCCAACAGTTCTTCTTCCACCTTCCTCAGAGCTTGTTGTTGGATGGATTATTTTGTGTTTTGAATTCAAATCGTTTTTTTATCTTTACATCCGAGTTGTTGTTGTTTAAGTAGGAAAAGGTCTTCCAGAATAGTCTTTCAATAATCTCTACTGTTTTAATTCTAATAGCAAGAAGTGTACAGTTGGAAAAAGTGTATTTTCCAATGGATTTTGAAAGTCGAATTCTTCCTAATTTTTCTCTGTATGGGTGAAATCAACAAAATGAGCAACCAATTCGTTAAAAAATAGGGTAGGATATGATGTATTAAAATCTCATGAATTTTAACCATATTTTTCTCACTGTGCAATTTATATATCAAGGTGGTAACATTGCCTGCTGGTAGATTGATGTTCATTTCTTCTTCTTCTTCTTCTTCTTCTTCTTCTTCTTCTTCTTCTTCTTCTAATAATAATAATAATAATAATAATAATAATAATAATAATATTGATGCCAGTTGATATATTACGTTCGATTAAAACATCCATGAGAGATTAAATAATGTTAACCCACATAATAGAATTTTGGTGTTATGAACAATAAGATTCAATTTAGAATTGCAGCCAGTTATTTCTAACTAACAATGAATGCATCAGAAATAAGAAAAATATTCAATGAGTCATGGGAACGATAATATCTTCAAAAACAGTAATATCTAAGATTCTCTTGATTAGTTCACTTCTTTATGCAAATTAAGAATTTTTTCCTGTTTAATATCCGTAACGGTATGTGTTTATATGCTTATCTTAGTACTGCATAATGCTTCACAAAAGTCAGTTTTGTGAACTGAACATCTGGGTGTTTTCCATGAAGAATTATAGATATCACTGGGGAGTATAGCTAGGTTAGGAAGTATCGGGAAATTTCGTTGATCTTAAGTGTTTTCTCAGGCGTTCATTAAAAAGATCAATCACTCGAATAATTGATAAAACTTGTAAACAAAAGCAGATGACAACCAAGTTTTCGTTTTTATTAGGATGAAACGAACACATTTGCGATTTTAGCCTCCAAGAATCACTAATAGTGAAAAATATTTGTGTTTTATGAAGTAATTGATTGATTTGATGATTCAATTATTACAAAGTTTTACAAATAAATATATACATTTATGGTTTTATATACTCATGGACACACAGATACGTATATATATATATATATATATATATATATATATATATATATATATATATATATATATATATATATATATATATTTGTGTGTGTGTGTGAGTGATTGTGTGCTTGTGTCTCTGTGTGTATTTGGTTTTGTCATATACATGATATACAATAAGTTTTAAACTGAATATTTTGAAGCAAGTTTTGGCACTTAATCTATACGCTGCCCGGGGGAAATCTTGAAAAATAAGATTATCAGTGATCAGGAAATAATACAAGCCTTGCACATATTGCGTTGAATGGGTGAGAATAACTTCAAGTAAAATAACACAGGAAAACAAATTATAATTATTATAAGCTAAATCAACTGATAATATGATTCTTTAAAAAAAGAAAATATTAAAACTGAAATTTGCAAAGGAATGTGATGATATTTTATAAAATATTATTGTGGTTTTAAAGGACAGGTGCTTCAAAAAATATGGTACTTTTTCCCAAATTTTCAACGATTTTTGATAAAATTATGGGGAAATGTGTTGTCTCCATTACATTAATCTAAATAAAAATTAGTAATGGACCCTGATGACCCTCAAGGAACTCTGAAACTACCTTCATATAGCTTATGACGTTCACCGTGAAAAGATATATCCAGTACCAGATTCCAGCTTCCTAGGTGCAAAATTGTAGCTTACGATTGCTTTGATTGACGAGAAATGACCATAATAGACCTCGAATAACCACAAATGTCCTTTGAAGTGAACTTCGAATAGCTTTAACCTTTGCTGGGAAAACGTGTTCCCCAAGGACAAAATTCAAGTCCCCATGAGCACAAAATCGGGTCCCACTGTTGCTTCTTTCAGCTGATACAACCATGAATGACTTATGGTGACCCCAAATGAACTCTGGGGTCAACTTCACGTAACCAAATATGTCTCTTATGCCAGATTTCAGCTTCCTAGATGCAAAGCTGTGGCCTATATCCGAACGGAAAGTCAGATGGACATTTGTTTCATCTCATATATTAACAAAGATACTTGTGTTGCCTGATGTAGAATAACTTCGAATATAACAACACAAGAAACAAATGATATTTTATGAAGATTCTATAAATTGAAAAAAGATTACTGGAAGTTTTTGTTGGAATCTTTTCCAAAATTTTTACATCCCAGTCGCCGGTTGATAATTATCTTTTCACGATATTTTAATGAATGTATTGTCTCCCTTACATTCATCTCAATAAAAATGGGGGAAAAAAAAAAAAAAACAAAAACCAAATATGACATACCAGATCAACAATAGAAATCACCAATGGAATTTGCTGTAAAAGGATGTATTTTCATACCGAATTGTACTTTTTTATGTGCAGAAATGTAGTCTTAGAGAGTCTCAAATGCTTGAGATAATGAATGGCCCTTGCTGACCTCACATAATTTCTGGCAGCAGCCTGACATAGCTTATATCCTTCGTTTAGAATATTTGTTCCTTCATGCCAAATTAAAGCTTCCTATGGGAAAAATTGAAGCCTTCTTTCGTTTCAATTGGCTAGCAATGGCTATAAATGACCTTTGGTGACTTTTAATTACCTCAGAATTCTAATCTCATTGACCAATGCCAAATTTCAGCCTTTTAAATGCAAGAACGAGGCCTATAAACTTCTTGACGGAAGGTATGGGTTCACTTTAGCCTTATACTACATTGTAAATAATGTACCATAACAGAACGTGTTTAAATCAACAATATCTGACGAGATTATACGTTCTGCTAGGCGATATTCAGCCGACAGAAAGAGAGATGGACATTGAATCATGTATATACGGAGACAGATATAATAATAACAAACGTAATAATACTCTTTGAATGCAAGGTGACAGAAATCTAGATATAATGTCGAATGTAAATATTATCAATCTATATTAACGTGATCAACAATTCTTTATTGTTCCTTCTTCATCACCATCATCATTACCATCCTAAAAAATTCACCAAATCTTTTATCGCGGTTGTCACATTGCAAATATTCCCTGAGCCTGTCTAAATTATCTCACTATCTTATTTTCTGTCGGTCACAGTTTTGCATATTATCTCTGGGGATCCACGTTGTGATCAGTTGGCTGTCATTCTTGCAATCTAGCCTGCCCATTACCATTTGAGTTTCCGAATGGATTCTTTTTTTACTTTTTCTACAATTTGCTGAGTTGTCTTGTGATCTTTCCAAGTGATATCAAGCATACCTGCTTCTTCAGTTATTTGTTCTAGAGCTATATTACCAAATATTCTGAATTTCTAATCTTGTATGGTAATCATTGACTGTACTGCCGAAAAGAACAAACAAACAAAAAACAGACAAATCCTCCAGTTTTATGATGGTTTATTATCGAGGCGCACTCTAACAAAACGCTCTCAGAAAGTGGATTGAGTTCATAACATGAAGATACGGTACAGTACCAAATAGGCTTTAATAAGATTTCGGTTGTTTTGTGGTTGAGGATTTTTTGATTGCTTTTAAGACGGATTGTATAGAGTCTATCATTATGACCATCTAAATACTCCATTCGTCTTCTGATGAAAAATAGTGAATCGATTGTATAAAAGTCTTTGCTTCTCTTCCTTTTTCTAATATATCAATTCCTCTTTACATTTTTCTTTCTTCCCTATCTGCTAACTATCTTCAACTTTCTATTCTTAATCCGTCTCCTTTCATCTTACTTATTATTATTCATCTACTTTGCTTTAATTTATCGGTCACTGAACGCTTGATATCACCATTCAGAGCATGGATCCCCAGAGATCATGTGCAAAAATGTAGCTGACAGAATTGTTTGATGCGCTTGACGAATCCAGAAGGTACTGGCTTCACTGTGTCCATGATAGAGAGGTTTGGCAGATCTCAGAAAGGTCTATGTTCAACGATAGACGCTAAAAGACTAATGATGATGATGATGATGATCCAATTCTGATATTTTTCTCGCTTTTCTCTTCCTCTCTTCCTCTCACACACTCACACACATATACACATTCACTTTCTTTGTTTCTTTTTTTCTTTCTTTCTTTCTTTCTTTCTAATTCTTTCAATGTATTCGATATTCGCATCTGATTACCGACCTCTATTACATCATGAAAGAGTTTAATCCAAACCCAATTTGTCTCCAGCTGTTACCTCCGAATTTAATTTGGTTATTCGACATTGTTCACCGTTATCAGTTGACAATTTCGGTTTGAATCTTGTTTTTCTCTATTCATCAGAGCATATAATTTAATCACTAAGAATTTCTCAGATGGGACATAAAAATCGTAACATTAGCCTCAATAAATAAAAGTTGATGCATTAATATCAAAATAAAGGATATCAGTAGAGTATCTCAATGAGAGACAGAATGAATGACAACATTTGATGAAAAATAGCAAAGATGAAATTGAATTATTGCTAATAACAATAATGGATGTGATTATGATTCTGCTATAAAGACTAGAAGAAAAGAACATATCAGATGATGGATTCGCAGTTCCAGTAGACCACAGGTTGAGGCTGACACAGAGTAATAGGCTTAGTAAGAATATTGACCTAATCAGGGAACTGAAAAGATTACGGAACATAGAGGTGACAGTAGTGTCAATAGTGGTCGGGCCTTTTGAAATAGTCCTGGAGCGTTTAGGAAAGATGATGCAGGAATTGGATTTCCGGTGTAGAACCAAGATCATCCTTACACTACAAAACTAAGGAAGAATACAGAAAAGTATCCTGTTGTATTAAAGAGACGTGTTGTCACTTGATTTCACGTCAAGGCTAGCTTTTAAACCAGTGTGAAAGCTCAACAAATGTAATGATAATAGCCTAAGGTTACACGATAAAAAATTGATTAATCCCTATGTCTTGACGTTTCTTCATGAAAATCTCTATTTACTCCCGAAAAGCTACAGGCTTCAGAGATTTCACTCTAAATGGTTTTAGACTATAATTTCCAAAGTATTCTGCGATGTTTTAAGCTAAGATATACATTTTTTAAAGACTTTGCCAAAAGTTCCATTTAGATTTCTTCTGTACAGAAGACTAAGATAATTTTTCGTTTACGAAACTAAAACTAAAGTAGTCGAGATTTATAATCAGTCTTTTATCGTCTGTCGTTGGACAAAGACCTTCCCCCAAATTCACCAGACTTTTTTTTTAATGAACACTTTGAAGCAGATGCATTCTGAACTTGTCTTCTCCGTCTAGAGTATAAGATGGCTTCAGATTATTCGATGTTTACTAAGAAAAAATACCGAGAAAACGGAAACGCACGTTGACACTACATAGCCTCACAGAATCATTCCTTCTTTTTAACTCTCTCTCGTTCGTGTCTTAAATTCAGATAACTTAAATTTCATATCTGACTAATTGAGATAATGAAGTCAACTCTGTGAGTTTGACAGAAAACGACGATTTTTATACAAATTTACTTTCATATTTCTGTTTGTTTCGAGTAAATTGAATCGTAAACTAAAGTAAACGTTCCGCAAGAAATGCCTACGATTTACACAAAATCAACAACTAACTTCAATTTTCATCAACATTTAATAAATGTCCCCCACCTCTTCGGACTGTTATCCCCAGCTATATTGCGCCTATGGCTGTAAAATGTCGACTCAAGTAAACATGTAATGTTTCAAAACCGTAAGCTCAATATAATTGGGAATCGCCAACAGAAGGGCTGGTATTTTCAATCGATAATAATAGTAAATAGATTGATATAAAAACAGGCACCCTACAATATGGATGGTGAGAACCGGGAATAAGTTTCAGGCTTGTCTATGAAACAGATTGTTGTATGAAAAGCCACAAGCTACCCTAGAAAATAACAAGAGCATGTATCGTTGGTCCCTGAAGCCCATACCACCATACCATCTGAGCTTAAAAATATGCTTTTTTTGAACGAGAGGAAAATGTCTGTTAGATGGTAGGCATGACTGGGATAGCAAGCATAAGGTAAATATAAGATGAAATGAAAAACAGAGGGTTACCAGGACTTGGAACGGAAGGGGCCGTGGAGCATTAGTATACAACTAGTATTAAGTTGAAAATAGATGAATAATAATCGTAAAAAAGAGAGAGATTGAAGAGGAGAAAGAATGCACAAAAGGCAAAATCGTAATATCCCAAAGCATTTAAAAAAATGCTACGACTTAAACGTTGCTGTCCTTTCTTCTGCTTAGTGAAATGATGATATTTTTGAACTCAATTAACCCATCCACCCCAATACATACAGAAGGATGATGGGACAGTAAACACAGTCAGAAAAGACCAGACACCAGAAAGGAAGAGGAAATATTGAAGTTTGACGGTAAGACATTGCAGAGGCTTGCGTGATCACGCTCGTTGTGGAAGGAAATGAGAAAAGCCTTTTCCCAGCAGTGGAATGACGATAGCATCTATCTCTCACTCTCTTTCTTTCTCTCTATCTATCTGTCTGTCTGTCTGTCTGTCTCTCTGTCTCTCTCTCTCTCTCTCTCTCTCTCTCTCTATATATATATATATATATATATATATATTGTATGTGTGACACTTTCCAACTTCCTAATATTGGATTGCACTTCAATCCCAAATCTACACTGTTCCTGGGCAGGTGTCCTGATCCATACTTAAATAGCCCTGTCATTTTGCGTTGATACTAAGCTAGTATTATATATTATCTAGAGTTATTCACCTGCTTTCCATTTTTATGCTCTGTTTACTCCGTCTGGCTCTTTCTTTCTTTCTTTTTTTCTTTCTTTCTTTCTTTCTTTCTTTCTTTCTTTTATCTCGTTCTCTTTCTATTATCCTTCCCTCTCTTGGCCCATCTCTTTCCACTACTATCGACGTCTACCTTTCAATATACCCATCCCAAATTGCCGGATGTCTTTCCTGCCCTGACTTTGTCGTTTTGGGAATCATTTATTACACTTGCCCAACGGCGGTCATTTCACTAAGTGAAGCACGACTAAAAGCAAACACAATTACAGACCAGGTGAGCAGTAGAAGACATTAACTTATAATAGACGTTGTGTTCGATGTTGCCGTTGGCTAGGGCAGAGGATCTGCTACTTGACTTTGGAGGTGCCAGGCAGAACTTTAATAAGTGTATCGTTATACAATATGGATGAACTTTCAGAGAGTCCCTGCAATATCCATTTCTCTAGAAATTCCACGGTGAATATCTGACAAAGATAGTACACAAAGTACTTTATAGATATGATAGTTATCTTCAACTATTACCGATTTTCGGACAGTACTTTCGTTCATTGTAATTTTAGTTGACTCTACTTCAACTACTCAGACTGTTGGTCTCTGGGATAGAATAAACAGAGCGGATCAGAAATAAGGAATAAGCTCTAGGTGATATTTCTGATCACGCCTTTTCCTGCTATTGAGGCCTAACGGCAATCAAGATGATTTTCTCTGCCAACCATAGTGACACGGCAGTGACAAGATATCTAGTCGAGATGTCTAGCAATCGGACAGAGGGATAAGGATGATTTGATTTGTGCCATTCTCAAAGACATCTGTGCAAATGATGTATCAGCTTCATTTAAAATTCGAACTTGATTCATAGATTGTATCCCGTACTGCTAACCATGATGTCATATAGTGAACAAATTTTGACATACAGACAAATAACTCCCGATCCCCGTTAATCACAGGAGAATGTTATGGGGCTATCAATTGCCCAACCCAAATACTAGTTTCTTCGATGTGATATTAGAACGACGTCGCACTAGTTTGATATAGCGAGAAACCAAATCATATGGCTTTGACTATATATATATATATATATATATATATATATATATATATATATATATCCTAGGTTAAGCATGGGTTTTTATAGGTATATTAATCAATATCTTTTTTATAAAGAATAGAGCTGGTATAATAGTTACACTAATGGATACCACACCCAATCGGTTTAACAAATTCGATTTTCAGGGTCATGGCAATAAAATGATCACTCAAAATTTACTAGTTTCACTTTAGTTAGTTAGTTCTTAGTTACATCCCTTACATTTGTTGTTCTTGTAATCTATTTTCAATTGCATTTTTGGTAACGTTTATTTTGTCATTTAATTTATCTATCAGTAGTTATTTTAATCATGTGTTAATCATTTTGTGATACTTTTTTATATATTTTGCACTTAAGATTCTATACTTGTTATGTCACATTTTGCATTTATTTCCCCTTATCTATGATTAGTCTATTGATAACTGAATATATCATGATGTTTCAATTGTTTTATGGTTTTATTGCTTCAATGTCCGTATTTTGAAAAATTTTTCAATTAGGTTTTATTTACTCATGTTTTTCCAATTTTTCGTTTTTATAGTTTAGTATTCTGGTTCTTAATATTTATCTAGTCATAAGAATTTTTCATTGTTTCTTTCATTGTAGTTATCAAATAAGAATTTTGTCTTGTGTCTACAATTTCCAATTAGTTCACTCTTTTATTAAGTGGTGATTTTGGGGGGAAGAATTCTACAATTTGTAGTTTAACTTCGAGACATAATATGCATTTTTAGTTGTTATTTTTGTCTGTCGTTGATTTAGCCCAATTTTATCATGGATGTATTCTTTTGCCTCTTAAAATCCAATCCATGTATTTAGACAATCCTGTGTTGTTTTGGTATTCGTTATTGTTAGAACTATGATTCAATTATATGCATGAGATATACCATTCCAAAGTGTAGATTACGCTCTAATCATTTTAGCCGGACGTTTTCATTTCGCTAATCATTCTGATTTATTTGAAGGGGTCAAATAAAAAATGGGAAAAAAACCCAAATTTGAGCAATTTTGTTGTATGTGTTCAAGTTGAGAAATAAAAGAGAAGAAACTCCTTGCAATGTCATCCAAGCATTTTGGAAGATATTGTTAACGAACAAACATTGGTTTTAAAGATTTCGAAACGAAACGATATAAAACTTTAAATATGAGGAGGATCCGCGGACGCCCTTCTATGATTGGCGACATACAATTGAGGGCCATCATTGAGGCAGGCACACGTGAAACATGTTGATAAATTGAAACATTGACCATCCAATAGTCGTTCGACATTAGCATCAAATTGAAAAACGAGTTTGCCGCTTGATCTTAACGGAAATCAAAAGGTTAATCGTTACTAAGTCTTCCCTGTGTTCTTTTTCTGAAGCCAAATGATCCATTTATTGATTGCATTGTGACATATAACCAAGTTTAGGTAACTTTTTGATGTCCCCTTTCTCTCCAAAACGCGTATCATGCAAAAGACACTGTAAAGACTGAACTAACTAAGCTACAAATTCTACCTAACCCACCTCACTCACCAGACCTCTCTACGACCGACTATCCATTTTTTTCAAGCATTTGACTGGAAGTAAAGCTTTTAAACAACCGAGCAGCAGCTCAAAACAGCTTCAAAGAATTCAATGATTCAAAGCTGCCAGAAGTTTATGCTCCCAGAATCAAAGGTCCTTTGTATATATATATATATATATATATATATATATATATATATATATATATATATATATATATATATTAGGCAATTCACTTGGGCGTTTTATCGGGTATCATGGTAATATGAATAAGTTGTACCAATGATATTTTTAAATATCAACTTTGTTGTTCATGATTTATCATTCTCCTTATCTCTCCGCTTCCTTTTGTCCTATAACATATAACGCAGTTTAATAAATTGGTTTACCCTTTCCTTATCTCTGGTTAAGCGTCAGTTTGTTCTTTTGTGTGCTTGTCACTCTCTTTCAAAAACGTTTGTTGAGCTGGTGGCTATTCCCTTTATCAATCTTTATCTTTGATTTCATTTTCAACCCCAACATTTATTCCCTAACTTCTTTTACCCTTATTTCTCTTTCTTTGTATATTTCAAATTCATTCCTGACTTTATTCTTTTTTACTCTCTTCTCACCTTTTCTCCTCCCTACGATTTAACTTTTATTTTTCACTTTTCTCCTTTCCGTCTTACTTTCAGCTTTTTTTGCTTTTATCATAACCAGTCTCACCATTCTCTGTAGCCAAGCTGCTAAAATCGAATCTTTTTTTATTGATTGAATTGACTCGAACATGAAACAATAGCATGACTTCTCATTATACAACCATGCGTGATGAACACAACTCTGATATCTCGCTTCGAGCAATCACGCGTTAATCGCACAAGACGTCGCAGACGTTAGAAATATCGTCTGCTCATATTGATTTGTTTACCAATGGTATTTATTGCTTTTCTAAACATAAAACACTTGGATATTCCCTGGGATAATTCGACTTTTGATGCATAGTAAGATCCTAATATGGCTTTCAGAGTTTTCGATTATTGACACACATTTTTTGAATGCTAATTTTTCTTGCACAATATCACCCTTTGGCTGTGCGTAAATTGATCACCGTCATAGTTATGTAAAATTTTTCTCCTCCTTAGTTACCGACTTTTGATTTAATGTTTACATAACAATGTATCAAGATTTCAATTCCGTAATCAGTGTTCAAATAACCTCCAGACCAATCCTTTTCCACTCTTAATGGCTGGGGTAGACACACTACGATAGAAAGATTATTAGTAAAAATCAATAACACGGTGCAACTTTTAAAAAATTTGTTCCTCGTTAGTAAGTGTTATTTATTATTTCGTTTAAAAAGTATAGAAATTGCCATTATTTCCCTCAAACTTTGCTCTATCAATCAGAGCATTCATTTCTTAAAATTTATTTGACTGAGACAGTCAGGGAATGTACTTGAAGAATGTTAATTCCTTATTCAGAGCTGGTTATAAATTGTTTCATATAGCATACTTTTATGTGCTGCGGTCGTGCCAACACCATGGAGGTTAACCAGTGACTCTCATGTGACTCTGTTTATACTTGCATACAATTCAGGCAACTGTTGAGAATGACGTCTTTTGTAGCGCACTAAAGTGTCCCTACCTTCCTAAAGATGCCAGAGAATTTTGGTAGAACTGCCTTCGAGACCCATCAGGACTGCCAACATCTTGAAGTCTCTGCCGTACAATATTTCAAGGTTTTGACTACTATATTGTTGATGAAATGAGGTACCCAGAATTTCACTCGATGCCTGACAAGCATGCCAACCTAAGTCTTGTAGGCCTTATAGATCTTAGCAGACATTATCAAAGGCAATTGTCTAAAGCAAAGGTCAAAGTCGGTGTCCTTGTAGAACCACTGAAAGGGAAAATGTTTGAATGCAAAGCTCAGTGGGAAGGAGAGAGCAGCTTCGTACAGCTTTGTCACAGTAGTTTGGGGTTTTAGGCCAATCCCAAGGTCAAAATATTTGGAGCTGGTTGTTTATGGTGAAAAACTTTATGGCTGCATGTTGTCCCTCAAAGTCCATATCCTTGATATTCATCTTGATATATCGACACGGATTAAAGAAGCGTATTGGAAAGAGCAAGACAAACGCTTTCACAGATATTTAATAGACTCTGAACATTGCGACCAAAGAGTATATAACTAAAACATGATATTAGATTACATTTTTGTGGAAGCAAATCTAAAAAAAAAAAACTACTCCTTTTTAAATCGTTTACGGTCACTTTTGTTTAACAGCAGCTTATATACATGTTAACTGAGATTTTAATGTTGTTTTCCTGAGAGAAAAGTAAATTTTGTTATTATAGTAGAACAATAAACGGGCTTCTAAACTATTTTAATTAGTCTAAAATGGCAGCTTCAAGATACTATTTGTGTCTTTTATCGTGTATGTACACCAATGGACAAAAATAGAAGGAGAATTTTCTATCCCGTAAATGTATGTGCACTAATAGCCTACCTTAAAGAGTTTAGCTCTTTTATCCGAAAAGCACCAATTATACAGTTAAAAAAATATGTCAATTTCGAAACGTTACTATTCTAGTCACAAAAGCAGGATTTGAATGGAATCATAGCAAATCTCTATCCTTTTTACGCATAAGCAATTTGAAAGTGATACATGGGTACATATAAATGATACGATAAATCTTTTAGTCCAAACTATGACCACGAGGAACAAAAATCACGTTTCACGGCGTAATAATAGTTGTTGGCTATGCTCCATCAAAAGAAAAGTAAATCAAGATAATATTGGAGCTAGAAATGCGGACTAAGTTGGATCAGGAGAAAAAAGAAACATTAACTAATATATATATATATATGATTGAGCACACTCGTAACCATATTTTGGACTCAAAGATTTTTTGTATCATTTTTATGTACCCGAAATCTGCCAAACGAAAGAAAATGAACTATTTGAAATGTAGATGCATTAATCGTATTTTGGCCGAACATATCTGTTTGCCCTTGTTACAATCAGTTAGTTAATCCCCAGAGTCACTTTCTGTCGCTTGCAACACTTAATTGCGCATTCATAAATCACCCTTTAAGATTGATTCCTGACGCCATCTATTTTGTTGAATCTACTACGCAAATCAATTCTTCTCTGTGTTGTTTTCGAAAATAACCGATCTTTTCGTCGGGCCTTTGGCTCTTCGACGTTATTTTTACAAATACAGATGTCGCTGATTCAAAACTACACAACGTGCAGCTCAGACGTCTATTGTGGCTAGATTAAAAGAGCTACTTTCCTCGATGTTTCATATACTGCAAATATAAACGATTTTCCGCAAAGTAATTGGGTTTGCGTAAATAAATCGATGGTGAAGACGAGATAAGTAGTAATAAAGCCATTGTGAATGATTTTGTTTCGATGTTGAGGCGTCAGGAGAATCGTTACTTGTCTTCGCCGTATCATCCCAATCTTTGACTCAATATAAACCAATAGTTTTCTTATGTGAGGAATATTACTGCCGCCTTCATAGGCAATAGGGATCAAGGCTGCAGCCGGGGGGGGGGTCGAAGTGAAGGTTCGTCTATGCAGTACATATTAGTGCAGCTAATGTACTGAAATCATTTCATTGTTTGCATTTATATATGTCTATCTGCGTCAGCCATTTTCTTTTTCTCATTTTCACTCGAAATAGGGAGCATCGTTTTTATTTAGATCTATCTATCTATTTGTCTATCTCAGTCTAGTTTAATCTATCTAGATAGTGAGCTGGATATCATTGTGTCCGTCTCCTCTCTCTCTCCCTCTCTCTCTCTCTCTCTCTCTCTCTCTCTATATATATATATATATATATATATATATATATATATATATATATATATATATATATATATTAGGTTGCATCTTTCGTTTTATAAGAAATGATAGACATTTTGTCTGTTCATTTTCTCGAAGTAAATATACATATATACATATATATATTTATTTATTTGTTTATTTATATATAGATGTGTGTGTGTGTGTGTGTGTGTGTGTGTGTGTGTGTGTGTGTGATGATATTTCTGTGCAAAAGGGATCCGAGGAGAAGCAAAGAGATATTTATTTTCTAAAGTCACATCCCGGTTCGAATGCACGACCTGCCTGGTGATAGACGAGCTCTTTAACCACTGACCAACACATTCTTGAGAAGTTGGTTGTGATCTATAGATTGGCATTTGATTTATCTACAGTTACTTTCCTACAAGAAGAATCATTTTCGACTTGATTATTTGATTTTAAGTTCTCGTATGTATAGGATTATTTAAATTTTGTTACAATCACTCACTTCCAATTTGATATTAAAATTGGCCATTCTTCGTCGAAGGTAACTCGCGCATTTTCATCAAATTAAACCATTGACGATTTTCGCTATGGATTCTCCTTCCAAGAAAAGAGATTGTTTTTGGCATTCTTCCGACAGGGAATGAATTCATGTATATTTATCAAGTCATTTATCTATTTCTTTTTTAAAGAAATTTGAAATCAGGTATTCATTTTTTTTCCAAAAAATGAATAGATATGCTGTTTTAATTCGATCATATTTTTTCCTATCAAAACAAGTGGAAAAGAACCTTGCCGATTTGGCATGACATATATTTAGAGCCATTAAGAACAAACCATATGTTTATTCATATATATTTTAATCAAATCTGGATTTTCTCCAACATTAAAACCGAAAAAAGATTGATGTTCTCGTCTTCTTCAGAGAAAGAATTAATGAAATCAACATCGCGATGTTCTATAGATAGTAAGTACACTAGAACTTTAAAAATAAAGTGTAATTTGAACCTATTTCCACCATTCTTTTTTTCACCGTTATGTTTGATTGAATTTAACATCAAAGTATAACATTTTGGATTAGTTTTGCTGAAGGGTAGGTATTTTTGTTTTAAATAAAGAAGAGACAACAAAATTATAATTCTTTCGAATGGAATCATTTTGAATCGAAACTTTTTCATTAAAGTTAAGTAAAATAAAATCACAAATGTATCGTAAAAATGTGACAAATTTAAAAGCAACGTTATTCGATGCATGAAACATGTATTAAAAAAAAAGGTTTGTTCCATTCTGATTTGTTCATTTAATTATACCAAATATGTTTTCTAGAGAAAAATAGAACATTTACTCCGAAGGAAAAGATTATTCTTTTTTTAAAGAAAAGACTCCTAAAACTTCCTCGAGATAAAGCAGTTTCTGAAGCAGATGTTTACGCATCTGAAAATTGCACGGTATCTTAGATGAATCACAACTGTCAATAATACTTTCGTTTCCCCGGGATATTTTTCAGTTTGAAGAAAAAGGGTTCTGAAGATTGTATTCAAATTGTGATCACAGTGTTGAAATGGACTGTTATTCCGTCATATGGAAGTACACCTTTGAAGTATTCGGTTACCTCCATTAATTATTGTCAGTAACTCCTTTATATATAGTAAAATTCCAGAATCTTAGTGACTTCGTTAGAAGTATTCTTCTTTTTCTTTTCACTAATGATGAATGTGTGGACTCTGAATATACAAGTACATATATATATATATATATATATATATATATACATATGAATATATATGTATATTTATATATATATATATATGTATATAAATACATATATATATATATATGTATATAAATACATATATATACATACATATATATATATATATATATATATATATATATATATATATATATATATATATATATATATATATATATATCCAAGTGTGGGAGTTCAGATTTTTTATTGCAAACAGAAACAATGTTATCAGCCAGATATTTTCAGTTGAGAAATTCTGATCTCGTACACACCAAATTGAGAGCAAATAATTCATGTGACAAAAGTCTGACATGATACGGGCTTCTGTTCAAGCAACACACTCATCTGTAATATTACCAAGTATCAATCTTGTAGCATTTCCGTTGTCGGCCATATTGATTGTACATCTGTTCCGTCGGTATGACCCAAGCTCGAAATGTTGCGTTTTGGTCGAATGAAAATAATATGGTTCACAAGGATTGGGCATTGAAGGCAACTGAGAGAAACATAGAAAGTGCATATATAGATTGAAAGGATATCGTTTTCGCAGTAGCAACTTTTCACAATAATCTGGTCCACTGTCAATAGCAGCGTCAGTCTAAATCGATGACGACATAGATAGAAATGAATAACAGTAAGAAATTGATGGTTATTTATTTCAATATCTATTTCTCTAACTCAGCGTTGTCTATCTATCAATTTCATTATTACAAATATATAAATATACCAATAATGTCAACAAAGATTGCATGTGATATACAGACACATGTATATTCATTTTTCTATATTCGATATCCAGAGATATCTTCAATCATTACGCTTGTAATTCTTTGCTCGTGTCTCCAGCGTCGTTTTAAACGACATTTTTTGGATATTTTCCTCACAGCACATCTGATTAGTGTTGGTCTCAGGAAGTTTCGAAGGATTTATCTAATTTTCTTCACCGCCTCTTTTATACTTTGCTATGAAAAGAAGAATAAACCTGGTCAGAATAAATTCTATCTTTGACATTACTGGCGTTTTTCACTGGATATCATCTAAAATTGAGTAAAAAATGATCTAGATACATCTAGATTCTAGAGATTCTGAAGTTTTACTGGGACATATTGAAAATAAAGTCAATAAACATCTGGAAACTGAATTCTGGATGATCTTTGTGTTATATATAGACCCTTCAATGTAAGGCACCAAAGATCAAAAAAGCCTTTTTTTCTCCCAACCCAATAAATGATCATTGTGCTGTGATGCTCATCTGTGACAACCGCCAATGCAAATTGGGTTGGTAAAATATTGCAACTAGTCGTCATGGTTGTTATATTTAAGCATAAATAAAACTCGTCATCACAGTCTATAATTGAACAACTCTAGCGTCAAAATATGAAGTCATGTAAAAAAAAAATCCATCAAAGAATAAATATGGTCAGAATAGATTCGATGTATGACATTGCACACGTTTTCCGTTGGAGAGGCATCAAAAATAGGGCAAAAAAAACCGAACTTTTATATCAAGTATTGGTGCCAATTTTCCAATCTGTAGACAAAACGATGTGGACATAAGCGCTAGAACATACTTAAACATATAAACCTGTCAAAATCAGGACCCAAAATCTTTTTAGAAGGGTTTAGTGGAGTACTGATGTTTATTCTAAATTCTGTAAACAAAAAGGTACCAGAGGGTCAGAAAACACAAACACATAATCACTAGCAAATGTAGAATAAGATAAAACACTTCACCAGCTCTGGTGGCTGCAGTTGTTCAGTATATAACCATATTTACATGTATTATATCATAAAATAATACATTTGATTAATAATATGAATTTCAGATTCAGTTTGAGAATGTTTCGAGCTTTCAGTAACACATCGGTCATCTCTTTTTTTCCGTTCATAAATATATACAAATCGAACATTCGGTAGTAGGCACTACTATTTTACTTCAAAACAATGCCTAATTTACCTTCAGTACTTACAAACAATAGCTGAAAATACGCCCCCTCGGGGTGGTTATCTGCAGCTATATGCAGTTTACGGCTGTAAAACCGAGTTGAAATAATAATTGAATGTTTTACAACCGTAGGCTCCTTGTAGCAGAGGATTACTGCCCGGAGGGCGTGTATCTTCAGTTGGTTCTTATTTTTTTGTATGTAAATTTGCATGTGCCTATGCGTAATGGAGTTGCTATGCAACGTTCAGAGAGGAAGAGTGAGAAAGAATTCACAGGGGGGCGAAAAACAAGAGCAAATGGAACAAGACAATATCTGAGAGAAGGGGAGTAGATAAATGATAGCGAGAACGTTAGCAGAAAAGGCAAACTTTTCAAGTTTTCCATGTGACGTCGACGAAACTTCGTTGACAACCCCTATTGTTCCTGGCACCACATCAAACCATGTTCCCTCTAAAATCATATGCCCCCCTTTGCCCCACTGGTCAGCTATTAAACTATGTGCCCTCTAAGAGTATTCATCCCCGTTTATATGATTATACCCACTATCATCAATATGCAAATTAATGCACGCCTCGTTAGGGTCTGCCTTTACATCTACTCGTAAAATTGAAAACAGCTAACAAGAACTCAAAACAAAAAGAGATTTTTCAAAGCCCCCACAAATTCAAGCAATCAACCATAATAAACCAAATATCAGAGAACATTTTGTTGATCACGATTCCTGCAAATAAAAATTACTGTCCACAGAGGAATATTAAAATATTTAAAAAGTGTAATTGTTATTCCCTGTCATATTTTTCCCCACAGCACTGTCATTTTAAACATCAAATACGCCACGTTCTGACCTCCAATTTGATATAATTTTATTTTCATTTTGCCAAACACGGACTCAAGTTTTCTCCTCCCGAGCGTAGTAATGACAAAAATATATAACGCATGGTTGATATACGCCTGACAATACATACAGGCCCTTCGTTAGATGTGCAAAAATCAATATTTATTTTTTTTCTCTTTCTTCTACTTTTCACCCGTCTTTTACTATTGAGTTCTGTCAAAGGAATACACATCTTAGTATCTATTCACTCGTTACAACAATTGATTGCCACTAGAATAGATCCAACGACTCAGGTTAATATTCTGGCTGCATTTATGTACTATTATAGATCCAACCGTCAATTAGTTATGCTGATATTTGACCCTGCAAACTTTCTGAAAGTTCTGCAGTGTCGCTGGTAAGTGGGATTCAGTCCTTAGAGGGTTAGTTGCTGCTTGCAAGCGTTGATTGTACTGTTTAACCATAGTTTCAAGGTCGGTATCTATGTTTGGTCAGTATGCAGTGTTCCATGATATCAATTCAATTCTGCAAAGTCCCAGATGTCCAAAGTGGAATTGATCAAGTACTGCATTTTAGATTGGCTTGCAATGCTGAAATAAGTTTGAGGATAGCTTAGATCTTCATACAATGGTGTTTGAAGATAGGTGTTCGTTAAATCTATTTCAACGACTCTACGACAGAATTTTGGCTAGTTCTCACAAAAGGCTTAAATGAGGCCCCAGTTACAACAGTTGATGGTAATTAAAAATTGATACGATGACTCTTGTGATTATTTTCGTTGTATTTATGCCTCAGATAAGAGATCAAGACTACTCATAGGTATATGAAACAAGAAGAATTATATAGATATGAGATAGGTAGTTCAAACCACCCTCGAAGGAAGAAGAAATGAAGCGAAAAATCACACTAGGATGGCAAGCCTTTGGCAAAGGTAGCTCAACCTTCAAAAACAAAAAGGTCTCAATAATCTTGAAAAGAAAAGTATTTAACCAATGCATCCTCCCAATAGTCACTTATAGAGCTGAAACATGGAACCCTAACCAAGAGACAGACCCACAAATTGAGAACTATGCAACATGCACATGAGAAAATTATGCTGTGCCTCACATTGACGTTGAAAGACTGATGATGATAAAGATTGGTAAATGAATCAGATTATTAACGAGATGAGCGCGAATGCAAATCCAACATGATCAATTTTTTGTTCAAAGAAGAATGATAAATGATAACAAAGTAAGTTCGATTAGTAACCATAACAAATGTGGTAGTCATAGCTCTGGTCGTGACTGCATACATACGGACAAACATTTGTCGAATTATATTAAGAGAGGATACCAGTTACCATTCGGAATTGAAAATAGGCCTATTGTGTTAAGAAACAGATAATGATTCTTTCCAAGAGAATTATCTTGTTGAAAAATGAGCACTCTCTTAGAGAGTTGTTAGCTTTTTCTGATAACGACAGTTGACGCTACCCATTCAGAATTCAGTATTGAGGGATCAAACTTTCTTTTCCCAACCAATTTATCACTGATCCTGATTTGATTTTTGGTAAGCTTCATGAGGCACTGGCTTTTTCTGTTTGATCATTGGTTTGCTGTTCCATTAAAAAAAACACACTTTTCCGATAATTTTTCTACAACTTAAGCCTGTTTCAAATAAATCAGGTAGATCTCAAAGCTTCGTCACCTCGCTTTATGACTGCGAACATTCAAGTTTACCAATGTCTTTTGAAGAAACAGAATCCAAATTTAATGTGCATATCCACTTCGTTCTCAGGAGATGGTTATCATATTAGGAGATGTAACATTTCCCTTTCATGTTTCTATCTTGATAACTGGCGTTACAATCCCATCGTACCTGTTGTGGTACTGTATATCTTGCAGTATTTCCAAAATAGAAGGTTTCAAGGGGTTGGCTTATTTAACCAAATCTAGCTTTTTTCAGGATAGTTGTAACATCTGAGTTAGGGTCGATATGATGCAGAACATTTTTTCTGTTAACCTTAACTGATGCATATGTTCTTTAATTGTTCATGTTTTCTTAATTGGGAAACCTTTAAACTTTGATCAGTTTTAATTGACTTAAGAATAATTTTTAAAAGCAACCCATATCCAATCTTATGTTGAAATTTTCCACGTATACTGCATTTGTATTTTTTTGTAATTGTCATAACGTTCATAATGTTGGTGAAATTTTATTCTCTTTGGTTCCCAATCGAAGGGGTAGAATTTGTTTGAAGAAGTAATTGGTTGGATTTCGTTTTAAAGAGAGGAATGATATCCTGAGGTTATTTTCATCTGATGAACAACGTACACCCTTTTTGGATTATCTTTATGCCCTAACATTGCTGTATAATGCTTCAGATTTGATAATCTTTGGAATTCCTGTGTTCTTTTGGAATGTTATAAACGGACTTTGCCTATTGTGCTGTAGTAACTTATTATGGCGTACTTACAGCTTGTAATTTGCAAATGAAAAATGGACCTTTGAGTTGTTCCTTTGACTGTACCTTGTCCAAACCGTACGCCATTGTTAATCAAATATAATCTAGCAAATAAGATCCTGT
This sequence comes from Thysanoteuthis rhombus, assembly GCA_963457665.1. NCBI lineage: Eukaryota > Metazoa > Mollusca > Cephalopoda > Oegopsida > Thysanoteuthidae > Thysanoteuthis > Thysanoteuthis major. The sequence continues at coordinate 57,738,969 of OY735200.1, forward strand.
GTAGGTGTATTTTTGCATATGTGCGTGTGTGTGTGTGTTTGCTAGCAATGGAATCACATATTAGGGGCCACAGGGACATGAGAGCTTGATCATGAGATAGGGGGCCTAAAACATACTAACGAGTAACCTAGGCCCATTTGATTTTGAAAATCTTTCCAAGTAAGATTTAAGATTTGCAGAGATTCTATTTTACTAAACAAAACACGCATTTTGTAACAGCTACAGCATCATAAAAGATTGATGTGACTTAACAAGAGATCTTTTTTAGAAGTAACGTTTTTTCTTGTCCTCATTTTCTTATTACACTTTTTAAAAGATTTTAATTTGTTTTTACTTACTCGATATTCTGATCAAGCTTTTTTGTTTTCTTACTGATTTTTTGAAATTTCAGGTATGAGTGTGAGTTTTTTTAAATTTGGGTTCAATTTACAATGTGAATTTATGCTTTTTGTGCCTATGGTCACTGGTTCGAGATGTGGTTTCTGTGTGGGAGAGAGAGAGAGGGAGAGAGAGAGAGAGAGAGAGACAGAGAGAGAGAGACAGACAGACAGACAGACAGAGACAGAGTTATTGAGTAGCAATTAGATGATCATTGTAAATTGTTGTTAACGTAAACATCACGATACTCTTGTGAAATGACACCCTTATGCTGACATTTTGAATGAATTAATCCAATTTTAATATCTTCAACTCCTTAAAGCTGAGAAAATATTGTAACATTTGAAAGATAACACTGCATCTTAATTTACAAAAAAAAATTACGTTGGGTAACTTTACTAGTTGTCAAAAGTGGTTAACACACTTCAGAACTGATTTGATATATATGTATATATTTTTCCGGTAGTGTACATTACATATACATCCATCCATCCATATATATATATATATATATATATATATATGTATATGTATATATATATATGTATATATATATATATATATATATATACATACATATATATATATACATATATATATATACATATATATGTATATATGTGTGTGTATATATATATATATATATATATATATACATACACACACACACACACACACACACACATATATATATATATATATGTTACAGGTTTTGTCATGGGTGTAGACAACTGATTCAACGAAACCAGCAGGCTTTGTTCAATACAAGAGGTAAATTGTTAGTCTGTCAATATCAATATCACAAAAGAACGCAATTGTATATGAATGCAAAATGGAAGGTTTGTTCACGTTCGGACAAATCTCATTTGCTCGCCGAAAGAAGTTCATAGAAAAGAAATTCGATTGATTGAATGATTATGCAAGTTGATTAGCACGTCTGTCAGATGCCCCAAACAATGCTTTGTTCATTTTGAACGATCTTTTAAGATTAGATCTCCAGTAGAGAGCATTTCCCTCCAAACAAATAGATCAACGCACTCCGTTCAGGTCTTATACTTATAATCAACCTATTTCAACTCCTAACTCATTTACGAATATAATGTGACGATTTATTCGCAGTTTAATGCACTAATTCTTGTATCGGTTGGAATGAAGTCAGCGATAGTTCTGTTAGTGACACTTCCTTATTATTGATGCTAAAATACCGATGGATGGAAGGTACGTGAGCAAAAGGGGATATTGTATATCGTTCAAAATAGGAAATCAGGAGGCTGACTAAGAGGGCTGTTCAACGCAAAAAGAGCCTTGGGTCAACGGGTAGATTTGAAATAAGTAGATATTTTGGATAGAGGAGCTGAGCTAAAATCTTAGGTCACGCGCAGACGCACTGATTGCCCTGCCCAAGGATCGACCGGAGTTACTGAGTAAACTACTGCAATCTTCATTAGTTGTGGGTGACTGTCTGTGAGTAAATCTCCGTCGGAAGTTATCAACTGCATAATCAAATTAATGGTGTAATTGCATCTGATACCCTGTAAGTGAGAGCACAAATAATTGTAGGCGTGGAGAAAACAAGTTAAAAAGGGGATACAAGTTAAGTGGCTTATACTGATAAATCTTAGTTTATTACTTAGACAGAATGAAAGGAGAAAAATTCTAGTATAAACATGATTGTTCTTTACTGTTAGACGAAACCAGGAAACTGATTGAAAAGCACTGAAACCTCAAACCAACAACAACAAGGGAAAAATAAAGGAGTCTGAACTAAACAATACAATAAAAAAGAGACTAAGAGAAGACAAAAGAAGGTGTAAGACAGCAATCATCGAAACGACTCTTGAAAAACGTCGGGGCTTTGAAGCAGTAAACAAAGTTCTTAATAATAGGACAGGAACAAATAACTAGCATACTCAAAAGAAAAAAAAACGGAGACATAACAACATACACAGACAAAATTGTCGAACGCACCCAAGAATTCCAGCAAAAACTCTACAATTCAAGACACGGGCAACAAAACAACAACCAGGATACGCAAAATGCTGACAATCAGTTTGAGGACCTCCCAGAAGTTACGCCATGGGAGGTTAAACAAGCCCTCAAACAAACAAACAAACAAACAAAGAAGCCCCTGGACCAGATGGTATCACCCATTGGTCTGCTACAGAACACTGGTAAGATTGTTAGCTAAAAAAAACAAAAAAACAAGCTAATCTATTCAACTTTTGTCTAAAACAGAGTAAAGTCCCGAAAGACATGAACAGGGCAATCATAAAGCTTATTCATATATATATATATATATATATATATATATATATATATATATATATATATATATATATATATATATATATATATATATATATATAAAGAAACCCAAAACTTCTCTACTCCTACAGGCCTATAATCCTTCTCAACTGCATCTATAAACTTTTCACAAAAATCACCATTAACCATCACTAAAACACTTGATGAAAACCAACCACAGGAACAGGCTAGATTCAGAAGGAGCTACTCGATTATGGACCATTTCTATTCAATAAATCAGCTGAAAGAGAAAGCAACATATTACAAAAGGCCACTCGCTGTAACATTTACAGACTTCAAGAAGACATTCTACTCCGTAGAAATTACCATGGTCATGATGGCCATGACTCTACATAGTGTACACCATGTATACGTCAAAGTAATACAACATATACAATTACTGCAACTCCTACATAAGGACTCTGAACCCCTCCAGCTCCAAAAAGGGGGACGACAAGGTGATACCAGCTCACCAAAAGTCTTCTTAGCCTGCGTCGAGATGATCTTCCGAAACCTGGATTGGGAGAATAGAAGAATCAAAATAGACAGCAAATATCTAAGCATCCTAAGATTTGCTGACATCATCCTTTTCGTAGGGAACAAATATGACCTGCAACTAATGCTAGATGAACTAAATGAAGAAATGAAAAAAGTTGGCTTACAAATTAATTTCGGTAAAACTTGAACCATGCGCAACAATCACGTTGAAAATAAAGACATTATTGTCAAAATTGGAGATGCAAAACTGGGCTAAGTGGACCACTACATCTACTTAAGACAGCGAATCTCTATTACACCCAGGATGGAAGATGAAATCGAACGAAGAATCACTCAAGTATGAAAAGCCTTTGGTAGAGAAAGCTCAACGTTCAAAGACACGACGATCCCAATAATCCTAAAAAGATGAGTATACAACCAAAGTATCCTCCCCATAGTCACTTATGGAGCTGAAATAAGGAACCTAACCAAGAGACAGACCCACAAACTGAGAAGCATGTAACGCACACTTGTGAGAATCATGCTAAATCTCACTTGAAGAGATTACAAGACAGCACAGTATATCAAGAAAACGGGAGTTCTAAACATAATAGAATCTATTAGAACACTTAAATGGCCATGAGCAGGCCATGTTGCATGAATGACAGACAACCAATGGACATCACGACTCACATCATGGATCCCCAGAGATCACACACAAAACTGAGGCCAGCAGAATACAAGATGGAGAGATGTACTAAACAAATTTTGAAAATACTGGCTCTGCAATGCCCATGATAGAGACATATTGAAACACATTATTTGATTTGAATAGAATCTGTGGTACTCGTTTATTCACGAAAAGTTTATACAACAAGGAATAATTGTTGAAATATTCCGATGATAGCTGACCCCTCTCTATTCAATTTATAAAATCATATATAAAATTTGCGGTTACTTTAAATATTCCTAACTTTTCTAACTAATAAGTCCCTACAGAATAGTCTCAATCAGTTAAATAATATTTGAATCTTCAGTGAAAGACGTAGAGAATATGCAACGAACCAAAAATATGGAAAAAATACGCAATAAAACTAAGATTTTATTTCGTTTGAAAAATTAGTAGTTAGTTTGTTTGTTTTTTTTAAGTGAGGGATATTGCAGACTCTTTAATTCTGAAGAGAAACAATTCCTCAAAAAATGAATATCCAAAGATTTTTCAGCAAAACTTAATTTATGAAAAAGTTTTTCAATATCTATAGATAATCTAATCTCCGTGTTTAGTTTTCAAATGCTGTTATTAAATAAAGCTGTTTTGATAATTGAGAAATATAAGGTTTAACAAAACTTAATATTAAAAAGAATTTCAATACAATTTATTCAAAATTATGATATTTGCACTTGAAATGTATGGAGGACTCATGCGAAATAGCTTGGTTATCCTTCTTGTAAGCCTCGAGTTTTGTACTATCAAAATTACTCATTCAAAGTAGATTTGTCTTTTTCTTTTGGAGAGGAAAAGATTTTAAATATTTTCCGCTTGTTAATTGAGGTGACGGCTTGCACAGACTGAGAAAACATAACTCTGCCGGTTTATTTCATGTTTTAGTCGTCCATTTAATTTGTCACAGGCAATGTTCATAATATTTCATCATCTTTACACACAAAAACCTAGGCAAAAGACACTTTCACCTTTGGATTCTGTTGACTAGACAGATATCTAGTGTGAACCGATTTTATTTTTCATTTTATCGAATCACTTAATATTCCTCAAGTCACAATGGATACTATCAAAGATTTAATGCTATTCCAATAGATGACACTTGTTTCAACTTGTTTGAACCCACGGTTCAGAATCTATGACAAATTAAAATTGCTCAATTTTGTTTGTCACAAGCCACAAATTTCTTTTTTAAGATGATATCCAGCTTGATTAGATATCTTTGGATATCCTGAGTGCTTGTTATGTTATTGATTCTTCAATATCGGGAGAGTAATTTTTTTGGAGGGAGGGGTCTGCTAAACTTTTGACCATTTGCAGAAAATAAACTGAACACATGAAGATAAACGTTTCACTGAATTAAATCATTTTATGTATTACCTTGTGGGAAACATTGAAACAGAGAGTAGATACTCCTCTGTTTATCAAAATATCAAACCAATACTATGAAAACTAACATATTTAGGTGCTATCCAAAAGCATGAAAAGTAAGGTAAACAACGGAAAATATTTTTGGTAAATAGCAATTCAAGCTACCCTATTTTATCCAAAGAATCTTAGAACGTAAATTCATTGTTTACTTATTCCAGCTAACAAAAGCATTTCACAGTGTGACGATGGCCAAATCATTTTTTCAGTTTTTAACTAACGATCATCCCAAAACAGAAACTTTTGCCAAACTGAAGATTTCTTTTACACAGTCAATTCTTTTTGTATATCTAGGAATACTTTGGCTCTTACCATTGAGCTAAACAGCCGCTGGTAATACAAATGCCCCAAATAACTGTTTCCATTTCGAATTTTCCTCTTGTTTAATCTTAGTCTATTTGTTTCTTTCAATGCGACAGGCGTGCATTGAGGACGGATATATATGAACCGGCATAATGATTAGAAATAGTGTTGTATTATACGAAAACTCGCATTTCAAATGATATCCCATCGTTACACGGTCAATGTGTCAATTAGCCTGGACAACGTAAATAAAAAAAACAATTAAAGAAAATGAGACTGCTGCATGAATCGCAATATAAAAGTTTTTAAATTATCTCACATCGTTTATAATCATTTTTCAGATCGTGTATATCCATTTCTTATTTAATGAGTGTCGCGTTGAAAGGAACAAATAGACCAAGAATAATGGATAAGATGAGAATTCGGCGTGAAAACAGTTATTTCCAGCTGTGCACATACATATGTACACACACACACACACACACACACACATACATATTAAAAAATTATATATATATATATATATATATACGCAGGTGAATCAATATTTCTGTAGACAAATGATGGGAAACACTGCAAATATTCAATTTTCAAAATGATATCCTTCATTTTCAGTGCGGTCAATCCAATATCCCTCCATTGATCCCATAGATTAGATATATAAAGTGATCAAAATTTAGCAAATAAGTACATGTCCGGCTTTGAACCTTCGGATCCAACCTGGTATTTCTGTGTGTATTTGTGTTTGGTGTCTGTATGTGTATGTGTTTGTATGTGTGTGGGTATATGTGTATGTGTGTGTGTGTGTGTGTGTGTGTGTGTGTGTGTGTGCTGGCTCTTGTGTGTAAGTACTAATAAAGCTTATCAGTTCAAACTGTATGTCTTCATCATGTTAAACTTTTTTCTCGGTGTCTTATGTGTTTAAATCTGTGCGCATGTGCATTGCAGATTCTTATGAAGTCGAAGTATGTGAGATGACAAAATGGGTAAATAGTTTATTTTCATTCTGCCTGCATCAATGATTCTGAGGATGGCATTCTTGTTATGAATTCTAGTAACGCGGGAGATGACTGTTGGCCGAGATTGGAATATAAACACAATATGCCTGTATGAATCAACGTATGGTCAAATCAATACAAAGTTCCAACAGAATGCTGAATAGGGACGGCCGGTAGAAGGTCAAACGAAAACAATAGGACTGGAAGCACAATGGAGCATACGCAAGACCAGGGATCTTGGCGTTACAATAATCGGTCAAGAACTCGGTCCGCGAAAAACGGTATAAAAGCGAAAGGTTCAGTGAAAGGATTGGAAGACAACAGGAATCTTAGACCTGTTCTTCCCCTCGAATGACTAGAACAGCCCAGCATTCATCGACTTGCACAGGTTACCAGCAACACTTGTAAAAAGAACACCTACAAACCATCATCTTATTCACACTCATTCAATACTGAACCGACAACTCAAACGCGCTCGTTTGCCATCAAACTAGCGCCTTAACCATATTCGACCCTGGATTTATTCCAACTATTTCATCGAATATATCAATAAGCAAAGTTTCATTGAATCCGCATGACACTATTCCCTTCCTCCACGTCACAGAGATATGAGGGCTCTTTTAACCTGAGATATCATCGAATTTCTTTGAGGAATCCTCTTCTTACTCGATGCCTGCATTGAATATATATATATATATATATATATATATATATATATATATATATATATACTATCTGCAATATCGAGCATCGTCATTCATGAGTAACTAAACCCCCTGAATTGATAGTACATATAAATTTATATACATGTATAGAGAAATGAATGCAAATAATCCGACATAACGATTATAAACTGCGTTATATCATATAGAAAGTCTCATTTCTAATGATCTTCCTTCAATAATGATGCATCACTTGGTCTCGACACAGATAAATGCGAATGCTTTTTTTCTTTTTAATTATCTCGTTTCGGTTTATATCTGAGAATTCGTTGTGAAAACATTTCTTTAGGCCCTTGCATTACCGGCAGCTGTTTCGCTCAATGGTAAGAGCAATACTGCGTTGACACCGGTAACCTATCTGTCAAAGGATCTTAGCACTTTTAAAAAAATTGTTTATTCGATTTACGTCTAGGCCGAGTTATAACCATGTAATCGTGATTGGAGATCAGTTCAAATTTATTAACCAACATACATCCACTCACATACACACACACACATATATGTATACGTTTTGTATATGAAAAAATATATATAAACATTTGTATACATTCTGTATGTATATAAATGCAGATCTATAAATGTATAATATATATATATATATATATATATATATATGTATGTATAAATAAAAATACAAACTGCATATATATATATATATATATATATATATATATATACATATATATATATGTGTGTGTGTGTGTTTATATATATTCATTGATAGATAGATAGATTGATGAATATAAGTATCATATATATGGATATATAAGGTCCTTTTGAAATAGAGTTTCATGGTAATATAAAGCATTTTAATCATTTCAGTCCGGCTATATATCCATTTTCAGTAGAATGATTGTCTTCGTTGAGAAATGAATTGAGCCGATATGGACTGTGAATGAACAATCAAGGAATTCAGACTTGACACCAAAACGAAGTTTGTGCATTTATATATCATATGTACACGCATACATGCGTATATGCAGCTAACATAAGTATATATATATATATATATATATATATATATATATATATATATATATATATATATATATGTCTTTCTAAAACTCACAAAAAAACACCAACTAGAAAAGATGTTTAGATATACATAAAGTATTTTCGTTATGTGTGTTATAATATATTTGCAGGTAGTGAGATAACAGAACATCAAATAAATGCAATGTAGTTTCGTGGTAGTTCAGTGTTGACAAAAATCTAACGAAAGATAATATGATGTGATTTGTTGGGTCTCCCACTATCATGCAGTCATTTGTGAGATGTACTCACAACTCCGATGTAGTGAGTGAAATCATCATCATCATCATCATCATCAGTCTTTTAACGTCCGTCGTTAGACATTGACCTTCCCCAGGATTTGCCACACTTCCCTATCATGGGCATCACGGAGCCAGTGCTTCCTGAACTTGTCTCCATCCAACGTTTTGCCGGCCTCGGTTGCGCATGTGGTCTCGGGGGATCCATGTTGCGAGTCGCGATGTCCATCGATTGTCTGCCATTCTTGCAACATGGCCAGCCCACTGCCATTTGAGATTTTCAATGGATTCTATGATGTCCCTAACTCTTGTCTTTTCTCGGATGTACTGTGCTGTCTTGTGGTCTCTCCATGTGAGGCCCAGCATTATTCTTTCATGTGCACGTTGCATGGTTCTCAATTCACGGGTCTGTCTCTTGGTTAGGTTCCATGTTTCAGCTCCTATTGGGAGAATGCATTGGTTATTTCTCTTTAGGATCAATGGGATCTTAGAGTGGAATCTTCACTGATTTCCAATTGAATAACGCCACGTGCTGACGTAGCCTATCGTAGCGAACGGCTTTCATACAATACAATATTTATTCGTGATCCATTGGGACCATTTCTTACGATATCGTGAAACTCATTCTCTGACTTAGTTATTATCCTTCTCCATCTCCCAATGCTTTCGCAGTATGTTCCATGTTCTCATGATCTATCATTAACAACCGTTCTTGAGAACATTCACTACATTTGAATTTCACTCCACCAAGCCCCTTCACAGAGATTTACACGTTTCAATGAATACACGTTTTTAATGCATTTGCAAATATATTGGAGCTTTGAGTCAAATGGAATCTTTAAAAGGGATAAAGAGAAAAGGATAGGAATAGAAATAAATAAAGGAACGAATGAGGAGCAAATGACTCGAGGACAGAATCTCTTTAAACAAAAATGTGCGCTCACATACGTAGCCAGAAAATCAAATACAGCCTTGTGTATCGTGAGTGAGCAAAATTCCTTACCACTTTTTTTTCCTTCGAAAGCTTGAGATTGGATACACACTTAAAATGAGTTACTGGAATCTGTTGCACTAAGATAATAAGAATAATCGGATAGACACACACGTACATGCACATGCACACACATTATATATGTCGAGAGAGAAGAGAGCAGACAATAAAATGGATCGCAGAATAATATTCCAACAACAAAAACTTGATGTAAATAACGTTACTGGGTCTCTCTGAACGTCAGACACACGCACATACAAAGGCACATGCACATGCACACAACCACATACAATAAAAGTAGATATCCAAAAAGAGATCTTGTCAATAAACGTTTACCTAAATCGTACTCATCTTAAAATTTTTTAGAGTGCTAGCAATTCAACACAGCTTATGCCAATATTTACATCATTTGTTAATGCTTATGGATGTCTTATTTTCTGTTGTTGCTGTTGATAACCCTTGGCTGAATAAATTATATATCCCTTCTTTCGCTTGTTCACAAGAATTTCCCAGTTGTTCAGTCAGTCATTTCTTTGTTTGCAATAATATGAATTTGGGTTATAGCAATTTGAGTTTTTCTGTATTTTCCAGCATTTTTAATTCATGATATCTCCCAGCAAAGAATTACACCAAGGTTTTCTTTATTCTTATTGCTTTTTCCTGTTGTTTGCCGATTTACATTTCTGAAATATCCAAAAATTTGATTGCTTCAAGATAATTTGATTTTCGTTTTGTGGATAATTATTTATAAAATTGGTAAGCATTCACGTAATCTATCTTCACATAAACGCACACATCTTGCACTAATGGTTCATTCGAACACCGATGCATCTATGATAGATTATTGAACATCAAAAATAAGTAATAGAGGAGAGGGAATATATCATATCCGTAATCGCGTTAGGTATGATCATAAAAATGTCAAATATCACACTAAGAAAATTTATGTTGACCTGTGATGGACTGCGCATGATTCGATATGGTCAACACCGAAAAGCGTTAATCTAATGTATTCACAGCTGATACACCAGGATCATTCTGTGATATTACTATTTATAGGTATCTTCTGTGAAGAGAAATCCATTTCTGGAAGAGGAGGAGAGATGGAGATGGGTCGGATATGCAACTCACATTGAGAATCAACCGGAGAAATTTGCAAAGACATGGTTGCAGGAGCAGGAGATGCATTGTTAGGGGCTGCCAAGCACAGATTACTTCGCACAATACAAATATATGTATATGACCTCAAACACAATATCTTGACATACATGCATATGTATTTTCATGCCTATATCATATATATATAAATGGATATATCTACACACACACTCACGCATGTATGCACGAAGACACAATACTACAACACACAAATATGTTGATGCCAATGCATACACACATACATATATTTGCTCAAAGACACAATAAACACAGACACGGATATGTTTATGCCTATAGACACACATCGTATATATTGGCACAAAGACAAAATATACAAGCAAACCAACATATAAATTTCCATGTCTATATGCCTATACATACTCAGACCATTTTCAGTGAGTGTCAATACCCTTGATAATCAATTCTTTAGGCTTCATATTCACTAAAGTTATTAAATAGTGAATTAGATTAACTGTTCTGTATTTTCTCATACAAATGCTTCATCTAAGTAAGCATAAATGATATTCAGTCAATTTTAATACTAATACGTCTACTAGTGGATGGGAATAAGTATAAACAAGTTTTTTCAGCATAGCATATTTCAACTGGATACCTTGTCTCCCTTGTCTGTTCCGGCATATCTATATTTAGTCTGTAAAATCCAAGATTGTTTCGAGTTATAAATATCCATCTTTCGTTTTTATTCAAAACAGAAAAGTAATTTCCAAGCAAGCCATTGTGAAGAACGCATGTAATCTATAAAAGCTTTGATATGGAGATTATTTGAATGCCTACAAATTTAGACAAAGATCTCCTTGTTTTCCTAAATTTGAAAACTTCTTAATGCAGCTCTGAAGATAAATTAGATTATACAAGCACAAATATTTAAAAGAAACATTTTTTGCTCCGATTATTTACAAATGTACGGGGATAACATCACTGTTTTTCAGTTCTTCTGACATCAAGATACTGCTTATCTCAGGAATGGTTTTGATCTTCGGAACAAAACAGGTGTTTTTAAATGATATCAATGGCGTCAATCCGAGCATATTCCCCTCCAAGCTGTGCACGTATGCGCGCGCATATACGTTTTGCAACCAGCACACAAAGGAAATTAATGTACGCACAAAAGATTCCGAATTCTATACATTGCTTTCTGAGTTTTCATTGAAAACAGATCGACCCACTCTATCGAATTCAAAAGTGATCGCATACTTTTATCCAAGGAATAAAACATTCCAACATCCTAAGATTTTTGCGCGGGAATATCGCTGACAAAACATTTCGTGTACGATTGGGTTGAATTCTATTTCACTTTGTTCTCGCGTGAATTCCAGCTTCTTTGCGGAACCGAAATATGTGACATCTCATTCAAAACAATTTTTGTTACTTGCATTATGATTCCAATTTGATATTTCTTTTATCAACTTTAAATAAGATCTATATCCGAGGAAAATCAGACTGTTTACTATGACGAATCCTTACGAGGATTGTGTGCATATATATATATATATATATATATATATATATATATATATATATATATATATATATATAACTATCTATCTCAGATTGCTTATATCTATACATCCGTTTAATGCCTGCTTAGTTAAGAAGACAGGATTTCTAATTTTCTTGGCCAATTGACGAACACAATCCCCAGAATTTAAATAAGATCTATATCCGAGGAAAGTCAGACTCTTTTACAATGACAAATCCTTACGAAGATTTTATGCGGATCCATCTATCTATCTATCTATTTATCTATCTATCTATCCCAGACTAGATTTTGATGTTCTTGTCCAATTGATAGAACACAATCTTCCTACTTAATAGAACACAGTACAGTAGCATACCTATGAAATATGCAATATTATTTAGTATATATATATATGTATAAGGTACATCAGAAAACTCATGTCTAACTTTTTGGAATAAATCAATTACTGTTTGTGATTATTGTTTGTCATCTTATAAACACAACCCAATAGTAAAAAGTTGAATAGTTTTAACATGATTCCGATCTCTAAAAAATCCCTTGCATCTGAGCCTAAAACTCATTAGCAAATAACATGATAAGGAAAATTAAAATTTATATATATGAGTTTGTGTTGTTGTCAAGTGTAAAGTGTCCATCGTATGGGAAAGAGACCAAACCTGTCTGATTTTAACGAGGTGGTTATGGGGCCAAAATAGAGGTGATGGACCCTAGAAAATGTCGAAACGTGTTGAGAGGGTGATTATTATTATCTCATAAAACAGAGGTGAAACAGTACACGGCTCTTCTTAAGGCCAAAACCGGGTTAAAAGTTCACAAAGAGACCATCAGACAAAAAGTTAGAAAGTCAGGATTTGGGCCAAGGGAAATAATTGCAGTGTCTGACTCTGACAATGATCCACAAACAATATAAACTTGATTTACCAGAAATTGAATAGGCACAGGACGAGGAGTTCAGCTCATAAAATAACCTATATCACTTCAAAATTCCCTGTAAGTTCCACAATCATAGCTTGTGAAGCAAAATATAGCCATTAAAGAAAATGGAATTAATACTTTTGGAAGAGAAGAAGTACATATTGATAATGATGATAGTTACGAAATGTAGACTTTGGAAATAGACTATAAATCATACAATAAGCAAATCATTCAAGTTGTCCCAGAAAGAGTGCAAAATAAGCATAATTGAATGGGTTTGATCAACTGGAAACTGTGCAGAGGACTGGGATTCAACCATATAAACCAATATAGTCCGCTTGAAAAAATTGAAAAAAGTAATTCCGTGGGATTTGATATTCAACCAGATCATCTAATCTAGGCTGAATGGCCAGATCCAGTCAACGTAAAAAGAGAATTGAATATGTCAGGTAGTAGATGCCGCTGTTCGAGCTGACCATCACGTAACATTGAAAGAATTTGGAAATTTGGTAAAATATCTAGTTTGCCGGAGAACAGAAAATATTAAGGACTATGAAAGTGACTATTGTATCCATCATTTTTAGTGCAGTTAGAACTGTCCAAATGTGTTTTCGAAAAACATGAGAAAACAATTTGAAATCCGAGGATAAATCAAAACTGTCAAGTTTACATTATAAATGAAATCTTGTTTAAAAAGTGATGAAGTGTCGAAGAGATTGGCTGCGACTTGATCTCCAGTTGAAGCCACCGAATACAACTGCGGAGAAAGCTCAACTAACACGAAATATGACCGTGAAAACAGTTCATATGAATACAGACTAGAATCTATGATTGTGCATGTAGGGATCAAAATTTTGAAATAAAACTTAAATGAAGAAAAAAAAACATGTCAAATTGTTGATATTGCTGCCCCCCCCCCCAACAAAAATTCCCTGGGCATAACTGGAAGTGGACAACAAATGACAGGATCTTGCTCGTGAACTGAAGCCACTGAAAGCCACAGTCGTTTCTACAATCATTGGCGCATTTGGAACTGGCTCAAAGTCCATTACGGAATATTTGAAATAATTAGAGATCTAAGGGAGATTTGATATGATACAGCCCACAGCAGTGTTGAAGTTGGCAAGAATATAAAAGAGATTGCTGAAGGTTGGAAGATATTTGATATCGATCGACCTCTTAAGATAATCATCTAGCAACGTAATGCAGCCTATATACAAATAACGATAATTGATACAATAGAAGTAGTTTTTGTTCGTATATAGGTATGTTGAGTGCGCCACAAAATGTGAAACTCAAGTAAGAATTTCCAAATCTAAGGTAAGAATAAGTCTATCATTTCAAACGTTTGGTAAATCATGCGTCATTTTGCCTTACCATAAATTATACACATAGTCACAAAAACCCTTTAAACTATTTTGAAAAATGGTGAAATTAACAATTTAGATTAGAAATATCAATTGGTTTATTTGAAAGGTTCAACAAGATCTTTTGCTGACTCTTGCATGAATTGGAGTATTATATTGCTGAAATATGAACAGTGGATGGCCAAGCAGGAAACATTCAGTTTGTAAATCTGCATGTTTTGCCTAGACGCCGATCAACAAACTGGAGTGCAAGTTTCCCACCATCTGTATTCTATAACAGGCCAAATCATAAGCCCACCACATCTACTAGCATGTTATAAAAATTTTGAATCATGCAAGTAATACTGAAGACCATTCCATCCTTGGCCTTCCACGACTTTTCATCCTAATCTGATGGAGTCATGCAAATACCAGTATGCGTTGGTTTTTTGATCACTTTCTGAGTTGGACACTATAATCTTTCTCTGTGTCGGAACCCTGACCTGTTCATTGATCGTTTGATTGTCTCATTGTGAACTTGGATTCCTATTTCTGCCAGCAGAAGAGTCATGGACTGAATTGAGGTTTGCCTCAGTGTGCTTATAACTGCCCTCTCAACACGACCTGACAATTTTTGGGGTATATCATCTCTCTTCTTGCTACCATAATCATGTTTTACAACTGTTTGACTTTGATGAATCTGTTTAGTTATTTCACTTTGAACTAGAAACTGATTGCGAAGTTAATAAATCTTAACATTGAAATCGGTCAGCTTTGGTCCCCTTACCATATTGTGTCGACTTGACACCGTTGTTAACAGCATCAATAACTGATAAGTTGTATTTTCAACCGTTTATATCACAGTTAACGAATTTAAAGTTTAGTTGATATGCCATTTTTTGAAATTGAAATTCTATTAAATCTCCTCATCTGATTATCACTGTTCAGTTCTTTACTGCTTGGTGTGTATATAACAATGATACAACGAAACTGGCACATTGTAGGCAGACTAAGGAGAAGAAAAAAAGGTGCAATAGAACAGATGTACAATAAAATAAGAATACGACACATTCCCACATAGCTGGGTTCTTGTATGGTACAGAATATTACCAAATCAGTGGTGAGATTTATAGCCAACTCTATGAAAATTAGGGAAAGAGACGCGACAGCTCCTGGAGAACACATGGCAGAGGTGAGTATAAAAAGGGAAATCTTTCCGGAGAACTCCCAATTCCCACTACTCATTGTACTGGCCATGATACCAATAAACATAATTTTGAAGAGCAGAGGATACAATTTCTCCAAAATAATGGGAAAAGTCAACCACCTCATGTGTGTGAACGACATGAGGCTATTTGCAAAGAACAGGGAGAGGACTCAAGATGTTGTTCAACGAAATGAAAGACATTGGAGTTCGGAATAGTAATGGACAGGGGGCAACTCATCGCATTAAGAGGAATCGAATTGCCAGACAACGATAAAATTGATTCAATACTTACACAGAGTCGATATTAATGCCCAATGTTTCTTGAATGTCAATAAAAGAAGAAAGATTGAACAAGAAAATAAAAAAAGCAAGTTTTAGAACTAAGCTGAAGAGCAAAATTGAACTCATGATAAAAATCTTTAGTAAGATACACAGATCCATTTCTTATACTGACAAAGGACGAACTCCAATAA